>CM022752.1:37665427-38265427 GCA_012411365.1 Ameiurus melas
ACACATGTACTTACTGTGTGTGATGTAAGCTTTCAGTATCAACACTCTCTCTCTCTCTCTCTCTCTCTCTCTCTCTCTCTCAAAATAGAACAATATATGCTAAGATAATAATAATAGCTAACCATGAAGCATCATTTTCAGATTCTTGTAAGCACACAATGTTGTGTACATGTAGATTTGATGTCACTTTAAAGAGAGCTCATTGAACAAGAATATCTAATTTGACATATTTGTTTGGCATCATTCCTTTCATTCCTTCTTTCTGTATCCAGAGGAAGAAATGGTAGTAAACAAGGAAGTGTTGTTAAAGAAATAACAATCCAAAGTCTTAATTTTACAATTTTTTTTTTTTTTTTTTTGCACATTGCCACTAAATCAATGTCAGGACAAATCAGGACACAGGACTGCTAGTTAAACCTGATCTTGAAGGCTGTCAGCATAAATTCATAACATCCCTCTTCACATAAACCAAGGCCATAATCTTTAATATCTGGAAGTGATTACATAGTATATATTTAGTAGCCAGTAACAGTTAATACTTGTGCTTGGCATATTTTATTTTAAAAAATGCTACAATATGATAAGGAGATTTATGTGGTATTTCCAGCATGTCCTGACTCGATGCAAATTTGTCTCATGTGGTCTGACTCTTATGAGTCATCTCAGAACAGAAAATCTTCTGACTTAAGCAAGCTGAATATAACCATGTCCATTGCATAATTATGGGGAATATCACAGAATAATTATTGTCCAATTGTTTGTTAAATCCATGTGCTCCAAGTTATAACCATCATAAACAAATTCTAATATGTTTCTAATATGTTTCCCAGAGGAGGGAAATAAAGCAGAAGGGAGACAATTATTTACTATGAAAACAGCTTGATGTGACTTTTTCCAGCATTATAAGGGGATTTGACTTGCCAACTACTCTATTAAGACAGTAAATTGAAACAAACAGCTTAGACTGTTAGACAGGAATAGAGGAAAACATGACAAACAATAGTATAGAATATATGATGTGTATAGTTGTGCTTGAAAGTTTGTGAACCATTTAGAATTTTCTAAATATCTGCATAAATGTGACCTAAAACATAATCAGCTTTTCACACAAGTCCTAAAGTTAGACACAGAAACCACTCTAAAGAGTTTGGACTTTTCCCAGTCCAACAGATTGTGTACAAATGGAGGAAATTCAAGGCCATTGTTTTATTTTATTTTACTTAATTTTGCTTTAATGGACCACTAACACTTTGATATCACTGTGCATGAAATAGAGAGATATGCACTCCAACACGCTCTTGAAGGAATTTTTCCTGCAGTTATTTATGTTAAGTTTAATGTGTGCACTGTGGCAAAGGGAATTTTATAGTCACAAGCACTGTGTGATAGTGAACATTCAGTGAATGCACAGAGCACAATCCAAATTCATTTTCAAATGCTATTGAGGCTGGAGTTGAACATGCTGGAGATGAACAAGAAGCTCCTAGATGTTGCTGTGGACATTTTATTCTCCGTACATCATTAAGCTATTGGAAGCAATGTCCTGAAACTTTAACTATGCGAAACATGACTATTTATTTTGTCTAAAGCAACTCATAATATAAAGTCCACTCCAAAATTATTGGAATGGCAAGGCCTTTGTTCCATTCCAAGGCTACTGTTTTTGCTATTCGTTGAAGACATTTGGGTGTGAGATCAAACGTTGAATATGAGACAAAAGATCCGAATTTCAGCCTTCATTTCCTGATATTTGTATCTAGATGTTAAACAACATAAAAATCCACTGTTAGTTAGATCCCACCCTTTTTACAAGTGATCACAAATTCTGGGACAGGTGTTTCTTGTTACCCAGGTGTACCCTGTTAGATTGGCTGTTTAAACAATAATAAGCTCTGAATGTCTACTCTTGGTTTGAGCTCTGTGTTTCGCCTATGAAGACTGCATTTTTTTCTTAAAGTATAAACCAATGTGAAGACCAGAGATGTGTCCATCAGAGAAAAGCAAGCCATTTTGAATGGCTTAAAAAAGACGGGAAATTTATCAGATCCAATACACAAGCATTGGGCATAGTTAATACAAGAAGTTGGAATGTCCTGAAAAAGTAGAAACCATGGTATATTAACAATCAGATATCAAACAGTTCAGCCAAGAAAAACAACAGTTGTTTACAGAAACATTTTGATAACTTTGAAGAAAAGCCCCAAAACAACAGACAGTGTCATCACCAACAACCACTACAGGGCATGGTTGAAGGTATCACAATTACTTATTCAAAGAAGACTTAGCAGTAATATAGAGACCATTCCACAAGATGTTAGTACATCTAGATGTTAGATGTTAGAACATGTAAGTAAGTGCAAATGTAACTATATGCAAAATTGTATCAAGTTGTACTGACCTAATTTGCACATATTCTGTGAAAATACAGTGCAGTATTTCATTCCCATATCAGATCTCATATAAGATTTATATCAGTTCTAACGTAGGGTAGATTTGATACGAGTGAAGTCAGATACTAATCTAAAATCATTATCACCTCTAATCTAACCTAAATCTTCAGAAAGTTTCTGTCTCATGCAAAGATGGCATCCTGTGTCACATCTGATAGAAGGCACCACCAAGGCCACCCCTCAGTCTCCTAGAGCGTTTTCATTGACATGCCTGTGTGAGTAAATAAATGCCCCCCATTCCCACTCAATGATTACACACTTTTTGCTGACTGCACTTTTAGAGAGCATATATTCCTGCTGGGGATTTTGAATGCCATACATTTTGCAGATGACATTTTCAATGAATATATATTGGTACTCTCTGGATTCAAACATCAATTGCAATCTTACCTGTGGTCAAGTGGCAGCCTCGTCAATCACTTGATCCCTTACCTCCTGCGGAGGGTTGAGACAGACTCCACAACAATTTAACAGAACAACATTAACCACTAGCAGCCATTTTTCCAAAAGTGTATGTATATTTGTACTGATATTATAATACTGAAATGTGTGATACACTACCTAAACATACAGTCCTTTGTCCTTTGACAAATGTTTTATTTGGCAATGTTTTATTTTCCTAATATGTATTAAATGGATCAAGAAAAAAAAGAGTGTGAAGTGTGAAGCGGCAAACAAAATTACAAAGTTGTGCTTTATGGCCTATGGTTCAATAAAGATGTACTGCTGAACCAAGAAGATAGCTGGAAAGTAAACTCTCTCTCAAAACACTAACAATACACTGCAAATTTTTTTGTTTATTTTTACATTGTTCTGTGTGGTGTATTTATAGTATAATAGAGAATAATAGTGGTTCTATGTCAGATAAATAGTTAGAAAATAATTTTTAAGTAAATCCACTTTCTTGAACATAGTCTTGGATGAAGCCTTAACCCTACATTCATGCTAAAACACAACAAAGTGGCAGGTAGCCATTCATTTTCAGTGATAGCAGCAAGTGACAAAGTAACACAAATTAGATATGACACAGTAAAACAACACATCCAAACAATCAGATCAAATTATTCCACAGAACATGGAAGAAGAACATATAACCATGTGACATTATGAAGAAAAATAAAGTTGGGAAGGAAGTAGCCGAGATATCTGGAGAGTGAATGTAGCATACATTTAGCTTGGTTTTTTCGTAAAAAAACAGTCATGTAACATGTAAATCAAACAACTATATATATATATATATATATATATATATATATATATATATATATATATATATATATATATATATATATATATATATATATATATATATATATATATATATATATATATAAAAAATTTGATTTACATGTTACATTACTCGTTTATTTTATATAGCTACTGCGCCATTTCTCAAAAAAATCATAAAAAAAAAATCAGTATCAGGTCCTTGTAGTTTATGACTTAGCTCCATGTAAGTCCAGATAACAACCTTTATTGTTTAAGATATTGATTTAAAATTTAATCACCTCACACTCTCCCTCATTTAAAATGACTGCTCTCTACCTACTTTACACTTTAATATGGTCAATAGTACAACATGCAGACAACACACTACACTTCTCACAAAGAAAGTGGTGATTGGGATTGAGTTGTGAACTGTTTTGCTTTGTTTAAGAGCTGAGTCTTTACACTGCAACTGTGGATATCACTGCAGATGCAGAGGTGTGTAGCTTGTAGTTTGTAGGTAAAAGCTTTGGCTTTTAACTGATGTATGCATACAGTTGCATACATACAGTTGTATATATACATATATGCATACATACAGTTGAAATCAAAATTATTTAACCACCATTGCAAAACAGGCTTATTGTCAACATTTACAGACTTTCAGCTGTTTGCAATGAACAAATCAAACAAAAGCAATTGAAATAGTTCAACACAATGAATGCTTCAAGTGGTTTTCTGAAATTCAACTGAAAATGCAACTTATAAAGACTTATCATTATAAGTTGCAAGAAATGAAAGAAATGATTGATAGACAGAATCAAAAAGAAAAAAATGTACAAATAAATATATAAAGACAAACAAACAATCAAACAAATAATGTTATAGAAAGAAAGAAGTGAAAGTTAATAAAGAAAACAAGAATGAAAGAACTTAAGAAGGAATGAAGGAAATATACAGGTCCATCTAAAAAAAAATTGAATATCGTGGAAAAGTTCATTTTTTTGCATAATTTATTAAATAGGTGGAACTTTCATATATTCTAGATTCATTACACATAAAGTGAAATATTACAAGCTTTTTTTAAAATCTTGATGATTAAATCTTACAGCTCATTGAAATCAAAAATCCAGTATCTCAAAATATTGGAGATAGATGCAATACAGAAATGTTGACCTAAGAAGAATGGTAATCAACTAATTAACTCAAAACACCTGCTGGTGTTATTCCATTGTATTATCTCAAGTCCAGAGTCAATGCAGCCATATACCTGGAGATTTTAGAGCACTTTATGCTTCCATCTGCTGACGAGCTTTATGGAGATGTTGATTTCCTTTTCCAGTAGGACTTGGCATCTGCCCACAGTGCCAAAACTAAAAGTAGCTGGTTTGCTGACCATGCTATTACTGTGCTTGATTGGCTATCCAACTCACATGACCTGAACCCCATAGAGAATCTATGAGAGACACCAGACCCAACAATACAGATGAGCTAAAGGCTGCTATCAAAACAACCTGGGCTTCCATAACACCTCAGCAATGACACATCCTGATTGCCTCCATGCCATGCCGCATTGATGCAGCAATTCATTCAAAAGGAGCCCCAACCAAGTATTGTGTTCATAAATTAACATGCTTGTGGGGATCAACATTTCTGCATTCTATTTGCTTGTATTTTTCTCATTTGTAAGTCGCTTTGGATAAAAGCGTCTTCTAAGTGAATATATTTAAATATAAATCTATTATACATTCTTTATTCTAATATTTTGAGATACTGGAGTTTTTTAAGCCATCAAGATTAAAACACCAAAAAGCTTGAAATATTTCACTTTATGTGTAATAAATGTAGAATATGTGAAAGTTTCATTTTTGTATTACATTACAAAAAAAAAAATTACTTTTCCACGATATACATTTTTTTAGATGCACCTGTCTCGCCACATATCCTTGAGAATGCTAACATATCTCAAACTCCATCATTCCAATCGGTGTAATAAGTTAGTCTAGCAATGTGTTATTAATTCAAATGTCTGAGTGGGAAAATTCAAGCTCTTTTCTGAAGATTAAGTGAATTAGTATTCGTTGCATCAGAAGGAGCTGAAGGGCATGAGGCCACAGATGGCTGAGTTTAAATGCCAAGGGCCGCAGTAATAAAGCCATAATGGACAACATCTGTACCTGGACAGCTAATCTGGTCAGACAAAAGAGGCATCTTATTTTAACTTTGCTGACTTGCTTGAATACATAAACACTACAGCACACAAATAACTGCACAGTGTATTTATTTACTCCAGCATATTGACATAAAACAATTCCTGTAAGGTTAAGTCCATCAATATGCGGTGTGCACAGCTTGTTTTAAATTAGAAGAAAATCAAGAGACCATCTTTACAACAAGTAAGTTGGCAAATCTTTGAAGAGAGTGTCTGATATCTGACGCTGGCAACCTTTTCATTATTCATTTTACTGTATATACAGTACAGTATGACTTCTGAGTTGTCCAAAAGCCTTAAATGTATACCTTATTGCTACAAGGCACATCCACAATGAATTCAGTAATATTGAATACAATAAATACAAATGTGGTCATTAAAAATGCGTGAGAAAGAGAATGTGATCCCGCAGTATAGCAAAATATGCTGCGGTATGTCACTCAGTCAGTCGACGCTGGCAAAACAAGACTGTTAGATGGCAGTCGTCTCAAATTCTTTGTGCAAGTACACTGATTTCTAAAGGTGTTGTGAACATGACTTTACATTACATTGAACAGTTAAATGAATTACCTCGTCTTGATTGAGAATATGTTATTTAAAAGCAAAGACTCTCGTATTTGACCATTGATTTAGTATAGTGTTAATGATATAGTGACTGTAATTCTTAATTTCATTGAACAGTAACGGAGGCTAGCTGGAACATCACTCCCCTGGCTTCAAGAGATACACTAATGACCTACATGTAAGAACTCCTCAGTGTACTGCAATGCCCCTCCTGGTTGGCAGGGGGTGCCTCTCTCTAGACTCATGCTGAATTATGCTACTCATTAGGCCTGATTTGTTACACCTGGGTTTTCTCCTGTTTAAGCAGCCTTGGATTATACCTTGTTGTTCAGTCTTAAGTCAATGTTATTAGTTGCTTGCTGCAAGCAAAGTCTGTGTAGTTCATGTTTTTGGGCCTTTGTGTCTGTTTGCTGTTCTTTTTTCCCCACATAATTGTTGTTCTTTTTTATCAGTATAGATTCTATTGTGGATTATCTCTACCCTTTGACACCTCTTGGATTTATTACTTTGGGAATAGCTCTGCCAGTAAACTCTGTGACCATATACATGAGAGAACCAGGTTTGATTCCCACCTAAGACAGACTCCTTACAGCAAGACAGAACCAGAAACATCAGTTCATTGGAGGAGACTTCACCACCCTCTAATGTGGATTGCATTCTGGTGCCATCCAGCACCATAAGCAGATTCTCTCCAAGATCCTTTCCGCTAAAATCTTCAACTTCCAGCCACAGTGGTAGTACCAGTTTGACACCCACCAGAGAGCAGCAACAGGTAACTTCATCATCGAGATGAAGAAGGTCTTGGTTGAGGGAACCAAGTGGTTCATTACCACACAACCACATTAGTGTCTGACACTTGAGAAGGGGACTCCCCTCTTTCTTAATCCAAACATACTCTATCTCTACAGTGGGGAAATTCACAAAGTGTATGATTTTCTCAGGATAAAATCACGTCATGAGAAAATTAAGTCATGATCATGAGGAAAAAAAAATAATGGTCACTTGGGACTTCAGTAGGCTTGGGCGCAGCAAGAAAAAATCTTTGTTTTTGAAGAGGATGAATCTTGCTACTTTGCCAGTTACTTATTGATGTGTGGAACCCCCAACCCCACCATCACCTCTCAGGGGTTAAACTTTCCCTTCATACATTTTTCATTATAAAACTAAAGTTTTAAATTAAAATAAACAAATCGATTATGTGTACTGAGTAGTAAAAAGCAGCCTGTTGTTTTATATTTCTACATATTTTTTTATTTGACTGTCATTTGGAATTCTTCATGGGATTGTAGTTCATTCCCACCTTGAGGACATTAAGTACACAGTCTTGTATGCATAGCTATCATAGGGCTTTAGCCCTCCTATTTTTCGTGTTGTTGAAAAAAGTCATACTATTTTGAGAATAAAGTTGTAGCATTATTAATTGTAGAAAAAATGCATGATTATCACAATGATCGAAAGCTGAGCCAGCAGCTTAATCAATTCAAGAAATGTATGCCACGGATTTAGTTAGCAAAATCAGACTTCAGGATTGTGTTCCGTGACAAAGAAATACTTTTTGCTTTTGACAAAGAATCTGACGAAGGGGATTTACCACTATCACCTCTCTGGGACAAACGATTTCCCACCCCACTTGCACCAGTGTGACATCAAACTAAAGACAAAAATATTTTTTTGCAAACCACAGCAGACTGGGCTGCTTAAAAGCATCAAAGCCATTAATAATGCTTACAAAAAATGCATTCAACAATACTACATTTTTCAAACTGCTATGTGGGATCAGCTTCTTAAAGAGAAGCACATCAAAGCATTCTGGCCTTGGTCTCCTGTCTGGTACTGCTGAGTCTGTGTCATATATATATATATATATATATATATAAACTTATTCACTGTTGTGACTTGTGGGTCAGTGAAAATAGGACAGAAGAAATTCAGTTGCTGAATAAGACCCATTGTGAAATACAGACAATATAGAAACATATTTTTTTTTCCCTAGCATGCAGTTTAAAAAAGGAGCATACAAATGAGGAACACAACAAGCAGTTTATCATAATAGCTTATTAAGTTAATGTTATTGTGATAGAGGCTAGCTGGTACATCACTCACCTGGCATTAAGAGATGCAGGAGCGACATACAGTATGTTGTACAGTTTAGTACGTCCATCACCTATACCAGTCGACGTTGCTTCGAGCCCCGCACAGGGCAGGCAGTCCAGCTACAAGAGCACTTTCGAAAATAAGATAAATTTATCATAAGAGCGAACAACATTCTTTCAATGTTCTGAAGATGTTCAAATAAAAACAGTTGATAATTAATTACAGCCACGTAAGAGAGCTAAGAGAAAGCACTCCTTACGTGATATTCAGTTTGGCACGAAGCTCCAAATGCAGAAATGCTTGAGTCCATGCGCCACATGGTGGAAATTCAGGGAAGTGTAACAAATGTATTTAATTCTAAGATACTGGCCTTGAGGCATTCTGCGTGATAGGCTTATTGATCCTGCATGAAAAAACACTTTTAAGGCCACATCTGTATAATGTATAAAGAATATGAGACATCCTATTTTTTTAGAAAGCTTGCCAGAAAGGTTCACAGCACATGTAGTTGAGACTAGAGATGTGAACTGGGACTGGATTCCTGTGGGGCGCATCAAAAAAGTGGCACAAGTGGGAGCTTTTAACTTTCATGTGGAGGCAAGCTAATGGTCAGAAACAGCATGAAGCTCATGGGATAACACAAAGACCACATTTATTAACATAAATATGTGGCATTCATTTATTCATCCTTAGTAACTGCCTGGTCAGGGTCATGGCAGTTTAAATTAAGTTACTAGTTTGCATATATTTTGGGAAACAAAACCAACTAAACTGGCTTCACTTTTTCCACAATTTATTTTACTATATACTTTTCTTAAAGCTAAGTAACTGGACAAGTAAATAAGTATAGAAGTGTTGGAAAATAACCCAATGACCACCCTAACAAAGTTTCAGAAGTGCTCTGCAAAGATTAGAGAACCTGCCAGAAGGGTAACCATCTTAGTCATACTCCCTCAATCAGGCCTTTTTGTAGGCAATGGCTTAAATGGCGTAAAATACGTAAGAATTGAAAGTGGGAAGGATGAATGCAGCCAAATAGAGAAAGGTGTTTGAGGAAAACAGCTCCAAAGTACACACATCCTCAGACAGGTGTGAAGATTCACTTCAGAATTCAGTAAAGTCAAAACAGAGAGTTACATTGCTGCCATGGTTCAAACATCAGGTAGCATGCTTTGGATCATAAATGAATGTATGTAGTAATAAAAATTTTAATTTATCATTACATCAATCAAATGGAAGCTAATCTTCAGCTCCCCTCTCTGTAAGACTTCTCTAAGTCATGATTTCTTCAAGATTTGTCAAGTACTCTTCAGCCAATCCTAACTTCCACCTTGTTGTTTGTTATTACTGAGTTCTTAGCTCTTAAAACTGCACAGTTGACCCATCCTCTGTTCTTTTAGTTAAGCACATACATATCTGACAGTTAATATTTTTATCAGTACTTTAATCAGTATTTTAATTACTTTTCAGCACAACCACCAACATGTGGACGTCTGCCATTAAA
This sequence comes from Ameiurus melas, assembly GCA_012411365.1. Lineage (NCBI taxonomy): Eukaryota > Metazoa > Chordata > Actinopteri > Siluriformes > Ictaluridae > Ameiurus > Ameiurus melas. The sequence continues at coordinate 37,675,458 of CM022752.1, forward strand.
ATATTTTTTATTATAATTATTGTTATTATGATGATGATTATTATTATTATTACTATTATTATTATTATTATTAGTAGTAGTAGTAGTAGTAGTAGTAGTAGTATGTAACTCTGTTCACTGCTGTCATGAACAGAGTTACATTACAATTCTAAAATACACACACATTACAATTCTAAAATAATTCTAAGTGAAAACATGTGGTAGCCTGGTACAACCCTCACATGAACAATTTTGACAATTGTTTCATTCTGAAATCTACAAACTCTCTGGACATGATATTTTTGCATGTATAGACTTGTTCACTCTACACTGACAGACACTGACCAATGCCAACAATCACAATCTTTTAAGTTGGCCATTGGATTTAGAATGTTGGAAAACACAACTGTCCACACTGCCCCAACAGACACAAACAAACTTTTTTTATGGACAGTCAGGTTTGTGTCTGTCAGTGCTGTGTGAACTAGGCATTTTTCAACCAGAATCAAAGTTCTAGAATGTTATTGTCTATATTGTCTTTCACAGAAAGTACAGAAAAAAAAACATCTTTATGCATACTGACTGTTTTTAATACTGCATTCGGATCTTTGCAGAAATTATAGGCAAGATTAAGATAATAATGTGTTTTGATTTCTTAACATGCAAGTATATTATTGGCGGAAAGAAATGGCCAAAATCTTTTTTTTTTTTGTCATTTTTGACCATTTGCGAAAATTCAGTCGACATCCAATGGGTTTTCAAAGACCATCAAACACATGACTCTGATCTACACACAAATGTCAACCCTAAATAGCACTCTCCTTAGCAGTCTGCTCAGTAATAGTACACTCCAACTGACAAATGTTAATTAATGTGACACTCCACTTCCATAAATAATTAATCCCACTAAAGCTCACATGGGTACAGATGCAGCATATTCATCCTTTAATCTGATTAATAAACAAGAAAAATGTTGCACTTACAGCCTAAAAATATGAGAAAATACTGTGATGTTTTATACAGATCAAGTGGAGTGATGCAAGAGAAGACTTATATCCCAACCTCACTTCTTCCATAAGCAACATAACTCTTAAAATTTGTCACTCACACCAGGGCTGCCAGAGCAACCGGGGTGAGCTGGCATTTGACCCGGCACTTTTCAAACTTTTTGGGCAGTGACCCCAGCACTCAGTCGGGATATGGAACTGCCGATTTCATTCCTATCTTGGCCACCCACTACAACTTCAGTGTGTTGGCTCTGGCTGAGACCTGGATCCACACAGAGAACACTGAAACACCCGCTGCCCTAGCCGCCAACTTCAACTTTTCCCATACTGTGTGCCCCAATGGATGAGGGGGTGGTACAGGTTTGCTTCTCTCCAAAACATGGAAATTTACATATCTCTCTCTTCGCTTATTTCAACACCTCCTTTTGAATTCCATGCTGTTACAGTTACTGACCCTCCAGGTCAACTGGACATGTTCAACAGAGAACTTGACATGCTGCTGTCCACCATCCAGTATGATGGTGTATGATATCCTCTTGTGGTCTTGGGTGACTTCAATATTCACGTAGACAAGACACGTGCAGCTGATTTTCTTGCCTTTCTCCCAACGTTTAACCTCAAGCAGTTCACAACCCCAGCAACTCACAAAACAGCTCGACCTCATCTTCACATGTAACTGCATCACAAATATCTTATTATTATTCCTCTTCACACCTCTTTATCCATTTCTTTATACAGTTTTCTATTTTGCTCCCCTCACCCCCTCACTGTCTCTACCTTCAGTCTCTTTTTGTCGCAATCTTCACTCCATTTCCCCCTCACACTTCTCCTCCATTGTCACTACCTCACTTACCTCTGATAGCCACCTCTACTCACTAAAATTAAACAATGAAACAGACAGGCTATGTTCGACTCTAGCATCTTCTCTTGACATCATCTGCCCCTACACCTCTGGACCAGCTCGCATGACAACCCCTAGCTCTTGGCTCTCAGAAGCTCTTTGTAACAACTGGACCAAGTTAAGGGCAGCTGAAAGGAAATGGTGTAAATCAAATGAGCCGACTGACCTAAGCAATTACCAAACACATCTCTCCTACTGTACCTCATTTATGCAGGCCTGGACTACCCCACTGCTTAAAAACAACACTTAACCGTGCTGCAGTTGACAACTAAAGACCTGTCTCCCATTTCTGTCCAAAACCCACATTTCTCCACTTTTCTCACACAGAACAAACTTCTGCACACTAAGCAGTCTGGCTTCAAAAGCAGTCACTCCAAAGAGGCCTCTCTGCTTTCCAACACCGAAGTCTTACAACTAACAAGATCGACCTCAATATCATCTGCCCTTATCCTACTCGACCGCTCCGTTGCCTTTGACACTGTGAATCATCAGATCCTCCTATCAATTTTCTCCAGCTTAGGCATCAATGGAATGGCCCTGTGCTGGGTGGAATCCTATCTCTGACAGATCATTCAATGTATTGTGAAGGGGACGAATTTCTGAAACTCAGCAACTCACAAGTGGGGTTCCACATGGATCAGTTCTGGGTCCACTGCTCTTTTCTATTTACACTACATCTCTGGGGCCTGTGACTGAGTCTCATGGGTTCTCATTTCACTGCTATGCTGATGACACCCAGCTCTATTTCTCCTTCCAGCCTGATGATCCATCCATCCAAACAAGATTTCTTTCCACCAGAGGTGAATGCCCTAAATGGTGATGTTCATCCACAGTTCGCTTAAAATACTTATCAGTCCTTAAAGATCGTCGGGGTTACGCATGTAACCCTGTTCCCTGAGAAGGGAACGAGACGTTGCATTTAGCAGTATGGGAACGCCTTGCGCGCGTGACCGGTATCTGAAGCTTGTGTAAAATCATGCCTCTACTTGTAGGCCTGCCATGATCAGGTGACGTGGCAATTAAGCGCGTCGCATGATATATATACGGCACCTGTGAACCGCGCCGCCAGCCTCTATTATCTGAAGCGAACGCACATTCACAGGCCAGCCCCGGTATGACAGCGCTATGCAACGTCTCGTTCCCTTCTCAGGGAACAGGGTTACATGCGTAACCCCGAACGTTCCTTTCAAAGGGAACTTCGACGTTGCATTTAGCAGTATGGGAACGGAAATACCCACTCAATCGTACCGAGTACGGCCTGTTCAAAAATACCCAAACCCGAGGGTCAGTGCAGGACACTTGAACCTGGGGAGGGATGAATATCCAGGCTGTCATAACAAAATGACCGTGTGAGGCATAGACACCACCCTGCAGCCGCACACACATCCTGCAAGGAAACCCCTTTGGACAAAGCCTTCGACAATCCCAGTAGAGATGCACTGCTTTGACACAGCATCCCCTTTTCCTGTCGCTGCCAAAGCAGACTAGTAGCTGCTCTGACTTACGCCACTGGCCGGAGCGGTGGACGTAGGTACAGAGAGCGCTTACTGGACACACGCGTGTGCATCCTCTCTTGTTCTGGTCAGAGGACAGAGGGAGGGGAAAAAGCCTGCAACACCACAGGGTGGGCAGCCAATGTAGGCACTTTAGGAATATAATCCGGCCTAGGATACAGGAAGGACTTGGCTTATCTAGGGGTAAAGTCAATGCAGGAGGGGCAACAGGGAGAGCTTGTAGACCTCCCACTCGCTTGAGAGATGTCAGGGCCTGTAAAAGAGCTACCTTTAGAGTCGGAAGCTTCTCAGAGGCTGACTCTAAGGGCTCAAATGGGGTCCCTGACAGACCTTCCAAGACCACAGCAAGGTCTCAGGAAGGTATGCATGGCCTGCAGATGGGCCTCAGCCGTCTGACACCACACATGAACCTCGAAGTTAGCGGATGTTGCCCCACAGAGGCTCCATCGACAGGGGCAGGGCTGGCGAAGCGGCGGCCACGTAACCCCGATAGTAGAAGGAGCCAACCTTCTGAAAAAGCGTTCTTGTCAGAACTCCCTGACTGTAGCGATTGCGCAGTTCACTGGGTATAGCTGACGTTCCTCACACCACCAGACAAAAAGGTGCCACTTGAGCGCATACAATTTCCTTGTAGGTGGGATCCACTCTAGGGGCTCGAAGGGGCAGCTGACAGACCTTCCAGGACCACAGAATGTCCCAGGAAGGTATGCACAGCCTGCAGATAGGCCTCAGCCATCTGACACCACGCATGAACCTCGCAGTTAGAGGATGCTGCCCCACAGAGGCTCCCACAACAGGGCGTGGCTGGCGAAGGCGTGGCGCCACATAACCCTGATTGTAGAAGGAGTCCACCCCGCTGAGAAATGTTATTGTAGAAACATGGTCACTACCACCTCAGTCGTGCGACCAGAATCTACTAGCTGGCGCCCCTCAGGGGCCAGACCCACAGCTTCCTTAGTTCTTGCCAAGGATGATAAATCAACCCCTGCGGCTTTTGGGGCGGTAGGTCCCTAAGGACTCAAATGGGGCACATGACAGACCTTCCAGGACCCCAGGAGGTCCCAGGAAGGTATGCCGTGGCTTGCAGATGGGCGCGCGCCGTCTGACACCACGCGTCCGAACCTTAAGGTTAGAAGATGTTGCCCCCCCGAGGCTCCATCAACAGGGGCATGGCTGGCGAGCGGCAGCCCAGTAACCCGGATTGTAGAAGGAGCCCAGCCCGCGAGAAACGTTCTGTAAGAACTCCAGGACTGTAGCAATGCGCAGTTCTCTGGGTCTAGGTGACGTCCCTCAAGCCACAAGACAAAAGCTGACACCTGAGTGCATTTGATTTCCTTCTGGATGGGATCCACTCCAGGGGCTCGAATGGGGCAGCCGACAGACCTTCCAGGACCATAGAAGGTCCCAGGAAGGTATGCATGGCCTGCAGATGGGCCGCAGCCGTCTGACGCCACACATGAACCTCAAAGGTAGAGGATGTTGCCCCACAGAGGCTCCATCAACAGGGTCATGGCTGGGCCCGACGGCGGCCAAGTACCCTGATAGAAGACGGGCCCAGCCCGCTGAGAACGTTCTGTAAGAACTCCAGGACTGTAGCAATTGCGCAGTTCACTGGGTCTAGGTGACGTCCCTCATGCCACAAGACAAAAAGCTGACACTTGAGTGCGTACGCTTTCCTTGTGGATGGTGCTCTAGCTTTATAACATGGTTTCAACAATCTCAGTTGTGAGACCCGAATCTATGAGCTGGTGCCCCTCAGGGACCAGACCCACAGTTGCCGAGTTCTGGCCGGCGTGATAAATCAGCCCTCCGGCCTGAGACAGTAGATCCGCTTTGGGGGCTCGAATGGGGCAGCCGACAGACCTTCGAGGGCCATAGAAGGTCCCAGGAAGGTATCGCCGGCCTGCAGATGGGCCTCAGCCATCTGAGACCCGCACGAACCTCAAAGTTAGAGGACGTTGCCCCACAGAGGCTCCCTCAACAGGGCGTGGCTGGCCGAAATGGCGGCCACATAACCCTGATTGTAGGAAGAGCTCACCCCGCTGAGAAATGTTATTGTAGGAGCCCCAGGACTGTAGCTGTGCGCAGTTACTGGGTCCACAGTGAATCCCTGGCGGACGGGAATCTCCCAAGGAGTGCCATCTCGCAGAGATATTATCTCTCAGAACCATGTTCGAGCTGCCAAAAAGGTGCTATTAGCAGGCTATCTTGGCGAACTCTCGCTAGGGCTAGTGGGAGCAATAATGGGGGCAGCATACAGATGTGACCTCAGCCACATGTGTGGATTCCACCCCAGGCTCCCAAGATACCGCTTTATCTAGCTCAGTGTTGATAGGATTGACACTACGCCTGTTGGGGATAGAAACGCCCACATCGTAGTAGAATCCTATAACCCCTAGAAAATTCGCCCACTGCACCGGAGAAAACCAACTTTTCTGAGATTCAACCTGAGCCCCCAGTTCTTCACGTGGGCGAAACAACATCTCAATGTTGAACCGCCAGCTCCCTGGATCGTGCTAGAATTAACCAGTCGGTCAGGTAGCTTTGTACACAGATGCCCTGGAGTCCCAATGGAGCCAGAGTGACATCCATGCACTTTGCGAAGGTGTGAGGGGATAAAGCTAGCAATAATCCTGTCGCGGAAACATGCACCTTTTAGACCTATCGCCCAAACCAGTTCTCGAACTGGATCTGTGGCACGATACGTTGAACATCAGCCTCTGAACCTGTATATCCGAAGAGTACGGTTCAGATGATGCAGATCTAAAATTGGCCGCATATTCCCACTTTTTGCGGAACAGGAAATAAAGGCTGTAAACCTCTCTCCCTGAGGGAACGGGGTACATGTTTCAGGACCCCCTTGTCCAAAAAGGGAGCTTACTTCCCTGCGCTAACATCGTGCTCTGGTCTGTGCTGACTTCTGTGGTGAGCACACCTGTGAACGGGGGGTCTAGCTATAACTGGACCCGTAACCCTTTCTATGGTAGACAGAACCCATGGAGACACATTTGGCCGTAGCTTGCACGCTGCCCGGTGGTCTTCTAGTGACGTTAGCTATTCCACATTCTATTGGCGAGAAGCATCAGATTTCCGTTGCCCTGTGACAGCTTGCTGACCAGGGAACACAACAGAGGGGACCACTTTGGCTGGGGAGGCCCTACAGTAGCACTGGGGGCTACCTGCCCTAACAACCTCATGTCCCCGGATACATCTCTCTGCAGCCCCTCAGGACCGCTTGTCTTTGCCTGCTTGGCCTTTATGACCATCCTTAGATCAGGCCCAACAGCAGACCGCGACTGTGGCCCCCCCGGTTCCCCTGGCTGTCTGCGGGGGTTGGCGGGCTGCCATACTCGCCTTCTGGGTTCCCCCATACTAGTGCTGGCCCAGGCTCCACTCGTGGACACCCGGATGAGCTTGAGACAACTTTTTTGCCATAAGTCGAGCTCACTCAGCAGGTCTGCTTGGTAGGCAACACTGTCATTGTCTGCAGTGACCCACAAGCAAGACTACTACTGCATAGGCTTGCCCATCTTGGATGCAAGCCAGCCCCTGTAAGTACCTGCCATCGGTGGAGAGAGGTAGCTAGCAGCGCCTACTCCACCTCGGGCATAGAGTAAGCCATGCCATTCATTCCCACAATGGCCAAATAATCCAACATCGTGGGGTTATGACTTGGGCTAAGCATGGTTTTCTCAGAAGTGAGATTTTGTCATATCTTCTGGAAGACAGGGGAGTTTCTGCAGTGTGAAGTATTTACTTTCACTGGGTAATACTTCAAGCAGCCCTTTATACGCTGCTCTCAGTTTTCAACGCATCCTTCTAACTCCTCGGAGTCAGAGAGGGGGCGTTATTACCCCTTTGGCTTTCCATAGCGGGAGGAGGAGTCGCGACGCGAACTCCAAAATCCAGCGGAGAGCTGAACCCGGAAGACAGAGAGAGAGATAGAGCAGCGCTCGTCTCCGGCTCCTCTTCCAGATTTAAGAGATCCCCCGAACCTGAGAAGGTTGGCTGCCTCGGCAGCGGCCGGCCCAGATCCGCGAGGCTTTGAGACTCGACTCACTCGGCTTCTGTTTTTTTTTGAGAAAAGCGTGAGTCGAGCTGCTTAATGTAGCGTTACCATGCGCAGCCTCTCGAGGTTGCCATCGCATACTACACCACTAACACTTCACCAAGAAAGTGTGCACTTTTCCCCCGTGATGAAACGGGAGCACGTTACACACGTCTTTAACTCTTTCTCTCTCGTTACTTACCTCACCTTTTCTTTAAAAAGGGATAGAAAAGTTAAGAGATTTTGAGAAAATATCGAGTAGAAATGAAGCGTTTTTGTCACACAAACAACAGACATGCAGTCTCGCTGAAGATAATAAGGCTGGCGGCGTGGTTCACAGGTGCCATATATATATCATGCGACGCGCTTAATTGCCACGTCACCTGATCATGGCAGGCCTACAAGTAGAGGCATGATTTTACACAAGCTTCAGATACCGGTCATGCGCGCAAGGCGTTCCCATACTGCTAAATGCAACGTCGAAGTTCCCTTTGAAAGGGAACCACAAATCTCAAGGAAGGTCATGCGGCTGGCTGTGAAGGTACACCTGGCTGAACACACTTGTCACATCCGGCATAGCCAGTATGAGACTTTTGCATTTACTGAAAGCTACAGCGGGAGCATCACATGTAACTGAAGTTACATTCAACAAAAAGTTTTACCATGTATAAAAAAAATCCTTCTCTTAAGATATTAACTCCTTTACAAGTGCACCTAAATAGTCTAAAAGAGATGTTCGTATAATTACACCACATAATAAAGCAATCAAAACTAGTCTTTTGATGACACAATCTTGCAAAATACACAGCACTGGCCAGAACTGAAGAGATGAACTTTTAATCAATGGTAGAACATAAGTATTTAGCTGTAGTTTGAATACATATCTATCTGGAACATTAGAACACAGGTTTTGAAGGGTTTTATCCAGGGAGTTCAATATTCCAAAATAATAGAATGAGTCACCTGCTAATGTTTCTAGCACATACTTTTTTTTTTATTGTTTTGGGCTTCGACTGCCCATATTTTTTGTAAGGAAGGGATGATGTACTCTAAGTATGTAATGATGTGCAGAAAGAGCAACCAAATAAATACCAAACTCAGGTACCCAGCCTGACAAACAGTTTGCTAAATGACTACAAGGAAAACCTACAGAGTCATTGTCACTAGAGTCACTTGCTCTATCACCTAGCAAGCTTTCACAAACATCAATCTCAAAACTGGAAACATTAGAGCTTCCTTCAAGATCATCTTGGTTTAGCCTTTTTACAGATTGAGAAAGGATTCAAACATCCCACTTGTTTTTCATTCTGCACTGTAAAAAATTTTTATATACAGTATCTCACAAAAGTGCGTACAGCCCTCACATTTTTTGTAAATATTTGATGCTATCTTTTCACGTGACAACACTGAAGAATTGACACAATGTAAAGTAGTGAGTGTACAGCTTGTATAACAGTGTAAATTTGCTGTCCCCTCAAATAACTCAACACACAGCTATTAATGTCTAAACTGGTGGCAACAAATGTGAGTACACCCCTAAGTGAAAATGTCCAAATTGGGCCCAATTAGCCATTTTCCCTAACCAGTGTCATGTGACTTGTTAGTGTTACAAGGTCTCAGGTTTGAATGGGGAGCAGGTTTGTTAAATTTGGTGTCATTGCTCTAACACTCCCTCATATTGTTCATTGGAAGATCAACATGTCACCTCATGGCAAAGAACTCTCTGAGGATCTGAAAAAAATATCTGTTGCTGTACATAAAGATGGCCTAGGCTATAAGAAGATTGCCTAGACACTGACACTGAGCTGCAGCATGTTGGCCAAGACCATACAATGGTTTAACAGGACAAGCTCCACTCAGAACAGGCCTCACCATGGACGAAAAAAGAAGTTGAGTGCACGTGCTCAGTGTCATATCCAGAGGTTGTCTTTGGGAAATAGACGTATGAGTGCTGCCAGCATTGCTGCAGAGGTTGAGGGGGTGGGGGGTCAGCCTGTCAGTGCTCAGACCATACACAGCACACTGCATGAAATTGGTCTGCATGGCTGTTGTCCCAGAAAGAAGCATCTTCTAAAGATGATGCACAAGAAAGCCCGCAAACAGTTTGCTGAAGAAAAGCAGACTAAGGATAAGGATTACTTAAACCATGTCCTGTGTTCATGAGACCAAGATAAATTTATTTGGTTCAGACGGTGTCAATGGTGTGTGGCGGCAACCAGGTGAGGAGTACAAAGACAAGTGTGTCTTGCCAGCAGTCAAGCATGGTGGTGGGAGTGTCATGGTCTGGGCTGCATGAGTGGTGCCGGCACTGGAGATCTACAGTTCATTGAGGGGAACCATGAATGCCAACATGTACTGTGACATACTGCATGATCCCCTCCCTTCGGAGACCTGGCCGTAGGGTAGTATTCCAGCATGGTAACGATCGCAAACACACCTCCAAGACAACCACTGCCTTGCTAAAGAAGCTGAGCGTGTAGGTGATTGACTGGCCAAGCATGTCTCCAGACCTAAAGCCTATTGCGCATCTGTGGGGCATCCTCAAACGTAAGGTGGAAGAGCACAAGGTCTCTGACATCCACCAGCTCCGTGATGTCATCATGGAGGAGTTCAAGAGGACTCCAGTGGAAAATAATGGTGGCCAAACAAAATATTGACACTTTGGGCCCAATTTGGACATTTTCACTTAGGGGTGTACTCAACTACCTGGATGACTGGTTTATTATTATGGGCCTATTGCACACGTTTCAGTGGTGGCTGAAAAGTTGGGGGTTTTGTCTGAGTAGGAAAACTCTGAGAGTAATCAGTGTCTCTTGGCGATTCCTACTTGCTCTGAGTATTTGGAGATGTCCCCAGTTTCTAGCCTTGGGTCACACTCTAGTGGTGTCTCCTTATTGCAAGATGGTAATGACAGACACCTCCTTCATAAAGGTTTTAGATGGCTATCCAGTTCGTGGTCCTTCATGAGTGGCCTTCATCTTTAGTGGAATATAAATCGCCTAGAGATGCGGGCCGTATTTCTAGCACTGAAGCTCTTCCTTCCTCATTTGTGACAGTGGTGACACAATGGTGGTCTCATTTATCAACCAACAGGAAGGTTTACATTCATACCCCCTGTTCAGGCAGGCGCAACTAATTCTTCTCTGGGCAGAGGAAAGGTTCTTCTCAGTAGATGGTAAATGGCACACTTACTGTATATAGTGCTTTTATCCAAAGTGCTTTACACTGTCTCTCATTCACCCATTCACACACCACACACACACACACACACACACACACACACTCACACACACACACCAATGGTAGCAGAGCTGCCATGCAAGACGCTAACTTCCCATCGGGAGCAACTTGGGGTTCAGTGACTTGCCCAAGGTCACTTCAGCATGAGGAGTCAAGTGGGCCAGGAATCGAACCGCCAATGCTACAATGTGTGGACAACCCACTCTGCCACCTGCGCCACAGCCGCCCTGCAGTGTACATTCCGGGCAGCCGGAATGTGTGGCAGACATGCTGTCGAGGCAAGGGCTGAGGTCTGTGGATTGGAGGGTCCGTCCACAACTGGTGGAGTCCATATGGTGGTGGTTCAGCCAAGCAGAAGTGGATCCGTCCATGTCCAAGGAGACAACACACTGCCTTCTGTGGTTTGCCCTCACTTCTCTAGAACCATTAGGGCTGGACACCATGGTGCACATGTGGCCGAGATCACATCTATATGCTTTTTCCCTGATTGCTTTGCTCCCAAAAGTTCTAGCAAGAATTCGCCAAGACCGTCTGCATCTGCTGCTAGTAGCACCTTATTGGCCAGCTCAAATATCCAATAGGGAGATTCCAATCCATAGGGATCTACTGTCAGCCAGAGGGCTGATTTATCACCTTTAGCCAGAACTATGGAAACTGTGGGTCTGGCCCCTGTGGGGCACCAGCTCCTAGATTCTGGTCTCACAACTGAGGTTGTAGAAACCCTGTTGAACGCTAGAGCACCATACACAAGGAAACTTTTTCTTTTGTGGACTTTTTGTCTTGTGGTGTGAGGAATGTCAGTTAGACTCGGCAAACTGTGCTACAGTCCTACAGACTTCTTTCAAGAACGTTTCTCAGCGGGGTTGGCTCCTTCTACAATCAGGGTTTACATGGATGCCATTTTTGCCAGCCATGCCCTTGTTGATGGAGACTCTGTGGGGCAAAATCCTCTAACTTCGAGGTTTATGCGTGGTGTCAGGAAGCTGAGGCCCATCTGCAGGCCGTGCATACCTTCCTGGGACCTTTCTGTGGTTCTGCAAGGTCTGTCAGGGGCCCCATTTAATCCTTTAAGCTTCTGACTCTAAAGGTAGCACTTCTACTGTATATATATATTACACATACATATGTGGTTCCTCTCTTCATCACCAGAAAAATGTAGAACAAAATGGAAGAAGTAACTTCAAACGTCCACTGTGGAGGACATTTTTTTAACACTCAAGTAACATGGAAAAACATTGTTACATTACTTTAGAAAATGATGTAAAGCATTCTTCAGAGATATTCACATTGAACTGCTGGTAGTCAGGAGGTTTATATTTATATAAATCTATCTACCTATCTATCTATCTAGATAGATAGAATAGTGGTCATCAACTTGTAATTTGGGTGAAGGCTGAACTAGGATAAAAACTGACATGTGTATGTCTACAGGATGGAAGATCTGAAAGATCTGTTGAGACAGATGAGGGAACAATTGAGACACTGGAACAAGAAAAGGTGAGATGATGTCCCATTCCCTTTTTGAAAGTTAACAATTATATAGGGGCAGTAGAGGCTTGGCATTTAAAGCTCTGGGTTATTGATTGGAAGGACAGGGTTTCAAGCCCCAGCACTTCTATGTAGCCACTGTTGGGCCCTTAACCCTCTCTGCTCCAGGGGTGGTTAAGGGCTGCGTGCTGACCCTGCACTCTGACCGAAGCTTCCTGACATGCTGGGGTATGCAAAGAAAAATAATTTCACTTACTGTATGTGATCAATAAAGACTCATCATCATTATTATTATTATAGTTATTGTTATTGTTGTTGTTCTTCTTCTTCCTCTTCTTCTTCTTCTTCTTCTTCTTATTATAGTGTAGTGTTTTGCTATTGGTGATAACCAAGCGGTTTCTTTGTTGTTCTGAGCCTTAATTGAAGAACTGCAGGGTTACTGTTTTGGCCATAACCCATGCTATACAAAACAGAAAAAAAAGGAAAATAGCTCACTACTCTCGCTCTTGAACTCACTCTTCTCTCACTTTCCACTCAGAGCTATACAGCTCCCTGTCCCCGCTGAAACCCTGCCCCTTAAAGTGAACAAGGAACTAACAGCTAGCACCGCTTCTTATTAAACTTTTTTTTTTAATATTGTTTAACATCACATTAACTAGTGTCTTCCAGCATCTGTAATGACATTACAATAGCATTACAGCTATTCACCATAAGTAATTAGCATTAAGAGAATGGGTTAGAGCCATGATTCTTCATGTATTCTGTGAATGTTAATGCTGGTTAACAGGTGCAGACAGTCAGTGGCTAATAAAACTTAGCTAGCTCAGTAATGGGGCTCTTGACTTGATGGCAGAGAGATTTGTAAGAAGATTCATCAACTCAAATTCGTACATCTGTCAAATGTTTAAATGATTTTAATAAATGTCACCTGAATTTCATGTAAGTGTGTTTTTTAACATTTTAATAGAATTTTAGTACATTAACAAATTGCATGTTAGGATAATTGTAGGGAAAAAGTATAAACAACACATCTATTATTTAACATTATTTTTAAACACATCTGTGTGTGTAAATGTTTAACACGTGTTAAATGTAGTAATAACTAATACACTGTGTTAAAAGCAACACAATATGTGTTGTCCTTAACTACACATACAGGTATGTTAAAAATTAACATATGATTGATTGAAGGTTCATATCAATATATTTATCCACAAAACCATTACTGTACACTAGAAAAGCAAAAATGTGCAATAACAGTCCAGTTTACATGGCATTAAATGCACCGCTATCTTCGTTAGCTTTGGCTTACTTCTTTGTAATGCCCAATTTGTTACTCAGTTTTTTGTTTTAAATGTCTCCTTTGATCAAAATCTGATGTTTTCTTAAATATATGACTTATTTGATCTTACTGTATATATCAAGTCAAATTTCAAATCAAGTCTATATATAACACCACTTTAGCAGCTCTAGCAATACATTTATGAACACCTTGTGTATAAATAAAGGAGATCCGATGTTGACATTTGTTTATAATGTGGTGTATTTGACATTTTCAAAGAGTAGGAATAACCCTGAAAAAATTAATAATAGCATTTTTGTTAAATGAAACTATCCTTTGGGTTGAAAAGCAATCCATTTGCTGGGTTAAAATTAACAACCCACCTTGATGGGTTAGTTTAGCCCAAAATGTATTCTGTCCTATGTTTTCCCAGCTGTTGGGCTGAAAATAATCCAATTTGGGTTGTTTTTATCCCAGTGTTTTTCAAAGTGTAGGACCTTGTAGCAGATGCAAGAGTGCAGGGCAGGGGTTTAGATTTATACATATAACTGTATTCATACACTGGTAAATTGTACTTTTGTCTAAGAAGTTACATTTAACATTTTCTCTCCACCTGTCACTCCACCTGCTCTTATGCAATACTTATGCAAACCAGTTGTTAGATCATAGTTTTAGGTTTATTGGACGATCTTACCTGCCCCATTAATGTTAGGCCCAGCTGAATGCTGGTGCAGCCTCAGTTGCTAGGAAAACTAGATCCAGCCTTGCTGAAGCTCTCTATGTCAGAGTGTTCGTCTTGAAATTCACAATAGTTATTCTTCTATCAGCCCAAGAGGCAGACAGAGGCAGGGTAGGAGCAGGAAGCAGTAAACGTAGTAATAAAAATTAAGAATTTATTAAATAATATTAGTTGTGTCTTTCTTGATGATCAGTCAGACTTAATCTCACTAGCACAAATTCAACACGTGTTATTATACCAAAGCAATTGAAAAATATAGCTGCAAGCAGCAATTAAGGGGCCAAGCACTTAAGCTAAAAAGGCATGGCAGGGAGCATCAAGTCCAACTGTAAAAAATAGCAATTTTAGACATGTGTATGATTTTAGGCTAATTGGTCACAAATACAATCAATTGCTTATCATGTTTGACCAATAGGTGGCATTGTCACCAAATTGATGGGGTGGGGTATCAATGTTACACACAAATATTGGTGTGAATATGCAAGAGATACGGCCTCAGATTCAGTTTGGCATCATGACATCATCTTTGGTGAAGCATTAAATGAGAATAGTTTGGTCTGTAAAATGCTTTAGATAACTTTTGGCTGGAATTATCTGATGAGATAAATTATATATATATAAAAATATATATATATATATATATATATATATATATATATATATATATATATATATATATATATATATATATATATATATATAAATATATATATATAAAAATGTGTACACAGTGATGTCAAAAAGTATTTGCCCCATCATCCTGATTTCTTCTGTTTTTGTGTGTCTCTCATACTAAACAGTTTTAGATCTTCAAATACAACAAAAAAAGAGCAAACACAAAATATGTTTTTATGATCATCATCATCATTATTATAATTGAAGTAAAAATAAGATATCCAATACCAATGTGAAAAATTAACTGCCGAAAATAAGTTAAAATCTGGTTGTGCCACCTTTAAGAGAAATAACTGCAACCAAACACTTCCGATATTTAGAGATCAGTTTTTCAGTCACTTCTAGAACTAATACTTACTCCTATACTTTGAATCGTTAACTTTCTGCATAATCCAGTTGCACTTGAGCTTCAACTGAGGACTGGACATCTCCTTTAGGATTTTCTGGTAGAGAGCAGAATTCATGTTTCAAACACTTTCAACTCAACAGCCCACAGAACATTCTCCCAAAAGGTTTGAGGATCATCAAGGTGTGTTTTGTCAAAATTCAGGAGAGTTTTTTTTTATATTCTCCTAAGTTAGAAGTGGTTTTCACCTCACCACTCTTCCACGGATGCCATTTTTGCCCAGTTTCCTTCTGTGGATTCATGAACAGTGACCTTTATTGATGTAAGAGAGGCCTGCCATCCTGAGTGGCATCCTCAGCTGGATAGGGATGCTAAGCAGCATCCTCAGTTAAGCAGGGAGGCTGAGCTTCATTCTCCATTGCAGGCTGAATTCATTGGCTGTGTCAGCAGACTCTTGGTTGGCCATGATGTCTGCTTCAGGCGTGATCAGAGCTTGGTTGGCTGTGTCAGTAGACGCAGGCTTGACCAGAACTTGGTTGGCATTCTCGTTGACCTCAGACAGGAACACGGCTTCTGAGGTCACCTCTTTGACCGCGGACAGGAACTCTGCGTACTCTGAGGTTCAGGTGTGGGGCGGTCTCGTCCACACTGGACAGAGATGAAATGATATCCTTGGCCTGGCTTATTTGCAGAGCGATTGCTACTGCGCAGCCAGCAGGAGGAACAAAACTCAAGGCAGAGCTGCTAATATGAGGGCTGTACTATGCCAATTTGGAAAAAAAAATGTTTTAGAAAAATATAACTAATATACAGTGTTTGTTATACATTGTTATTGTCAGTTGTTAAACTATTTACAGTTGCTGTTCATTTCTTTACTTGTCTGATGTCTTACAGATAATATAGTTACAAATTTCACTACTGCAGTGCAAAGATATTAATGTTTTTTTTTGCTGTGGCCAAACAGCATTACATCCAAACTGGTGCATTGCTCTGTGTTTACAGTGTTATTGTTAGTTGTAAAGTTGTTAGCACATGCAGCTGAGCATTGCCTTCCTATCAATCATTATATGATGTCTTAAGGATATGTTGCAATGCACAGATATGTTATGTTGCTTTCCAACAGCAATACAACCAATCCTGTTACATTATACAAAAACATTACTCAGCATTTTGTTAAAAGAATTGCCTGCTTTCTTATGCAGTATAACACTTGCAGCTTTCTTAGTTTTTCTTTTGAACATTTTATTTTGAACAGTAGTAGGTGTTTTATTTATTTCAATTAAATAAATGACACCAATATACTGAAATACAATGTATAAGTCAATAATAGATACATTGTGACCATATCAAGGTATCGCTGTTACAACACAGGATTCAAACAGGAAGTAAGCGCAGGAGAGAAGTCTTTATTTACTCTTAAGTCACTGTACAAGGAGGAAACAAGGTCTAAACAAACTTACAGCTGACACAAGAAACCTGAACTTAAACATTTGTCCTTTAACTAGAAATGAGGCATGCAACTATCATTTAACCATGGCATGAAACACTCATTTAACTTTGCCATGAAACTAGGAACAAGAAACTAGACAGCGCATGCACACATTACCACCTGGCACCATTAAACATTCCATCTTTCCTCCATTAGTTTCTACTCTAATACTGCCCGACATGCACAGCAACGCAAGGGATTTATATAACCAGTCACAATTACCTTAATTGCTGACAGCTGGTAATGCATCTAAACACCCTCACACCTCTGCCAATAGCTGAACAGCGGGTAGACAGAACAGAAAACAAAATAAGTGCACATGTCTGTTGTAAACAAAGTCTTAGCATGCATGCACACTTCAAGCAAGTGCATGCGTTCTCCAGCTGACTGTGCATGTCTTCACCGCAGTGTCATCTGCCGGCAAGATCGTGACAATTGCTCAACCTCAACATATTTTGTATATCTGTATATTACTTTTGCAGATATGTAATTGTTAGATTTCACCCTAACAGAAATCTACCATTTATGCCTTTGAGATCTCAGTCATGCCTTTCAACCTGTTTTACCATTCACGTGTAGTAACATTTTGTTACTTTTAGTTCTATGTTGCTATGATCTAGAAAGTGTGGTTTGTGAGTCAGGCATGCCTGGAAAGGCCGAAGTGAACACAAACACACTGACAGATATGAGCGTGTTCAAAAGAGACTTCCGGTTTATTCATTCAAAGCAGAAGAATTTATACACATTGATAACAGCAGGTGAAAGGATGGAGGGAGCTCTGCAACATGAGAGCGCAGATAAAACGGTGTAGTAAGGCACATTTGCTTCACAGTTAGATCTGAATATTTATAGTATGCATTTTGATTGAAATATTCAATATATAAGTCACCAGACACATCAGACTGACTCTGCTGTAAGACTCTCAGAATTTGAAAAATGAACATCAGATTATTCCAAGAGGATATAAATATACAAAGAAAGAAATAAAACTCAGGGGTGGGCGAAAAAACCTCTAAGACGGAGAAAAAACTCCCACCCTGCTAGCACTATGTGCTCGACAGCACCCCTTACACGTTTCTCATGCCTGATTGCGTTCACACTTCAACTAATACAGGAAAAACTACATGTATGTGTGTAAAGTGCGAGTTGGGTCAACTAGGACAGAATTTCCTTCTATTTAGACACGTTCACCGATGATCAGACCTTGTCAGGGTACAGGTACGTTCTTGAATGGGCACCCTGGCATAGGAGGATAGGTGGAGGATATATAGAATGGACAGAACTCTTTGTTAACAGCTTTTAACTAACTTGCATGTCTCCAGATCAGTCCTTCTGAGGTCAGAACACCTGCTCTCCTGGAATAAAAAAGTATGATTTACTGTGTACACATGTCAATCAACTTACATACATAGTCGTCTTGATGAATATCAACACCACCTGTGGACGGAGAATGGTTAGTAGACATTTTCCAAGCCGTGGAGAAAGGTCGGCCGAATAACTAACACCTCAAAGGGTGAAAGGCCTGTGGTTTTAGATGGGGTCATTCGAATTTCTGTAAGAACGGCATGTTAGATCAGGCAGTATTCTTACGCCAAAATCCTGACAATAGTTTTAGCATTTTCCCCCCCTCACACATGGGAATGACATAAATTGACCAATAACATTCTATGTGGTCAACACGTTTGGCATATGAAAAATTGACCTTCAGAGACAGTCAAAAAGTATCAAAAGGCCTCAGAGTGGCATAGTTTTGTAGTCATATCAAAGATCGTGAGATATCTTTATTTGAGGACTTAAGTCAGTGTAAAAAATTTGGAGGTCATATCAGACAACAATTCCTAGAGAATGATGTGAGACGCTGTCTTTGTTTTGACTATCGCGAGAGCTGTTGCCTTAGCACAGGAAGAGATAGATTAGATCTTACATCGAAGGCATAGCACAAGTCTGTAAAAAAATAGTGATTCTTTAACCTTCAGATATCGTGCACACATGAGTTTGAGCTGAAGTAAATGGCAATGAATGTGCTTAAGTTACCACGTCTGGTAAACAATTTTGTTTAAACAATCGTGATTTTCAAGTAAAGGAATGGTGTCAATTTAGCAGACAAATTTAATGGTCAAATTTGCGATAGCACAGAGAATAGTTTCATAACCACTTCTGCGCTGAGCCGTCATGTGTTGTGTTTCAATATTGGATAATGCCCGTTTCACCTGTGCAACACCAAAGGGTGTCAGAACCAATCACTCTGCATCGATTACCAAAAGAACAGCAATCACAGCCACTGCACACAGGTAGTCCAGCATGTTCCTGTGCCACCCCCTGAGTGTCAGAGGGCAGATGGTAAAGTTTTGTGTAGTCTGTCAGACCCAGGGCTGGAGAGAGGAACATGAAACAGTGTTAAATGTTTAAATGCAGAAACAGTCTCAGTTGTGTGTGTGTCACATAAGTATGGGTCCCAGGAGTCAACATGTATCAAATCTTATCAACTTTTGTAGTGGGCAGTTGATAAGTCATGACAACTGCCTCTGGCCATCTGACAGCCTTCTCTGTCCTTTTGATAAGAGAAAACCTAAACATTTGACTTTGTTTTACATCGGTGCAATATTGTACTTGGAACCTTGAATCCTTTGTGAGCTAGATGTTCCAATAGTCTCAAGGTTGCAGTTCAGCAGCAAGCTTCTGACTGGCGTCGTCTGTGACATGGAATCTTGCAAAGAGTCTCGTCTGTCTCACCCACACAAGAAAACACGGGGCCAATGTAGCCCTCCAGCAGGCGTGTCCAGGTCAGCTGTCGTCCCCTTGCGTAAATGCAAACAGTGGCTGGACACTGAAACCAAAAGAGCATACTCTACCATGCATTGTGAAGCTATTAATGTATTAGAAACAGGAAAAATTCAAAGTTGAAACAGCTTCCACATGAGGTCTTGTGTAACTCGCCAAGTAACATCAGGCTTGGGAACAGGATTTAACAGGCGTGTTATATGGGCTCACACAGGGCTTCAGAACACCTTGCTGTAACAGAATGAACAATAACATCAATATTAAGGGCTTTCGATTCTGATAAGTGATATATATATATATATATATATATATATATATATATATATATATATATATATATATATATATATATATATATATATATATATATATATATATATATATATATATATAATATTTTTATTTATTTATTTTTTATACATACACAGGATGAGAATGTTTTGACTTAGCTGATTGTCAGGACATAGCATGTCCTTGTGGTGTAGAGAGTTAGCCAAAGTCTGTAACCTAGATCTGATTCTGAATGAGACATATTCTGACAAATTGAGCCGATTTAGGAAATTTACTGCGTTTCCACAATCAGAGGTTTAGAAATTTAGAGCCCAAGAATGCAAAATTAAAAAGACACTCCGGCATGTTTACAAATTCATGCGTGAAAATTAATTCATGATCCAAACATTATTATAATTTGTACTCCTTAACAATCCCTCAATATTATATACAATGGCAATTAGAATGTCTTTTGCCAGGCAAAAAATGACTACATACCTGAGCAGAAGAACAAACCTTCACAAAACTTTCAATATTTATTTATATTTTGAGTCACCTAAAAAAAAAAAAAATAAAAAAAAATCTCCCGTGTGTTCTCTCCCTGTCTCATGCGCGCTGTGTTCAGAGTAATGTGACAAACACATGGAATTAACATTAAAAGAATGATTTGGAGCTACGGTTAAGTTTGATCGGCACACTAGGTCACAAGAGCTCTGTGGCTCTCTATTGATTGTGATTATAAGAAGGAGGTGGAGGTTGAAACGTATCTGATTGATGGTTTGATTGGGAACTCGACCTCCTTGCAGCAGTGGGAGGTCGGCCATACATCTGAGGAGCGGGCTGATGTTAAGGCTGTTGATAATATGGGACAGATTGTGCAGGAAAATGCTGTAGGCCACCTCTTGCCCTAGAACCACGACCATGGCCACCTTGACCTCTCTTTTACAGTTGATCTCGTTTTTAGCATAACATTCACAAGCCCAATGGCCAGGTTTCTTACAATAATGACGATGATCATAAACGATAATCAGGACAGGTCAGTGGGAGATGAGCAGGACAGGACAGTGCTCATGCTGGGTGTGTGCAGTTTAGCATGAGTGGGTTTTTGCTTTGAAATCAGAGCAGAAGTGGTGCTGGAATTTAGGCTTGGAATTTTAGTTCTACGTGGTGGTGCCCGAGGTTTCATCATTCACATGGAATGTTTTAGGTAAATTATCCTTCAAATTATAATGTTTATTCCATAAGAGGAGTAGGTGAAGCCATTCCATATACCACTGACATTCATAATCCCAAGATGGATCACCTTCCCAGTCATAAATCATTCCTTTGATTTGAACTAATACACGCGACTTTAAGGAACCACGGAGTGAAATAATTTGAAGCTGTGGCGCACATTAACTGACCAACCATATAAACAATCTAAACATGGAACCGTATAGAATTCACCCAACACCAACTCCATCCAATCTCTTGCGGTCATGCCAGGAGATAGAAGAACCGGGCTGGATGGAGACCGTCCCATAACCAACTTGGAAAATACCTCTTACCACAATAATACTTAACACCAACTGTATAAACAATCTAAAAATATAACACTCTTAGGCAAACCACACAGGCAGTTTAGCAAGTTAAATTTAAGTTATTCTACCACTGTACAAAATACTAGAATACTTGCACAGATTAGGTGGCATAATTATATATATATATATATATATATATAATTGCCCCTTAAATTGATTTTCAAGGGCATACTTTTACCTTCACAAAGGCATTTATTTCTAGCCTTATGTCATATACTTAAAGTTGATCAATAAATTCAATTAAAATAATAAGACATCATAGATGGTTACAAATAAAATGAAATCAGGATCAACAAAAGCCATTTTTTTACTGCCACAGTGGCACAGAAGTTGCATCTGATGTGGCATTTAGGAGTATTTACATCTACTGTATAATGCAGCTCAGAGGTGGCAAAAATGCATTCACACAGCAATTAAATTGCATAAATAATGCTATGAGAATGAATATATTTATATATATATATATATATATATATATATATATATATATGCGCGCATGCATGTTCTGCACTGGAACTGTTCCATGGGTCAGGGTTCCAGAACTGTTAGATGTGTTACGTTGCACCTTAGACTGTCATGTGGTATCTGTGATCATGTTTGTTATTAATCCAGGTCTCATTAAATCCAGCACTGCAGTGTAATGCCTTTATAAATAAATGTATAAATGAGCAATGTTGGAACACTATACTGCAATAAATTCCTCAGGCATAGTTGGCCAATAAAGCTGATTCTATTCTATTATATATTAAACTCAAACTGCCAGTATGTGGCCACTATCTTACTAAGTGAGTCATTGAACCATTCAATCAATTCATTCAAAACTGAATTAATTAATTCAGGAATGGGACCGATTCTGGGCGGGACTCAAAATGACATTTAGAGCATCTTTTCCTACAAATATTAATCTTTGCTGAAATCGATGCTATAGAGGATTCTAGAATAAACATGCATTGAAGCACTGTTTTATTATTGGCACAGATTTATTATGAATTGTTCCAAATTTACAAGATTGCATGTAATAGATTTTAAAAGACTGCATAATTAATCCACCCCAGGGTCGTTTCGAGGTATAGGCGAACTAGGTGGTCAACTAGTGCACCACAAGCGGGGGGGGGTTGGGTATGGCACCGGTGAGCACCCCAATGCCCCTGCCTGACTCATGCACCCACAAGAAACTACATTAATAATAATAATAATAAATCATAAGTTTATTTTTTCTATTTTTAATCAGGTAACACCATGATTGCATGTGATTATCTGGTATCTCTGGTGATAGTGGGCACACTGTTAGGAAGAGAAAGATGTACATGGTGGTGAGTGTCCATGCTTGACTGGTCTTTCATCATGAAAAGGTCAAAGACATCAGAGGTTCAGTATAAAAAAAAAAAATAAAAAAATAAAAAAATAAAAAAAAAGACCTAGAAAGAATTCCCAATGTGTTAAAATACATTTAAGCAGCTGAATATCACCATGAAGACGGATTTTTTTAAAAATGCTATCCAAAAAACAGTGATCAGGAAGTAATGTTTAGTGTATATTGAAGATAGTGTAGTTACTATGACAACCAGCGTAGACCAGCCAAACAAATGCAGTCTGGAAAAAAAAAAAAAAAAAAAAACAATCCTATAAAAAGTTACTCTACATGAATAATTGCAATAATGTCCTCATGCTGTAAATGTATTTGTAGCATAATGTAAACTATTTGCAGTTACAGAGGCTTTGTGATATAGGTGTGATTTGTGGATGGGGATCTGTTAGCTTCGCATGTTTTGAACTTCCAGTGACCAGTATGAGGGAGTGTGAGAGCGATGACACCAAATTCAACACACCTGCTCCCCATTAACACCTGAGACCTTGCAAAACTAACAAGTCACATGACACCGGGGAGGGAAAAATGGCTAATTGGCCCCCAATTTGGACATTTTCACTTAGGGGTGTACTCACTTTTGTTGCCGGCGGTTTAGACATTAATGGCTGTGTGTTGAGTTATTTGAGGGGACAGCAAATTTACACTGTTACCCAAACTGTACACTCACTACTTTACATTGTAGCAAAGTGTCATTTATTCAGTGTTGTCACATGAAAAGATAATCAAATGTTTACAAAAATTTGAGGGGTGTACTCACTTTGAGATACTATAAGATTAAACAAGATTATCCAGAACTCAAAATTAAACCTACCTCTCCCATACAGTTACAATGCGAAATGGAAGAGGAGGAGCCAAAACAGGAAATTACATAGACCAATGACATCATGACAAAGGGAAAAGTACCCACACAAGTAGACAGCTAGATCAGGTATACATTTCCTTTTGTGTAATTCTACATATTAAATGTATGGAATACATTCTATACTCGTTACACAAGCCACCATCTCTCAATCAGTTGATTGCTGGTGCTTGGCCCAAAACTGACAAGCATTGTTGGGATGCGTTCCATGATGCAGGAATTTCTGCATCTCTGCAACATTGATGCTATTTGTGCCGAGCTCCAACCTTACCATTTTAGGGAATGTCGTATGCTAGTTGCTCTGAGGCAGATAAGAGGGGGCTTGAGAGGATCATTGGATGTCCCCTCCCAACACTGAAAGACAGGTAAATGTACATATAAAAAAAAAAATCAGGCTTTATTGGTACTATGATGCTGGTTATCACCATACTTTGTCAACTCAGGCTATGATCCTTAAGCTATGATTATTCCACAAGTGTGGCATCAGCACCAAACAGGCAATAGGGTTCAACATGGGGAATTTCTTATTTTATTTTTTTTAATCAGGTGTGCATACTTCCTGTTGAAAAGCAAGAAGTTATTTTGTGGAAATATGAGTAATTTAAACCTACACTAACTGCAAAAAAAAGCAACACCGTTGTGGCTACCAAAGCTCAGGAACATTGCTGATTGTGTGAATGTGTAAGTTTGTATATGCTCACAATGAAAATAAACAGATTGAAAACTTACTCCCAACATCTTTGTGACTTCAATTAATGTAAATTGTTTTAATTAAATGTTTCTCTGAAAAGTGCTCTTCATCCAGTTTGAACTGGGGAGTTGAATTAGTTATGTCAGTTTTAAAATAAAGCATTCTAACCTGCATCTGCAACCATCTATTCTGCCTGACAGCAAGAAAGTAATTTGTTGGCCTTCAGTTACTTTTGTGATAGCATTGCCTCCTTTGACATTAGACTAATCTATGTAAATATATTTCATGTTGTAAGTACCAGTGTTTCTGCTGTTAGATGCGAGAGAAACTTGTTCATGGCTACCACAGTCAAGGTTAGGTGTAACAATATTTGAGAAAAATGTTACAACTTACTACACACTATAAAATATTTTCAAGCCACTTTCTAGTGACCTGTTGCACCTAAAATTTTTAGTTGGCTTAATTAAAATATAATGAACTGCTTATTTTCAGTTGTGGTACTGAGAGTACATCATGTCAAGCCATTCCTGATTGGCCTTGATCAGGGAGAATCTCCCACCTCAGTTTCTCCCTTTCAAAAAGGGCCTATTGCACGATGAATTAAACAGCTGCATCTGTATACTTGGTCTTGCTTTCTGTCACATTATAGAATTTGAGGCACATGCTGCAAATGCAGACTATAAGTGAAACACTTTATAAAGTATCACAAAAAAACACAACCCAAGACTTACATGGAAGAAGGCCACACATAACTTGACACATGGAGACAGAACAAACAACACAAGACCACTCATGTGACACAGAACGTGACTATATATACACAAGTGCTAATGAGCTAAACGTGAAACAGGTGAAATGAGACACACGACATGGTGCAGTGTCTGATGGGAAATGTAGTTTCTAGTCCTTCTCCAATATTCCATGACAATATACAGCTAATTGGTTCAATAATATCAGTTGTGTTGTTTTAGCTGATTTTCTTTAGTTCATCTAACTATTATACCATTATCAGAAAATTGACTGAGCAATAAGTGTTACACTGTGCCAACTAAAAGCAAATTATATAGCATATAATGAATGCCACATTACTCACTTACTTTCAGTAACCACTTCACACACACACACACACACACACATACAGACACACATCCATCCATCCATCCATCCATCTTCAACCGCTTATTCCTGCTTCAGGGTCGCGGGGAACCTGGAGCCTATCCCAGGAAGCATCGGGCACAAGGCGGGTACACCCTGGACAGGGTGCCAGTTACAGACACACATGTTCAGATAGATAGTTACTTTATATCTATATATCTATCTGTAGATAGTGGATACATAGATGCATTGAAAACAATGTTCAAGGTTTGACATGTCATGCATTCTGAGATGCTTTTCTGCCCACCAGAGTTGTAAAGTGTGGATATTTTATTTATTGTATCCTTTCTGTCAAGTATAGCAAGTCTGCATACAAACTGCTACTCACTGGATTATTATTTTCTTTTTCACACCATTCTGTATAAACTCTAAAGAGATTGTTGTGCATGAAATTCCAAGGAGATCAGCAGTTTCTGAAATACTCAAATCACCAACAGCCATGCCACTATCAAAACACTAAGGAGGTTCGAATTCGGCGTTCGATAGAGTAAGACGTGAAGGTTGAGTCTCCTGCTGACTTTGATTAAAAATTGTAATTAATTAGCACTTCTTTTTGTAATATAATATATTTTTGACTTTTTCTATTTCGTACTTTTAACTCGTGGTTCGTTAAGATGTCGGGGAAAAACTTGAAAATCGGTGGTAGCATTCAGACAAAACAGAGATCTAGTGCGCACCGCAAGCGTGTCTCCTTCTCGCCATGAATCCGCAGCCGCGCCTCCCTTTCACCATGAACCCGCACCGCGTCTTCTTCTCCTCATGAATCCGTAGCCACGCTCCCTTCTCTCCATGAACCGACTGCATCCGCATCCCCGAGCGGTGGCCCTGACCTCGCCACACTCAGGTTTGAGTTGTTGGCTTTACTGAGGAAGGACATCGCCGATATTTTTAAAAAAGAGTTCCAGGAGCATCAGAAGCACCAGGAGAAGCAACAGGAGGAGCACCAGGAGAATTCAATTCAATTCAAGAATCTTCAGAAGACTCTCAGGGATGCGCTGTCTACTATCCAGCTCGACCTGCAGGTCATGGAAACACAGCAGGCTAGCGATAAAGTCGCTACCGATGCCACCATATCAACACTGAAAGGTACCGTTGGGGAGATGGAGCACGCGCTCTCCGGCTCTCCAGTTACACCGTTCACATGAAGACTACTATCGAGTCTCTCATTGCAACCGTGACTCAATTAGAGAATAAATGTGAGGATCTGGAGTCGAGGCCACGGCACAATAACGTTCCAGAGGGCCCTGACATCTGTACAACTGCTGCTGTTAAACTCTTCAAACCGGGATGAACTGCATCATCTACACAGTGTAGTGTTTGTTTGTTTGTTTATCTATTTATTTATTTTATTTATTAATATTCTTTTTTTGTTCTTTTCTTTCTTTCGTTATTTAATTTTTCTTTTATTCTTTATTCTTTTTTTTGCACTCGGCCTTCCAGCTCTACAGAATTCGAATTCTTATATTGTCGGTGCATTATTACTTCGTTCTTCTCTTCTTCGTGTATTTTATTTTAATATGCTACACTGTGTAGTATTATTAGGTATAAGTCTTTAAAAGGTATGGACATTATATTTGTTAAAGTGCGCAGACTATTTATTAGATTTGAAGTCAGCAGGGGACTTTTTTCTTACTGGATTTTTTTTTTTTTGTTTAGCTTAGCTTACTCTAGTGGACAACCCTAGGGGTGATACACTGCTGTCTCCTTTGTTTTATGGAGACTTTGGGTGTGTGTCCCTCTTCAGCTCCAATTGGCTATTTATATTCTTATTTTTATATAACCAGCGACAGCTATTGAGTAGCCATGATGAGCCGGGGGGGGGGGGTGTCAGGGGGGATTATTATTATTATTTTATTCTTTATTTTTATTTTTTTCTCAATTAAATATTTGGGAAAGGGAAGGGAGGGGAGAAAAGGTAAATGAATCACATGAATATGAATGACATGAATATGAATCACATGAAATGAATTACATGTAACTGAATCACATGCATGAATATGAATCACATGAAAATGTAAATGAAGCACATGAATATGAATCACATGAAAATGAATTACATGTAAATGAATCACATGAATATAATTCACATGGAAATTAATTACATGTAAATGAATCACATGCATGAATATGAAATACATGAAAATGAATCATATGAAAATGAATAAATTAACAAAGACAAAAAGCAAAACAAAACATTAAGATTTTGCACATTTTCCCCTATTCTGATGTTTGATATGAACATTGACTGATGTTCACGGTTCATTGACTGATGTTCACAGTTGCCTTTGACCTATGTCTCTGCTGATGCCACATGATTGGATGACTTGATTAGTGTATGAATGAGTGTACAGGTTCTGATGATGGTATATATAAACAAACAAATGAATAAATGTGTTCAAACGTGTTAAAAAAGTTAGTTGATATGTTGGTTTTGCAAGCATTTTACAATTTTTCTACAGATCAAATCATCCTAATGATTCTGCCAATCAATTTTGCCATAAGAAAATGTTATTGTAGTATTTAGTGTACTTTTACAACAGCATTGCTATACAATCAAATCCCTCACACTCCTTCCATAGACTGTTCATGCTCCTGCCATTTGGAAGCAGGCTATGGAACATTCGGGCCAAGTCTACCATATTCATAAACAGTTACCTCCCATGAACCTAAACAGATCTACCTGATGGCCATTTCAGTATCTGACATTTCACTCTGCCTACTCAACCTTTTGCATTCTTCGAGACATAATATTTAACAAATACACATGCACAAGTCACTTTACATGTTCACATTGATGCACAATTTATACATTTAAAATCTATATCCTGAATTTATATATTTCTGTAAAGCTACTTTGCGACAATGACCACTGTTAAAAGCGCTATACAAATAAAATGGAGTTTAATTGAATTCATAGTGTTTATCTTATTAAAACACTATTGAACAGTAGAATTTGTTGTGTAGAAATTAGTGTTTATTGTATTTTATTATTATATAGCCCAGGGCTCATTTTTTGTCAACTGGCAAACCATGTTCCAGATGCCCATAAGTTTTATATATATATATATATATATATATATATATATATATATATATTCAAAGTAATTCAATTAAATGTAAAGAACAGTAAACCGTAGTAAATGAAACAAAGTCAATATTTGGTGTGACAAAAATTTATTTATATTTTTATAGACAAAAATTTCTGAATTGCAAGATAAATCTGAATAATCTTTTCTCATATGTCGTGGAGACATATAGGTAACAAAACAAGAGAGCTGGACAACCAGTGGTCGCAGCAAAAAAACAGAACATATGGGAAATGGGGAGTAATACTTAATTGCTGAGACAATTCAATAATTCTTACAAACTGTCAGATGCTCAGTACTCTGTGTGTCCACGATTTATTCGAGTTGTTCGATGCGGGGGAAACGGGGGAACCAGGATTGAATTAACGCACTTCCTCACATGCCGTAGATAAAATTACCTTTATTTTCTTGACAGACACACATAATAAATGAAAAACTTGTTGAAATGAATCCTTACTATTGAACTTAACGAAAATAGGCGTAATGAACTGGCGTGCAGGAGCGTGGTCAAAAAAGGTGTGCTTCCCAGCTCTCCATTTCCATCCACCTGTTGGAAGGTTAACCCATGTTATATGCACCTCCCACCACACACGTGATCCATGAACCAGGAGCAAATGCACCACCAAACCTCACACGTGACCCATGAACCAAGACCAAATGCACCAAAGCGGCCCAAGTTCCAACTCCACAAAAAAAAAGCAAAATGGCTGTAACTTACCGGCCCCTAATTTTTGTGTAACAAACAATTATAAAACATACATTTATAGCCATTCAAATATCAACGTCCATTAACCAAGAACAAACATGAATCATTTGAGGATTATGTAATAACCAGTCGGTACAGATTTATGCCTAACAGATTTTGGTTGAATATTAGAGTCCATTCAAGTGCATGTGCCTAAGTGTATGAAAAATAGTTCATCAAAAAGAGGGAATACCAGTAAAAAGAATGTTCATTCAAATAGTTCATGTTGGCGAAATCTTGTGACCAGCATTCAAAATGCATTATTATGCATCTTCTGTAAGTCATCATGTTTACAATTCTGCCTCAAGCAAAAGACATAACTTAGTAATAGGACTTTCAAGTTCGTTGGTTTTTGTCTTAACACGCACTTTACGTACAAACCCCTTGGAGTCTTCCATAGTTTCTATAATGACCACGAGTTCCTAGGGGCAGAGTCATTGATAATAAGCACCAGGTCTCCGACTGAGAAACTTCGATGAGGCTTATTCCATTTCTGATGCTGTTGCATAATGGGAAATATTCTTTGGTCCATCTTTTCCAGAATATGTCGCTGATGTATTGTACTTGCTTCCAGCGTCTTTTTCCGTAGGTTTCTTGTTTATTAAACAAGCCTGGTGGTAGAGGGGGCTTTCCTTTTGATAGTAAAAGGTGATTTGGCGTTAATGCTTCGAGATCGTTAGGATCGTCACTGGAAGGTATTATTGGTCGGTCGTACAAAATAGCTTCAACTTCACAAAATATGGTATTGAGGGCTTCATCGTCAACCATTTGTTGCCCAGTGATCGAGCAAAGGATCCTTTTAGTCTTGTTGTACGAGACGTTCCCAGACACCACCACGGTGAGCTCCGTAGGGTGGGTTAAAGGTCCATTTTATTCCGTCCAGCAAGAGTGTGTTATGTATTTTGGTTTGATTCAAGCTTTGTAGTGCCTGCTTCAATTCTCGGTTTGCACTCACAAAGTTAGTTCTGTTATCTGATCTTATTTCTTTGACTTGTCCTCTTCGACAGATAAACCTTCTTATAGCATTAATGCAGGAATCTGTGTCGAGTGTATAGGCCACTTCAAGATGAACGGCACGGCACGTTAAACAAGTGAACATGGCGCCAAACCTTTTAACAGTATTCCTTCCTCTTCTTACCTCAATAGGTCCAAAATAATCCATTCCCACCAGAGTAAATGGAGGGAGGTCCATTGATAATCTGTCGGAAGGGAGATCGGACATTTTCTGTTCTCCATGCCTTTGATGCTGACGGTGACATGTCATGCATTCTCTAATGATCTTTCTAGCCAATGAATTGGCGCGAGGAATCCAAAATCGTCGTCGAAGTGTGGAAAGCATATAATTTCTTCCACTATGTCCAACCTTTTCATGTACAAAACGAAGGATGAGTTCTGAGATGTTGCTACCCTTTGGCAGGATAGCAGAAAGTTTTGCCTCTTCTGGCAATGCAGACTTGCTTAACCGACCACCTACTCTTATGATGCCATCGACAATTGTTGGATCCAGTTTGTGTAGTGAACTGGATTTCTTAACAACTGTTCCTTTACTCAAGCATGAGATTTCTTCACATTCTTTGGCACAAAACTAACAATTGCCTTTTCGGCTTTATCAAGATCCACCACTGCGAGATTGAGAGTTGACACATTCTTTTGGATGGTTTTATCAGATTGTGTGTTGTTCATCTTTTCATCACATCTTCGTTTAAGTGTCTCTTTGACCTTCAAATGCCATGCCATGGCTCTTTTGAGGTCCTTCCATTTAGAAAAGTATGAAAGCAACTTGCTAGTAGGACAAGTTCTTCCATTGGCTTGGCAGATGTGACATGAACGGAAGCTTGCTGCTTTAACTCAGGGTCGTCGCTTGAGATGAAATCCATGCTTCCAAGTGGTTTTGGCCACTGAGAGCATTTGCGAAGGATTTCCGGTCCTTGGATCCATGTCTTGTACTGAAGAAAAGCTTTGACCGATATGCCCCTGAAGCTGCATCGGCAGGATACTCCTTTGAAGAGATGTGCCGCCATTGCTCTACCTTTGATAGAGAGTGAATTATTGAAATTCGATTTGCAACATATGTCTTAAATCTTTTACTTGTGTTTGTGATATATTGCAAAACTGTCATACTGTCCGACCAGAAGATGGAGTTTGATAATGAGAGTTGTAACTCTGTCCTCAGCATGTGATCCATTCGTACAGCCAAGACTGCTGCTTTTATGTGTCCGCGATTTATTCAAGTTGTTCGATGCGGGGGAAACGGGGGAACCAGGATTGGATTAACGCACTTCCTCGCATGCCATAGATAAAATGACCTTTATTATCTTGACAAACACACATAATAAATGAAAAACTTGTTGAAATGAAACCTTACTATTGAACTTAACGAAAATAGGTGTATTATGAATTGGAGCGCAGGAACAAAGTCAAAAAAGGGTCTGTTTGGATTGCGGAATTTGGACTTCAGACAGCTGGAAAAGGACATCGTTGGATATTAAATCCAGATCATGTATGGAACCGTGAGTAAAGCGGTGTTTTGAAAGGCACAAACTGGGCCGCCGCGCTCAGGACTCCCGCGTTTAAGAGAAGTCTGAAAGCGTGGATTGTATTTGCATCTTCGAATGTTGATTTCATTTTGAAATAATGCGAGAGTGAAAATGCAGGAACAAGCAGATGATGTTGAATCCCTGGTTCAAAGGGAAAGGGAACTGTTTAAATTAATCGCGTCGCGAAGAGGAAGGCTGGGTGTCCTCACGTGAAAACGTAATGAAATAAATGCTCTTATCGAAGCTGGTAACACAAAGGATGAAGTACCTGCCGTCTATATTCAGTATCTGGACGAGTTTATGGAGTTGCAAGTCACAGTTCAGTCCTTATTGCCTGATGAAGAAAAGCGAACGACCATAGCGACTGGTATGAGACTAAACTATCACAGTGGAAAGAGTTCCTCAAAGGTGTTGAACTTTGGCTTAAGGTGGATGATGTGGATGGTGCACATAGACAAGTGTCTGATTATCTGCATGGTGCTGCCGTTCTGGAATCTGTATCGCCACAAGACTGTATCGCCTTTAGTCGGGGCAGCAACGCGTCTAGCGCTCTTTCTGAAGCTCGAGTACAACGCGCTATATTGATGGCGCAATCAGAGTCGTTGCAGGAGCAGCTGGAGTTGGACATGGAAGAAATAAGAATAAAATCAAGGAAAGAAAAACTTAAGCTGCGAATGAAAATAGCAGAAGCCGATGCCAAAATAAGCGCTCTTACAGAGTCACAGTTCTTGCGCTCCCAAGTGAGTAACACCACAGCTTCATCTAGACTTTCAACTGAATATATTGTTCCAGTGACAACAAAAAGGGTTCAAACAGAACACAGAGCATACTCTGACCAAAATGTCACTAACAAAGTAACACCATCTCAAGTGAAACTGGAGACCCAAGACCCATCTTCAATCACTATCAGGCCTTTGCAAAGCTCAAGTCAAGAGGAAGCTCAGAGAGATGTCCCTCGTCTGGATGATGATTCCCTCACGGATGTCATGAAAAGACAAAATGTAATCACAGAACTACTGATAAAGCAAAGTGCATTGTTGCAACTTCCACAAAGAGAAATCGTAGTCTTTCATGGAGACCCACTGATGGCAACCACTGCCCTGTCCCAGGCCCATGTCCCTGTCCAGGCCAAGTCACAGGTCCAAGTTACCGCGCATCCGGCTAAGCGAAATCCGTTCATCTCCAAGTCTGCTGACCCAATTTTCAGAATTCCGCCCACAGCCAAGTTCCAAGTTCAAGCTCCAATCTCAGCCAAGCCTCCCGTTCCCGTTGTAAGTAATCAAAGTAAAAAGGACGCTAAATCTTGCAAGAAGCGAGGCGACGCTCGGCTGCAAGAGCTCCCAGTGAAACCCAGCAAGAGCGAGAGGCAGAGGAAGGAGATGGCTGAAGAGATGCGCAAGATGCAGCTAGAGATGGAAAGTTTACACAGCGCGTTGACTGGAAGGGAGTCACAGCTCCAAGCCACACAAGTCCTGCTGCAGGAGAGAGAAGAGGAGCTGGAAAAGGAGAGAAAGCGGAGCGCTCGGGCTGTTACCGCGAAGGAGACTTTTCAGTACCTCCTGTCCCAGCGTGAAGCTCAACACATCCAGACAGTAGAGGCGGAAACCGCAGCACATGGACAGTTAAGGCAGGCCCAGGATCGGCTAATGGACCAGTTGTGTGAAACGGAAGAACTCAGAGTGGCGAGAGATGCAGCCCTGAGCAGCGCCGAGGAGTCTGAACACAAGGTCAAGAGTCTGACAGCAGAGAAGGAGCAGCTCCATGGGGATCTGTCTGCAGCTGTCCACCGTCAGGAGCAGGTACTGCAGGACAGAGACAAGCTGCATAAGGAGGTGACCGGTTGTGACTCCAAGATAGCTACCTTGAATGAGGAGAAGCAGGAGTGGGAAACTCGGAAGTCACAGCTGGAGAGGGAACTTGAAGAGAAGCAGCTCAGCAGTGAACTTGTTTATGACCGATTGTCGAAAGCAAATGCGCAAGTGGACATGCTGAGCACAGAGCTAGAGGCTGAGCGCCTCAAGGCTCAGAAGAGTGAGACTGCACGATAGCAGCTGGAAAGACTAAATAAGAAGCTGGCTGCCAAAATACAGGAACTAAAGAACTCTGTCAAAGCAAAGTCTCAAGTCCATGATGTTCGCATCCAGACCCAGTCTCAAGTCTGCGATGTCCAGATTCAGACCCAGCCTCAGTGCCCGTCCAAGTCTTTGAGTTCCGAGTCCAAGCTTCCATGTCCCGAGTCAAAGTTTCAGAGTTCCGAGTTAAAGTTTTAGAGTTCCGAGTTAAAGTTTCCGAGTTCTGAGTTACAGTTTCCGTGTTCCGAGTTACAGTTTCCGCGTTCCGAGTTACAGTTTCTGGGTTCCGCATTCCGCATTCCAGTTTCCGAGTTTCGAGTTACAGTTTCCGAGTTTCGAGTTCAAGCCTCCGCCGTGCAAGGTCAAGCCTCTGCCGTGCAAGTTCGAGCCTCCGCCGTACAAGTTCGAGCTAGTCCAAACCAGTTATCAGGTTCCTATCATGTCCTGAAACCCGCTCCAGGTTTCAGTCCCTGCCCCGCTCCAGGTTTCAGTCCCTGTCCCGCTCCTGGTCTCAGTCCCTGTCCCGCTCCAGGTCTCAGTCCCTGTCCCGCTCCAGGTTTCAGTCCCTGTCACGCTCCAGGTCTCACTCCCTGTTCCAGCCACACCTCTGAGCCCTGTTCCGGCCACGCCTCTGAGCCCTGTTCCGGCCACGCCTCTGAGCCCTGTTCTGGCGACACCTCTGAGCCCTGCCCGGGGACGCCGCCCAGTCTCTCTGTTCCGCTGGGGACGCCGCCCAGTCTCTCTGTTCCACTGGGGACGCCGCTCAGCATCTCTGCTCTTCTGAAGACGTCGCTCAGCATCTCTGCTCTCATGAGGACGTCGCTCAGCGCCCCTGTTTTCCCGAGAAGGTCGCCCAGCCTCTCATCTCCCCTGAATGCAACACTCCAATCCTTCATATAACTGTGTACAGCCTTCCGCTCCCAGGCTCGGCCAGGAAATCAGGACGGTTCCCGCCTGGCGAAGCATGGGACGTTTGGCCCGAGTTCCGGGGCACTCCGGGGGGGATGTTATTTCACAGTGCGGCCAGCAGAGGGCACTGTGGCACTGGGTTTTACCATCGGACTAACAACGCGACCTTTGTTTTGATTTTGCTTCCTGATTTCACACCGGTGTTTGTTATTTCTGTTAATCATGTTTAGTTTGAGTAACGCCGGGTATTTAAGGCTCTTTACGGCTTAGATAGATGATATGGTAGTGTTTTTGTTCACAAGTCTTCTGTGTTGTAGTGGGTCTCCCGTTTTCTATGCTACGTTTGCTCCAGTTGGTCTATGCTACGTTTGCTCCATTTTGTCTATGCTACGTTTGCTCCAGTTTGTCTAGCTTATGTTTGCTCCAGTTTGTCTATGCTATGTTTGCTCCTGATCTGTCGATGCTCCGTTTTGATTTGAGTTTTTACATTTATGTTTAATAAAGAAGTTGGATCTGCACCTGCCTCCGTCCCCGTCTACAACCCGCCTGACACTTAGGAATAAAGTTTCGGTTTACCTTGAAAGTGTCCAGTAGATGGAGTGTGCGAAGCCATTCTTCCCAGGTTTGAGCTACATCCAGCGGGATCTTTGAAGACAGAGTTACAACTCTCATTATCAAATTCCATCTTCTGATTGTTGGATTCATGTCTTCTACTGAAGAAAAGCTTTCTATGTGTCCGCGATTTATTCGAGTTGTTCGATGCGGGGGAAAGGGGGAACCAGGATTGGATTATCGCATGCCGTAGATAAAATGACCTTTATTTTCTTGACAGACACACATAATAAATTAAAAACTTGTTGAAATGAAACCTTACTATTGAACTTAACGAAAATAGGCGTATTGTGAATTGGTGTGCAGGAGCGTGGTCAAAAAAGGTGTGCTTCCCAGCTCTCCATTTCCATCCACCTGTTGGAAGGTTAACCCACGTTATATGCACCTCCCACCACACACGTGATCCATGAACCAGGAGCAAATGCACCACCAAATCTCACACGTGACCCATGAACCAAGAGCAAATGCACCAAAACGGCCCAAGTTCCAACTCCACAAAAAAAGGCAAAATGGCTGTAACACTCTGTAATAACAGGATTCTACATCAAAACAACTCTAAATGGGCAGCTTATGTGACTTTGTTGTATTTATGTACGTAGCTGTTTGATATGTACACTTATATAAGTATACATTTAAGAAAAGGAAAGAGCTAAAGAGCTTTACATAGAGTACCTTAATGCTAATCAGGACTACAGTGACTTACCTAATTTCCATTAATGGCATAGCAGCCGATGTGGCACAGCGGTTATAGAGGATTAATCAGTGGAGACAACCTTGAGTAAACAGGGATAAACTGCATTCTAGAATGAGGAGCACTCTGAAAGACCATGTGTGACTGTTTTTCTCCACACACAGCATGTACTGTAAGAAAGCTGATCTTGAATCATTTATTGTTTGTCACAGGCATCAGGTGGAAAGCAGAGTAAATTCTACATCAGCATTTTTGATTTGTTACAAATGACAAATTTGGCCCAATGAGATTTGACTTGCTGTAGTCAGCAGAACAGCATGCTATCTTGCTATACTGTTTGTAATGTTTTGCTGTAATATGATTGGAATCAAGCACATCGATTTGCAAGTTATGTTCTTTATGAAGATTCCAATAAGGTTCCACAGTTGTATGACAGTTGTGGTTATTTATGTAACAAATTTAGAGAAAATAATAAGTTCATAAAGTTCCCCTGACTAACACAATGTGTGAGGGTATATCAATGTTTATAAAATGTAGTGACTTTCATAGCCAACCTAGTCTCTCTATGTTAAGAATTTTCTTCACTTGGACTTCTTGGACTCCAAAACTTTTGAAGCTCAAAAAATCCCTGAAAATTTAGCTTGTTTTCTGAGTCACCAATCACTCACACATTTGTTAAAGCAGACTGATTAAAATAAGGATTAATCCTGGTTCCTAAATGGATGTCACCATTTTTTCTCTGAACTAATTTTCCTTAGATGCACTTTGCATTTTCTATTTCAGTGCACTAATTCTAATAGTCACATCATGCATTCATGAAATACTTGACTGGAAGCTTTACTGCTATAATGTTCTTCAGTCCAAAACAAATCCGTATTAGAAAAAAAAAAAAAAAAACTTTTGTAATTGGTTGCCATGCTTGTTTACACAGTTTCGATCATTAAAAGTTATAAATTGCATTGAGTGCATGTCAGAGGTGTCAAATTGAAGGCCTGAGAGCCAAATGTGACCTGATATTTTGTTTTATTTAGCCTGTGTAACCTTGAAAAAAAACTGAACGAAACATGTCTACAGATCAACATTTTCAAACTATGTCAGTAATAGAATTCCTACTTCTTACAAATCCCTCCTCTCTCAGAGTGCTGCTCTCATGCAGTTTTTTTTAATTCACTAAATGTCATTTAGTTTATGACCTGTGCGTTTTTTATCCTGTCTTACATTATGGTGTGTTGACTACCCTAATATGTTCACCTTTTACATGTTCCACCTTTATTAGTTTGGTTACTTCTTTCTATTTGTTTCTTTTCCAAGAAGTCAGAGCCTGGTTTCCTAGTATCTGTGTTTTCTGGTCTTGACCCTTGCCTGGTTTTCATATTTTGTTATGATTGCCCTATTTTAACAATGCCTACATGTCATCTGACTCCTGCTATAAGTCAGACTCACAACTAAAAATCATATCCGCATCCACAAACATTTAAAAAATGTATTGGGTGTTCAGCATTAATGTGATTCAAAGATTGACTTCACATACTGAAATGTATTCCCAAGTATAATGACAAGTTTACGAATGAGAGAAATGGGATGATACTTTAATCAGTATTCGAAATGTTATCACCTAATAGCACATACAGTTGAAAATATTCTGTTAGCCCTTCTTTTTTTCCTAGAAAAAAAGCATAGTTTGTTCGTATTAATCAATAGAATAGTTAATAATACGTTAAAATAAATAGCTTCAGTTCATTAAAGCGCACACAAAAATCCTGATTTTTTTTTTTTTTTAGATTGACACCCCTGGTGTAGATACATACAGCCTCTATTCTCAGTTGTGGAATTCTCAGTTAAATCCCCCTATCTTACTCTTACTCTTATTCTGTGAAAACTCACCTGAATTAATGACAGTCTCACTCAATGGGATTGGTGATACACCCAAGCTGGCTAATAGCCTGCAGAAGGCAGTTGGTTATATCTCACTTTCTTCAGGACAAGTCCTTTAAAAGAGGATCTAATGTGAACCTCAGCTCATCTGTCTCTGTCTGGCATGCCATTACCAGGCTGCATTTTGTGCTTTGCATCCCGCTGCCTCCATCATTCCCCATCCATGCTAGAGGCATTAGGATTTCTACAGTCCTTATTGGACTCCATCAAACACTCTTCTTTTAACCTGTTCACATGGGCTTCACATTGGAGGAGGAGTAGAAAGACATTTACATTTACATTGGTATGCAATAGCTGTGCTTTTACAAATGCATGACAAAAGGACTAACAGAATATTTTACTCATAATGATGTTCACATGATGTTGTTCTAAACAATCCACATTATTTTTTTTTTCTCTGGAACAATAGGCAGTATATATTATTTATCCAGTTTGCTGTCAGAGAGTGAGTGCTCTTTGTGGGGGGTCTGGGCTGGTGAATGGGAGCTGCTTGACTTCTCATAAAAATTAGACCACCGCTGACTGCATCTTGCAGTGTATGTGTGTTTGTGGTAAACAACCAGGTGCACTGCTCTCATTAAGACACGTAGACATTCTCCTCTTAACACACAGGTCTTTTACATGTAGGGATGTAACTGTGACATAATTCACAATTTATTGCCATGTCAGTTGTTTTAAAGTAAAGATAAAAACAAACAAACACATAAATAAATAAATAAAAATAGCCATTAATTATCAAACTCTTCAGTTTAGGCTCATACCAGTCAATATATATACATATAACACGGAAAGGATATGTTTATATATATATATATATATATATATATATATATATATATATATATATATGAAAACACCTTATTCAGAAAAAAACACGGAAATGATGTATATATATATATATATATATATATATATATATATATATATATATATATATATATATATATATATCCTTTCCGTGTTTTTTTTTTCTGAATAAGGTGTCTTCATGCAAAAAAAATTCGATATATTCCATGGGAGGGAATCAGAATATGGTCGTAATCTGAACCTGGCAATTGGATAGTGGCATTTACATAATGCCAATACTCAATACTAATTTAAATATTGCCAAATTCTGAATAATAGCAATAATAGAATTTGAGAGTCATTTTTAAACCCAAATTTTGACTTCTGAATTTTCTTCTACTGGAGAGGAGTGATTTTATTCTGTAACTGATTAAATCTGATTAGTTCTAAGCATGGTTGGCCAGCAGTAACCAAAACTATCACTGTTGGTGCTATAATCTATTGAGCACAGGAACACATTCATTTTCAAGGTAGCAGGGCTGTAATAAAATAGTGGCAATTTAAACATAAACAAACAAACCTACAGACAAGCAAAAAAAAAAGATTTTTAAAGCAATCATTGCTGCCTGTTCCACATGCCACCACACACACCTGAGTCAGAATTTAGTAGAAATCAGCTACATAATTTCACATGAAACAGCATGCATTAGCCACATACACATAGATGGACAGGCCTTGTGACCCTGACCAGCTACACCTCGCTGTCTCAGGTTCTGAAAATACACGAAGGATAGATGAATAATGCCCTGGCGTATAATAACCACCCTTGCAGACAAGAGTGTTGATGCAAGGTCTGGTTTATAATTATTGTCCTTTGAACAAGAGCAAGGGTGTCAGGGTTCAGTGTACTAAAAAAATGCTGGCTTGGTAAGCTTTGTGTTTTCTGTCCCCTAATTGGAAATGGTTGTTGTCTGGGAAAATGTCCCCTACCGATGCCTCGGCAGGTAGCACAGGATGAAAAACAATAGTAAAATAAAGTAAAATCCAACCTGATTATGTATACAAAGTTCCTCTTCCCAGTAGTACCTGTAAAAAAAATTAATATGCCATCTCCCTGTATGTATGCAGCATATTACTTGCAACAACTCTGTGATCTATGATAAAATGTATATGTTGTAATACACCATGGTTATATAACCAGCTTTTCTCTATAAAAGTAAATTCCCAAACTCTGAACCATTAAAGTCTAATGTCAGTATCAGGAGCACCTTGTTACTATAGATTTTCGCAGGGCAAGATACAATTAAATAATGAGATCATATCAAAGTCGAGAGGGTCTCACACTTGATTTGCACTACAGAGCTACTCTATTGTGAATTAAACCTCAAAATAATTTCTCTCCAAAAGGTTATTGCATCCTTTCAGATAAGCACTGAAAAATATGGCATAAAAAGATGGCAGTGTTTCTTTGCAAAACTTCAAATGGTTTTTCAAAAGAAATTAATTTGATTCAGCAAATGTGGTTCCTGTCACCTTTGTCACAGTTTGAGAGATGCCCCTCCCCAACTCATAAACAAACACAAAAAAAAATATATATATATATACGTTAATAATCTTCAAGTCACATATATAGAGCCATTAATAATGGTGAGTTAAGTATCAACAGTTAAGTATTAAATTTGTGTAGTTCATGCCAGCTCGAGTGCACACTGTCATAAAGCAAAAATTGGATTTACTATATACTAAGAAACTCTGAGATTAATGTAAATATTTCAAATATTCTATTTTTCTTTAAAGTTGTTGTCAATAATGTATTTTTTAATGAAATTTTTTTATTAAATTAGAATTACAAATTAGAAGCATTTTCATTAGTGCTCTCAGATTTTTTAACTGTAAATAGAGTACTATTTTTGTGTACTTGATGATCTTGATTGTTCTTGTTTTTCTTTTTCATTTGGTTTGTTTGTCATTTTTCCAATATATTTTTTTGTTCTTGCCTATACTTTTTCATTTTTTCCAAGATCTGCCAGAGCTCAGCCTAGCAGCAAGTCCTCTTGTCATTTGTGATGTGCAAAACAACTGCCTTTAAAAAGCCTGGCTATTTCACACCAGATGAATTCAGTACAAGCAGCCGAACTCAGTTTGGAGTGTGACCATCAGGGCTTTATCCCCTTCGGGGTGCAACAACCATCTGGCAGGAGTAAGCTGTTTATGTGCCCTAAAATAATCAAATCCTATAATCTATTAATTCATCTTAGTATATAGGAACACAATTTAACAATAAGTATCAGCATGATAACATGATAAGCCCAACAAGATTCGTGTCAGTCTGGAATATATGAAGATGTTTGAGTATCCTAAAGATATTTGGCATTTTTATTTTGATTTTTTTCTTACCAGTCAGAGAGAAATCTAGGCCTGGGAGCTACAAAAGATGAGATGT
Organism: Ameiurus melas; assembly: GCA_012411365.1. Taxonomy (NCBI): domain Eukaryota; kingdom Metazoa; phylum Chordata; class Actinopteri; order Siluriformes; family Ictaluridae; genus Ameiurus; species Ameiurus melas. The sequence continues at coordinate 37,716,687 of CM022752.1, forward strand.
GCTATCTCCCTATTTTGGGGAATGTGCTTGTGGCAAAGACAGTCTATCATTTTCAAGCTGTAGGCTTTTCCCTGTATTTCTTCAGATATATGAAGATCCTTTCTGAGAGATACCTGACTGCAAAAGGTAAAATACAATTTATTGCCTTTGAGGTCAGCTGTTTGAGCAGATATCTTATCTCAAAATGGACAATGAATTGAAACTCATATTTGTGTCTATGAAGAGGGTCTTTTGATATTGGCTTTTTTTGTTACAGCAATACAGAATTATAATTTTTATTTTTTTAAATAAAACATTATTTTTAGTAGAACTCCATTTATTTGGTTAGCTGGTTAGCCTTTCAACTAAATCTTATATTTAGGATTTATGCAGAACCTTACCAATGTGTTTCTCTAAAGAAAAAAGAACCAAAAATAGAATCAATTTATGAACTTAAGAATCTATAGCTATCCAAATAACATGGTAGGTCAGGACTGCAGTCCATTCCACCTACCCATGAATCTTTTAGGAGGTGGGAGAAAACCAGAGAACCCAGAGGAAAACCATGCAGACCTGGAAAGTCTCCATGTACAAAATAATCCAAGCTCAGGATCAAACACATGACTCTAAAGCTGTGATGCACCACACCACTCAGCACACCTGTAAGTGTTTCACAGAAACCTATGAAATACAAACCTAGTGCAACTGAATCACATACAGTAATTTTAGTTTTCTAGGTTATGGAATTCACAAACCCTGACTATGTTTTAATACCAACAACAACAACAACAACAATAATAATAATAATAATAATAATAATAATAATAATAATAATAATAATATGAGTACATCAAGTGTGGCAAATATAAGTTCACTAGGCTAGTGAGAGGCTATGATGTCAGCAAAGCAAAGTACTCTCCCCAGAAAGAAGCTGACAAGATCACTAAGAAATACTTGAAACAAGGGATTGTTGCTAAGAATGTCAAAAGCCAGCCTTGAGAGTGAAAAGATATAACTGCTGAAGAGTAAACCACTGTTTGGACAATTCTTTATAATAGCAGCCTCATATAGACTTAAAATAGCAGCCCAGGACCAAGCAATCAACACTAGATACCACCAGAAGAACATACTGAAGCACCCAATAGAAAGGTGCCTGGGTGAATCACTTTCATCTCTGGGTGAGATCTGGATTCACCATAAAATGCCAATAAAATCAGGCAAGGAGAATAAAAAGATAAAGCTATAGTTGTTGTTGTTGTAGTAGTAGTAGTAGTAGTAGTAGTAGTAGTGGTAGTAGTAGTAGTAGTAACAGAAGCACTAAATGTTCGTGGATTGTTTTTTTCTTGTGATCACAATGTAATTTTCTTATGATCTCATCATAAGTTCTTTTCTCAAGATCTCGACTTAACTTCCTCATGATCTCCACATAACAAAATAGTTGCTTTCTCATTATCTCGGCATAACAAAAAGCTGTTTCTTCACAATGTATTTTTATAACAAGTAAATCTTGCACCTTGTGAGTGGGGCACACATGCACACTGGCATCATAAATGTAATGATTGCCTGCTATAGAGATGGTCTTTATCTCCACATTAAGAGAGAGGGGTGTCCCGTCTGTGGAAGCAGTCATTCACTGATAGAAATAGAGTTATTTCAGCTTGAGTGAGTCTCTGATTAAAGTAAAAACTTAACTGTTCATCCATGGTGCTGTGAGATAGCACAAAGGTTTTGCTGTCTCCAGAACAGCATGATGTTATGTTGTGTACACAGAAAAAAATCATGATCAAGAGAAAAAAAACTTATGTTGATGTCATAACAAATCAACCTTTGCTATGTTGAGATCATGAGAAAATTAAGTTTAGATCATGAGAAAACAAGAAATGAAAAAAAAAGAATAATGCCTGGCTGCTTAGGGCTTCCATAAGTAGTAGTAATAATAAATAATAATAGTAACTACAAACATGTAGTAAAAAAGAATAGGTAGTCTATAAACTATGTGTTCTTTGATTACAATGATCTTACAATAATCAAATGATTACCGTTTGAATAAATATGTGTAACTAGCTAACTCACAAAAGTAGAGAAATTAATCCTTGCCTAGGTACATATTTGTTTCTGAACATTTACAGAAAGATTTAAGAGGTTCTTACACCTGTGGTTATAACCACTGGTGTAACCATAAGAATGAAGCAAGGCTGGGGCTGATTTCTTTCCAGCCCAGATTGTAGCTTCATGCAGCCTATCAAAAACATGTGAGAGTTGTTGGGGTGATATTTTCCAACCCTTTTCACTGACACATCCATACATCATCATCAGTGACTGAGAAGGTGCATGTGAAATACAGTCACTGGTGTAATGACTGTGAACAAGATGGATTATATACTTAATCATGCTTTGGGAGAAAACTAAAAGTAGATTGACTAAGAACAGTTTTTTACACACTGAAAGAAACAATAAACCATAAGTTTAGTGTTATTAAAAGGCTACTAAAACTTTATTAAAACTTTTCTGTTTACCATGCTTGGTATTCAGAGGAAATGCTGCATGAACTCAGTAGGTCCTTACAGACTTGAACAAAATAAATAAATAAATAAAAACATTAGAATTCTGAAATGCATCGTATTGTCTGTCTTTATGTTTTTTTGTTGTTTGTTTTTTGTTTTTTTTAACCTTCCTCTTTTAACCCTCTTGTTATCCTCAAATTTACTAACATTTTTTTATCCTTGGGGTCAATTTAAACACCCAGCAATTTAAACATTCAGAATTTTTAACCAGGTTTATGTGTCAGGTACATTGTGTTTCTTTGTTGACTACCTAAATAGCTCTTTAAAAAAAAAATAATAATAATAAAAAAACATATTTTTTTAATGGCTCTATATTATTTCTTAGTACAGATTTTTGTTATTTTTAACATTTGAAAAAATACAATTTTGAAAAAATAACAATTTCTGTTATCAAGGATAGTAACATGTATTATGTTTAATGTCAGTGTACATTGTGAAAAAAATATCACATATAATGTTATGACAATTCAGTCCTTCAGACATGTCTAGTACAACTCTCATGCCCTGTTTTTTTTCAAGCACTGCCTCAGTTGATTCACCAGTGTGCATCTGCATTTCCCAGTCATATCTGGGCTATGCATCACATACAGCCTCTATTTTGATACCGTATTTGGCCAGTTTGCTTGGTATGTTTTGTATGAAGGGACACCTCCCACGAAATGAAACCAGACATTCATCCACAGTAACGTGAGGGCCTGGATTGCAAACAAAGAAACTGCTGGACCCTCTCACCCCATACATCCCATATGACTGCGAGTTCATCATGCTTCTGTCATCCCTGCCTTACTTCTTTATCATCAAATTGTATGAAATAAGAGAAAATGTGCAATGTCTTTAGACAAATGGTGACTGAAAATATTGCCCTTCGAGTGTCAGCATTCCAAAGGCTTGCTATTGCTTCTCCTTTTGACTTGTACACTCTTGCCAAATTGAGGGTTGGTCACATCCAAGTCTTTCCAATTGTCCTCATACCTGTGCCTCCCTTCTAAATTTGTCATCTCAAGTATCTCATCGATTTATGGTCTTAAGCAGAGCTCAAATGCTGATTTTATTTCTTGGACATGGCTGACAATGTATCTGGTGGAACCTGGAACCATTTTGATGATCTTAGTCTACCCTGTCATTCAAGTGGGGAGAGGGACCATAATAACTTTACATTTTTGGAAGTTAATGTTTGCTGGTGGTTGAGAGACAACAACAGGATAAACATTCTCACATATGCATTCACACATACAGCGATTTAATCACTGCAATTTACCAGTAACTGTACCATGAAGTCGTCAGTAGACATTCCTACTACTGGTTGTCATAGTAACATGGGTGGCACAATTAACATTCCACTTTTGACAACAAACCAGTTTTCTTGCTGTTAAAATTAAACATTCTGGAGGGAGAGCAAGCTTATATAAAATTCACCAGTATACACTGTATATGCATCCTGTCTCACAAGATGAAGGAGAAGCATTATGTATTGTGGCAATCTATCTGAAGCAACAGCTCAAGCGCCAAGTAGCTTAACTTAGCTTAGAGCCTTAGCACGTTGGGTGAACTATCAATATCCTCATGAGAATTATGCTTTTCCCTCACCCATGGTGTGGAAATATCAAAGTTCTCATAGCAATTATGTTCCCTTTTTAAGGGAACTCAATGTTGCATGAGCTCTATGCTGTGGGAAGTGCCCTTGAGCATGACCGCTAAATATAGGCCTGCTGTGGTCAGGTGATGTGGCATTTAGTGCATCATGTGACTATAAAACAGCACCTGTAAACCACGTCATCAGTTTTTCATCTTCAGGGAAGACCGAATGTCTGCCAAGGCAGCCAGACAGCTCAGGTTCTGGGGATCTGGAGGAGGAACCGGAGATGAGCGCTGCTCTATTTCTTGCTCTTTCCGCTGTATCTGACTCTCCACTTCCGGGTTTTGGAGATTGTATAGCAACTTCTCCTTCCAGTATGGAGAGTCAACCCAACCTCTCTGCCTCTGAGGAGCCAGAGGGGGGAGCCAGTGCACCAAAAAAGGAGAGCAGCTCTCAATCCTATAAAGAGCTGCTCGAAGTGATCACTTGGGCTGTCAAAAAAATGAATTTAGACTGGCCCGAGGAAGAGGAAGTGGCTCATGGCAGGATGGATGAGCGCTTTCTCCCCAGTGGAAATAAATCTCCCGCACACTGCAGAATACTCCCCAATATTTAATGAAATATTGAGCTTCTGGGGAAAAACTCTGTGACTGCAGATTATTCTGCCATTGTGGGCCATAACAGTATGGTTATTTTGCTATGTCAATGGTGGTTTGGTTTATGATGCAAATCAGAGTTTATGCATTTGTACATGTATATTTTTTATGTTTAAGACATGTAACACTATATATCTGATATACATATATTGTGAGTGATGATAATTGAGTATGGTATGTTATATACTATTATTATTATAAGCTGCATTTTCATGGACAACAATAATCCACTCTTAATCCGATTAAGACCATACTCTAACTAAGTGAAGTAATGACGCGGGCTGTTAATCTAATTATGTTCTAAAACATATAAAATGGAAACATGACAGGAGTATTCTAAAAGCGACTCATGTAAACACCTTAATCACATTATTATCTTAATCAGAGTAAGGTCAATAATTGGATTATTGCTGTCCATGTAAACATACTCATATTTGTGAGGTTATTACTAAAGAGTCTAGCTTGAATGTGCATGGTTGATTTAACAGTAACATTCAAATATCTGTCTCATATGAAGTATGGACTAATATGAAAATGATTAAGAAGTATTATTACATATATGCTCAGCAAATAAAGAAACCCTTTTTCATAAGACTGTATTTTAAAGATAATGTTGTAAAATACAAATACACTTTACAGACCATTATTAGAAAGAGTTTAAATTATGTTTTTCATGCTTGTTCAATGAACCATGCACAATTATTGAACATGCACCTGTGGAACAGTTCTTAAAGACATGAACGGTTTACAGGTGGTATGCGATTAAGGTCACAGTTACAATAACTTAGGAAACTAAACAGACCTTTCTACTGACTCTAAAAAACACCACAAGAAAGATACCTAGAGTGCCTGTTTTCCTGTGTGAACATATCATAGGCTTGTTGCAGGGAGCCATGAGGACTGCAGATGAGTTCAGAGCAATAAACTGCAATGTTTGTAATGTAAGATGCCTAAGACAGTGCTACAGGGAGACAGGAAGGAGAGCTGGTCATCCTTGCAGTGGGAAACCACGTGTAACCATGTCCCCCCCCCCAGACATGATCGAGAACTTGCAAATGCCTTGGGGGAAGAGTGGGGTAACATTTCACAGCAAAAACTGACAAATCTGGTGCAGTCCATGAGGATTAGATGCACTGTAGTACTTAAATCAGCTAGTGGCCACAGCAGATATTGACAGGTACTGATTGGCTGCGGCTGATCTGCTTGGATCTGGGTCACGGCACCTGATTTATGTAGCAGATTGAGCATGTGATTGAGATGTAGCAGGGGAGAACGAAGAGAAAAAATGTACGTCCTGCCTCATCAGCATCTGGCAATGGTCTGAGCTGTATTGCAAATATTAACATAAATGTTTATTTATCATTTGTTAAAATTAACCTGATGAAAAACATAAAGGGGCAACATAGATATTACAATATAAATTTACAGGCGAAATAAGGATTTTATAAAATGACTGGTTGCATGTTTCGTCCAATGCAAAACACCAGCTTCATATATATATATATATATATATATATATATATATATATATATATATATATATATATATATATATATATATATATATATATATATATATATATATATATTCACCAAGACCATCTACGTCTGCTGCTAGTAGCACCTAATTGGCCAGCTAAAATATGTTTCTCAGCGATAATATCCCTGTCAGATGGTACTTCCTGGGAGATTCCTGTTCACAGGGATATACTGTGTCAAGCCAGAGGGTTGATGTATCACCCTCAGCTGGAACTATGGAAACTGTGGGTCTGGGAGATGTGATGCTGTGTCAAAGCAGCACATCTCTAATTGGATATTGGATAGTTGAAGTATTCTCTGTCGCTTATGAGGCACACGGTCTTGCTACTCCTCTGGGCATAAGGGTTCATCTCACTAGAGGGGGTCACCTCCTTAAAGGCTTTAACCAAAAAGGTACCCTTACAGGATATGTGTGCTGTAGCGGGGTGGTCTATGCTGCACACATTCATTCACTATTACAATTTGAGCAAGGATTCCACCCTGGGCTCAAGGGTCTTGCAGTGACCCTCAGGCTCGAACCTTTTTAAACAGCACATACCCTCAATATGATGGTGTTGGTATACTCATTCCCACCTCATGAAGCTCATGGAATGTTGAGTTCCTGTTGAAAGGGAACATCTGGGTAATCTTGTTCCATGTGAAGGCAACAAGATGTTGCATAGTTTTGTCATACTGGGGTATGTATTTGAATTGTGTCTTTGATTTAGATAATGGAAGCTCATGATGTGGTTTACAGGCACCATTTTATAGTCATCTAATGTGCAAAATGCCACGTCAGGTCTATGAATTTTCAGGATTTTTCATAAACTTCAGATACTGGTTGCATGTGAGGGCGCTTCCCACAGCATGAAGTTCATGCAACATCTCCCTTCTCAGGGATCAGGGTTACATGCATAACCCAGATGTTTTCCCCTCCCTCATGTCCTGTGAACTTGGTATGGTTATGTTAGGTTAGGACCCTAAAGCAGAGGTAAGTTTTTGGAAGATTATAAAATTGTGTATTATAGTATAATAATGTATTATTATCATATTTGTATGACGTCAGAATTATCTAAACAACCAAAATAAATGTGTGTAAAACATTTTCTTATCAATCATGTATATAGAGAAGTTTGAATGGGATTGAATGGGGTTGAATTGACACCAAAGATAATACGAGGGTTAATTTATTTTGTGCGTGTGTAATAGTTTTCCCCCCAAAATCATTCTTATTATGCTACTGATAAGACCTTTGTAATATAATGCATTGGCACTCCTAATAGTTTCATTGTTAAGCTATGAACAGATATTAGATTTTAGATTTTATCCTCAAATCTGATCTCGAAACTTAATCAGCCATCACTGTCCTCAACTCAATTCATGATTGTAATACATATCTGAGTTTAAATGATTACAGTGGGGGAAAAAAGTATTTGATCCCCTGCTGATTTTGTACGTTTGCCCACTAACAAAGAAATGATCAGTCTATGATTTTAATGGTAGATTTATTTGAACAGTGAGAGACAGAATAACAACAAAAAAAATCCAGAAAAAAACATGTAAAAAATTACATGGCCCCGTCCGTCGTCCCTTTGATGTGGTGAAGTTGTCCTGTCCCCTTAGCAGAAAAACACCCCCAAAGCATAATGTTTCCACCTCCATGTTTGACGGTGGGGATGGTGTTCTTGGGATCATTGGCAGCATTCCTCCTCCTCCAAACATGGCGAGTTGATTTGATACCAAAGAGCTTTTTTTTTGGTCTCATCTGACCACCAGAGGACAACTGGGTGAAAGTGTTGTGGGGCGACGGACGGGGCCATGTACCGTCAAATCTTGGGTGAGAACCTCCTTCCCTCAGCCAGGGCATTGAAAATTAAAAGTAATTACTAAGTCATTACCAAGTACTAAGTCATGTTTTGCAGAGGGTTCAAATACATATTTCCCTCATTAAAATGCAAATCAGTTTATACCATTTTTGACATGCATTTTTCTGTATTTTTTTGTTGTTATTCTTTCTCTCACTGTTCAAATAAACCTACCATTAAAATTATAGACTGATAATTTCTTTGTTGGTGGGAAAACGTACAAAATCAGCAGGGGATCAAATAATTTTTTCCCCCACTGTACCTTGGTATTTCATTAAACCTTCCTCAAATCATCCTGAGAATTTCATCACAATTTTGCTTCACAAAAGCAAAATTTGATTTCCAGGACGAAACATAAGAAACTCCCTAATGGTGTCTCTGGGTTTTTCTTGTTTATTTTTGTCCCATTCCCAAAATAAAGACTTATTTTCTGGATATAAAATGACCTTTTAAAGGTTCCATGCTCTCAGATGTGGATTGCAGGACAAATTCAGAGAACATGGTGAGCTCTTTATCCAAAACAGTTTCTAGGCTTCCTTCTCATGCTAGCAAAGACTCTGGCAGATCAGTAGAGAGTCGCAGGCTTTGTCTGAGAAATTGTCTCTATTACTAATCCCATTTCATGCCAGCTCATTCCTGCTCAATACGAATATCAGAAACTTGCAAAAGAAAAGCACGCTTCTGAGGAAATGGCACAATTGATTTTTTCTTCTAGAAAGCCCATCAAAGCTAAAATTGGACATGGTAAACTTTACAGAGTTTTTTTTTTCTTTTTTTTATCATATAGACTAACAGCACTGACAGTAGTTCTTTTTTTTCACCCTCTATGTCAGATATTACTCAACTGACATGGCACCTGGATATAAATACTGTATACCTTTACTTTTGCTAAGCTCACTCTACAATTCAGTAAGTAATACTATAATTAGAATAATATACTATAGTGTTAGGTACAGGAGAAATCTGGGGGAAAAATGTGGCGATTGAACAACCATGAGATGATTTAACAACCATTTTTATAAGAAAACCCTGATCTCTATGCATTTTTAATTTCCTGGCGTGCAACTTTTCTATACTGTGGCCTTTAGATTGTTTGGTAGCTATGTTATTAGTCTGATGAAGAATGATGGAAATAAATGGGTAGATAGGAATGCCCAAAGCAAGACTGTAGATGTTATTTCTCATCATCCATAGCAGAGCAAGAGTCTCTGGCTTAATTATACACGACTCATGCAGTGTTTGTTAAGCCTGCAGGCCAGTAAGGAGCTCTCTCAAATGCTGTTTGCTGAAAATAGCACAGAAAACATGTCGGAATGTAGAGCTTCATAGCTGTATCTGGTTAGGGGAGATAAAGTATGATGAAGGTAAGTCAGGATCAAAATACTGTCTTTGTTTGCATAATAATCTCAATAAATCTTGACTTGTGGAAGTAGTGAAATGTGCTTCAACTTATGCTGTGTGTCCATGGTTTTGGGAGTTTGGATATCTCAGTCGATAGGATTAAATTGGGTTTAATTCAAGGGTATCAGACTTCAGACCTGGAGGGGCAGCACATTGCAGAGTTTATCATTTTAGATCATTTAAAACTTAATTCAACTGCCATTCAATTAGTCAGGGCCTCCATGTGCTGACTTTAGTGTGGTAAAAAATGAAAAACATCCTCACCCAATATAAATGCACATAATCTTGGCAGATAATTATTAAAACACTTCAAAATCTTATTATTTTTAATGAATTATCTATTATTGTTAAAAAAAGATATTTTAGTCCATTTACATGTTACATGAATACATTCACCCCTAGGAAATATTTGTAATATTCCATAAATCACACATTCAACAGGAAACCTCAAACATGAACATTTCCTGATAATCATGGGAAGAAGAAAAGTTAGTGCACTACTTGTCATGATCTCACCAGACGATGGGCTTGCGGCAGCGATGTACACGAAGAGCCAGAGGGCACGTGTGTGCATGAACCAGAGTGAGCACATGCTCGCAGGTTATATATGAACTATGTAGACTTTGTTTACAACGGACATGTGCATTTGTTTCTGTTTTGTCTCCTCTTGTTTCGTCATTGGTTGTTTTTCGAGGGTGTGTATTGATTGATACCAGCTGTCGGCGTTTAAGGTAAATGACATTTGTTATTTAAACCCTTTGCGTTGCTGTGCACTTCTCACAGTATTAAATGAATACATTTGTAATTATGCCACGCGGTAGTGTTTCCATGCCCTGTTCTAGCTTCATGTTTCATGCCTCAGTTCTAGTTAAATGATTAACAGGCTTGACTATGTTTATTTTTATTTACTTTAATCAGCCAACAAAGTCTGAGTAGTGTATATGCATTTAACTAAAAAAGTCTATGGTTATGTTAATGCTAACTATCTTGATGATAAGCAGTCGTGTTTTCATGTCATGTGTGTGTTCCATGCTCTTGAATCAAGTTTCATGTTTAAGACCTCGAGTATATCTCTTCCAGTTTAGACCGCGATTCCTGTTTGTTGAGTTCTGGTGTGTAAATAAAGACTTTTATCTGCACTTGCTTCCACTATAATCCCGTTTTGTAAGACTACTTTACGTTTTTCTTTTATTTTAAATGATATTGTTATATTAATTGATGTAGTCACTTTGAAAATACAACACTGTTAACAAAATTATGGAATTAAACTATAAAAAATATTATGAAATAAATAAATAGAAAGTTTCTGATGTCCTTCCATTAGCATGGATGCTAACCACATTTTGTGTATTTGCTAATTATATGCTATGAATAAATAAATAATTTTGTTAAAGGTCTAAACTGAGCCACACTCGAAGACTCGTCTTCAAAGTCTTGTATTGCCAACAGTCATTAGAGGTAAAACCTTGTTTTAATCTCTGTGTTTTAGCTTGTTACCTTTTTTTTTCTGCACTTCTCTAATTTCTTTATTTTTGACCCCTAACTGTTACTATATTTCTAGCTTCCTGAAATTGTATTTTCAATTCTGATATTGATCTCTGCTCCTGGGTGCAAATTCACCACAATGTTACACAAGTTACCAGATATATAATGATGTGCTAAACTCTGAGAGCATATTTGACAGGTGCCAAGTGTACAGACAGCTTGAAAACACGTGGAATGTGTTTTGACTGACATACCTCTGGAGGACCATGGAAATAAAATTTGAATCTCGTTCTATGCACTGCGCTGTGTATGATTTACTTTTGACAGTCATATCCCCAGTCTCCTGGAGAGGAGATCTCAGGCAAACAGTGCTGACCTCATGCTAGCTGGGCAGCAGGATTCATTGTGTTTGGGAACATAATCCACAGCAGCTTGTGAACAAGAATTTGGAGCAAACAGTCTGTGTAGGGATTTTGGCAAGAAAGGCCTGAGTGCTCGGCTGACAGATTTTCGGATATACAGTCTGGTGGCTGTGAAAAAGTGTCTGACCTGAAGAGGAAACATATATTTACCAAAATGAAGTCAAACACCAGTGGTTTTAATGTTGACACAAAGTTTACAGACTGGATATATTTTTGGTGAACATTGAACTAAAACATGAGAACACTCTTGCTAGGCAGCTGGGTCATATTAACTAGCTCCTGACTGAGGCTATGAAATAGGCTGGCTATCAAGATGGTGACACATTTGTGGGTGCGTTCCATGCAGTTTTGTTGTCATCGATGAGCCTCTGTTTTTGTTTGGTCCCGACTATCGCTAGGTCCTGTCACTGGTCTCTTAATGATTGTGTTCACCTGTTTGCTGTTAGTGCTTAAATAGTTTAGCTCTATATACCCTGCTGTTTCTTTGTCTCATTGCATAGTCTTATATTCTGCTAGTGACTTGGAGCTGCAATTTCAGCAACAGTAGTAAGTGACAAAGCAAAAACATGTCAAGCGATATGTGAGTTAATATTTTCTCAACTATATGCAAACTTTGTTACGATGCAGTAAAGGGACAAATCCAAATGATTAGCTTATAGTACAGTTTATTCATCCCTTAGGAAACTTAGTTTGCACAGGTACCATACATCACATTAACACACATAAACCTTAAAACCATAGACATTATAAGAACATGAATATAAATAGCAAGAAAATATATGTTTTTAAAAGTGGGTGTCCAATAACCATCAATTCATGTATCGCCATTTTACAGATGGTTACAGACTGTTTAGCATAGAATTAGCAGTTGGTATGAGTGAATTCCTAAACTTCCTTGTCCTCCCCCCAACTGCTCTATATCTCCGGCCTGATGGGAGGACAAAAAACACTTTGTATAATGGATGTGATGGCAGTTAATTATGAAGTATTCTTTTTTAACAACACATTCTTTAAAAATGTCCTAAAGCAACGTCTGTTGAACTCCAATCACCTTGGAGGCAGTCTTAATCAGCCTAGTCATTCTGTTTTTTACCAGACAAGCTAATACAATGAAACCATACTATGACACAGTAAGAAATAATAGATCCAATAAAACTCTGATAAAACAGTGTCATTAACACTGTTGAACCTTCTTACAAATAGCATGAGTAGTAGCATCAACGTTTAATTTGTTATCAGTCACTGAACCCAGGTAACTATATTCATCCACAAGCTCAATGTCCCTTCCATGAATGACAGTAGGAGAGGTAGAAAAATTCATCTGATAAATTGTATGACAGTTAGTTGACTGACTTGGAAAAAAAATAAAGAAAGAAAAAATGTGGTTTCATCTTGTTTCCTGTTATACATGACCTCTCATTAAATGTGTATATAGAGATATTACAAGGAAAAAGCAGAGATCACTGTTGCATCTCAGGAGAGGGTTTATAGCTTGTATAATTAGTTTGCACTGCTAATCTGCAAATAGGTAACATGGCATGAAACTTGTAAATCAAACAACCAATTTTCGCACTGATTGGTGCATTGAATATTTTGGGTTTAACTAGTTAGGAGAAAATATATATTGATATACAGTATAAGGTAAGCATGTGGTGGAGGCTCTGGTGAGTGTACGTAGTTAATATAGTTAGCTTGCACTGCTAATCTACTAACAACCCTGCTGAAAATAACAATAGAAACCATCATAGAAATTCAAATGGTTTCCACTACAAGTACCATCACAAACCATCCGCTTAAAACCATTACTATTACTGGTATCCACTGGACATAGCATGCCACCAATAGAAAAGAAACAATTTACCAGTAGAGCCCCACATGGACTATTACAGTTTCCATCAAAAACAATACAATTCCCACTGTAACCATTAAAACCATTACATATTCTAAGAGAGTTTCTATTTTTATTTATTTTATTTTATTTATTTATTTATTTTTCATAAGGGAAAGCTAATCCAAAGACTGGCATGTGAGGTAGATCAAACAACCAAATTTCACACTTGTTTCACTTTAGTAAAATATTAACCTGCATTTAAAATTAATTTTAAACAATAATAAATTATACACTCTAATAAATTGTGTGCTGTTGGGTTTATATTCCCACCTTGCCTCTAGTGTTTCAAGATAAGCCTCAGAATATTAGTGAATATCACAAGAGTGAGCCCTTTGGTGAATGCTTGACATTTCAGTATGCCAAAGATATTTTTTTTCATGGACCAATCTGTAAACCAAATGATTTAGTTAATAACTGAAATGAGACCTGATTTCATCATTATTCTGTATGCTATTGTCATAAAACTCTTCATATAAATTAATGTATGTATTCATTAGTTGTGAGCTCCATGGTTTTTCTGCTTATTTGGTAGCAGCATGTTCTCACAGTATGATCCACTCTTGTAATTCAAATGTTTCAAATGTGAATGAGTTGGGCATTTTTTTGTGGAAAGAAAAAAAAAGTTTATATACATATATATATAAGTATCTCACAAAAGTGTGATATTTTATCGTGTCTTTTAATGTGACAACACTGAAGAAATGACACAGCTTGTGTACAGCCTGTATAACAGTTGGTCTCCCGTCAAAATAACTCAACACACAGCCATTACTGTCTAAACTGCTGGCAACAAAAGTGAGTATACCCGAAAGTGAAAATTTCCAAATTGGGCCCAATTAGCCATTTTCCCTCCCCATTGTCATGTGACTTGTTAGTGTTACAAGGTCTCAGGTGTGAATGGGGAGCAGGTGTGTTAAATTTGGCATCATCGCTCTCACACTCCCTCATACTGGTCACTGGAAGTTCAACATGGAACCTCATGGCAGAGAACTCTCTGAGGATCTGAAAAGAATTGTTGCTGTACATAAAGATGGCCTAGGCTATAAGAAGATTGCCAAGACCCTGACACTGAGCTGCAGCATGGTGGCCAAGACCATACAGTGGGTTAACAGGACAAGTTCCACTCAGAACAGGCCTTGCCTTGGTCGAAAAAAGAAGTTGAGTGCACGTGTTCAGCTTCATATCCAGAGTTTGTCGTTGGGAAATAGACGTATAAGTGCTGCCATCATTGCTGCTGATTTTGAAGGGGTGGGGGGTCAGCCAAGTGCTCAGGCCATACGCTGCGCACTGCATCAAATTGGACTGCATGACTGTCGTCCCAGAAGTAAGCCTCTTCTAAACATGATGCACAAGAAAGCCCGCAAAAAGTTTGTTGAAGGCAAGCAGACTAAGGGCATGGATTACTGGAACCATGTCCTGGTTTCTGATGAGACCAAGATAAACTTATTTACTTCATATGGGTTTGTGGTGGCAACACTCAAGTATGGTGGTGGGAAAGTCATGGTCTGAGGCTGCATGAGTGGTGCCGGCACTGGGGAGCTACAGTTCATTAAGGGAACCATGAATGCCAGCATGTACTGTGACATACTGAAGCAGAGCATGATCCCCTTTGTTCGAAGACTGGGCCACAGGGCAGTATTCCAGCATGATAACGACCCCAAACACACCTCCATGAAGACCACTGCCTTGCTAAAGAAGCTGAGGGTGAAGGTGATGGACTGGCCAAGCATGTCTCCAGACCTAAACACTATTGAGCATCTGTGGGGCATCCTCAAACGGAAGTTGGAGGAGCACAAGGTCTCTAACATCCACCAGCTCCATGATGTCATCATGGAGGAGTGGAAGAGGACTCCAGAGGCAACCTGTGAAGTTCTGGTGAACTCCATGCCCAAGAATGTTAAGGCAGTGCTGGAAAATAATGGTGGTCACACAAAATATTGACACTTTGGGCCCAATTTGGACATTCTCACTTTTATTGCCAGCGGTTTAGACATTAATGGCCGTGTGTTGAGTTATGTTGAGAGAACAGCATATTTACACTGTTTTACAACACTCACTACTTTACATTGTAGGAAAGAGTCATTTCTTCAGTTTCTATCACATGAAAAGATACAATAAAAAATTTCTAAAAAAAAATTGAGTGTTGTACTCAGTTTTATGAGATACTGTATATATTTTATACTTTGACCCATTGTGGTTAAAGCGAGATCAGTCTGTCCAGCTGAGTATCCATGTTGAATCTGGTCAAACCAGGAGATCTATTTGTCACAGCTCCATCAGATCAGGACTCCAGATCCCAGAATACAACACGCACCTCGCACACACGCATGCGCTCAGCTCCATCAGATCAGGACTCCAGATCCCAGAATACAACACGCACCTTGCACGCACGCATGCGCTCAAAGTCCCCGGAGTTCTGATCTGAGACACCTGTCACCAATCATACACCCATACGCACACACACCCAATCCTCGCTAGTACTTAAGGAATCACTCACCTTGGACACATCGCGAAGTATACGCTTAGCAACCTCAGTTCCTCTGCGATACCAAGCACTTCTACATTGTTGTTATTTCCCAGTTTTTCTCATCCTATGTGAAATTGATTTATGTAATGCCAGGATCATCAAATGGCCGCCGCTGGGTCTCTGACCTGACCCATCCTAACACATTTTTCTAGTAAGTTAAAATGACATAGGATTTGATTTAAAAAAAGTAATTTGAATACTGTCCTAGCTTTGAGACCTACTGAAATGTATAACTACGTATTCAGCATAATAAAGAAAGTGTCTTTTTTCATAAGTCTAGGTGGTGCACAGTGTAATGAAGCAAAAATGTGATACTTTCCTCATCATGTGTCAGATAAGTGGAAGGGGCGCACAGTCGCTGCAATCAGGAAAGCATTTTATACTCACTTTACCACTGTGTGAAAGGACAGGGTCAATGTTTCAGTTTATTAGAAATTTGCTATGTTTGGCGGTGATCTGTTGCTTTCTAATTGAAATAGAGGTGGCTCTTGCTACTTTGTGAAATGCAACCATTGGGAGAGATAATCTGGTCAGTCAGACACACAGACAAGGGAGACTAACTGTAAAGCAAATGTGGCAAGTACATGGACACCATCCTATTATCTTTATAGTCACTCAGTGATGAGTCATACAAATGCACACAGTACATTTTTGTATTTGAACCAGACTGTCTTCAAATTGTTCAGTTTCTGCCAAAAATTTGTGCTGATCACAGACTTTTCCACTCAACCCTTCAGCAAACAAATTATCTTATCTTGCTTAGTCAACACTAAATGCTTTATATTTTTAAAGATGTTATGCTGTGATCTTTTTTTTCTGTTCAGTGACTACAGAATATCTTGTTCTGATGAGTTCATTGTGATGTGTTTTCCTACTGGAATCATATATATGAAAGCGAAGGAGTGTGTGAATTTATGAGAGTCCAACAGTTAGGAGTATGGATGAGGGAGTGGGTGTGTTGGGTAGGATAGTGTCCTTGTAAAAGACACTACTCTGAAATATGAATATTGTCATGGTTGACATTTTCCCCAGTTGAGCTTTATTCCTGTTTCTCTTGATACATACACATAACACACTGCACTGAGATTGTGTTGAAGCTGTATCTTTTTCTATCGCATTTATATCTTGCTGTGGTGTAATGAATGTTGTCAGCTGTGCACTTTCCATACCCAAAGGGATTTGCCCATCTAGGCTGAAGGAGGTAAGTCTTCCAATTTCTAGCTTGTGTAAAATGTTTTGCAAGATCGAAAGGATACATTTTTATATTTTCTTTCTTCTTGAAATCTGATTTCTTGGAAATTTAGCCTCTAGAACCACTGAGCACTGACTCAACCTTGTCAAACTGACTGGATGTATACCAAGGGTAGACCAGTTTATTATAGGACCTCAGCACACTAGATCATATGCACAAGGTAAGCATTTAGATCACCCTTCACATGAGCCTTAAATCATGAGCCCCTGTGTGCAGACTTTGGGGCACCAAGCCAATTACAGCTCATGGCTGATTGCTGGATTCTCACTGTCCTGTAAACAATGGATGAGCCCTCACAGATTAGCAAATCTCTTAAAACTCATTGATCTCAGGTCTCAGACAAGACATTGTGGCTGGCCTTGAAGATGAAAGCCCTGTCCCTCAGCTGATAACGTCAGGAAAAGCGGGTGACTCAAGCAAACAGGCCCCAAGGAAACTACAGGCAAGGACTGCAAGAATAAAACAATAACAACTGAAGTTGGCTATTTTCTTCTATGTGTTACAGTGTAATTATAATGCTTGTAACCCCAAAGTTACATTTAGACATTTGATTGATTAACCTGCATGAGAATGATTGGTTATGGATATAGGTGTGTGATTAATAATAAGTAATGTGTTAACAATGACCAACATATGTCTTCTTTGGTATGTGTGTGTTCCTTGAGTGATTTGTTGAAAGATGAGAGTAAAGAGAATCTGGTAGAACAGTAAGTATAGGTAGCAAGTAAGTATAGGTAGTATAGTTTGTTCCACACTTTACAAAAGAAGAAAAGAGAAGACATGAAATTATGTGACTACAAAGACCATGGACTGCTACACCCAGCCCTAACTTCATGCTAATTGGAGCAAAACCGTTTGGGTTCCACCCAGCTAGGAAGAGTTAAAACCCTTGGACACCATGATAACAATGAGTTCTCTTCTACCAGCACTTTTAAAAGGTACTCCCTAATCAATATCTTCATGGAGTCCTCATCAACTAACAACAGCTGCAAGAGTCCTCTTCAACCAACATCTGCACAAGTTCTCCAATCAACATTTTCAGGAATTCTCTTTTCAAATATCATCTGCAAGAGTACACTGCATTCAACGTCGCATGAGCTGGTTCCTGCAAAGTTTCCAAACTTTAGATGGGAAAGAACCAGAATGACTGCTACCAAGCTCCTTAGGCAGGATTCACCATTCAACATTTTGATTGGTCTTCCTAGAAGCCGCTAAAAAACAACCAGATCTCTGATGAACACCTGTCAACCGGAATCCCTTCTACAAAACAGCATATAGAGGGAATACCCCATCTAGAGCAACTTCAACACAAGTAAGCACCTCCAGGTCTCAGTCGAAACTGGTGTATTCAATAGAGCAAAAAAATTAATTAATTGTTGATAGTTGGTTAAGGCTCAACCTTAACCAACTGTAAACAATTCATAAATTTTTTTGAGAAGGAGTGTACAATGTTAAACTAGCAAGTAATTCCTTCGCAATCAAAGATATTTTCGCCCCCTTTGTTTGTGTGTGTGATTAGTTTCTGTGTATTAGAGTAGTTAAATAAAGTCTTGTTGATTTTAATAGCAAGTGTCTTTTTGTTTATATTTATGATTTATTGTCTTAAGTTGTCCGATTGTCATAATCAGAGAAGGAACTCTGAACTATAATTCCCAGCAGCCACTAAATCACAGTCACATGATTGAATCATG
Source organism: Ameiurus melas (assembly GCA_012411365.1). Taxonomy (NCBI): domain Eukaryota; kingdom Metazoa; phylum Chordata; class Actinopteri; order Siluriformes; family Ictaluridae; genus Ameiurus; species Ameiurus melas. The sequence goes on from CM022752.1 coordinate 37,735,514, forward strand.
TTTTTGTAATTGAGCACTTGTGTAAATCACCACACTTTGCACTGCACTCTTTGTGTCACATTTGTCTTTCATTACCTTTGACACTGTTGCCATGTTTTGTTCTTTGGTTTGTCTTTAGTCTTTTGCACAATGTTTTGCCTTAAAGTCCTAGTGTCTTTTGTATGTGTGTTTTGTTCTTTATTAAGCATTTGAAATTCTGCACTTACATCCGCCTCAACCGCCAATCGCAACACTGACCTTGTTACTGTGCTCATAATTCATGCTTCAGGTTATTATTACTGGTGGACACGGGATTAAGATCCTTGCCAGACATAAGATACATTAAGTTAAACTCATTGGCGGATGAATAGTTGATCAGCTGTTTAAATAGTAAATGTGCACATTTCCTTTATTTTGAGCTCAATATAACAAAAGTAAAAGCTAATTTTCCCTACATGGCAATATTAATGGAGGGCACAGTGTCTATCTATATCTATCTCTCTATGATATTGTGTGTGTGTATATATATATATATATATATATATATATATATATATATATATATACAGTGACTTGTGAAAGTATTCGGCCCCCTTGAACTTTTCAAACTTTTGCCACATTTCAGGCTTCAAACATAAACATATAAAATGTAATTTTTTTGTGAAGAATCACCAACAAGTGGGACACAATTGTGAAGTGGAACGAAATCTATTGGATATTTTAAACTTTTTTAGCAAATAAAAAACTGAAAAGTGGTGCGTGCAAAATTATTCGGCCTCTTTACTTTCAGTGCAGCAAACTCACTCCAGAAGTTCAGCGAGGATCTCTGAATGATCCAATGTTGTCCTAAATGACTGATGGTGATAAATAGAATCCACCTGTGTGTAATCAAGTCTCTGTATAAACGCACCTGCTCTGTGATAGTCTCAGGGTTCTGTTGAAAGCGCAGAGAGCATCATGAAGACCAAGGAACACACCAGGCAGGTCCGTAATACTGTTGTGGAGAAGTTTAAAGCCGGATTTGGATACAAAAAGATTTCCCAAGCTTTAAACATCCCAAGGAGCACTGTGCAAGCGATCATTTTGAAATGGAAGGAGTATCAGACCACTGCAAATCTACCAAGACCTGGCCGTCCCTCTAAACTTTCAGCTCAGACAAGGAGAAGACTGATCAGAGATGCAGCCAAGAGGCTCATGATCACTCTGGATGAACTGCAGAGAACTACAGCTGAGGTGGGAGAGTCTGTCCATAGGACAACAATCAGTTGTACACTGCACAAGTCTGGCCTTTATGGAAGAGTGGCAAGAAGAAAGCCATTTCTCAATGTTTGGTGTGACATTTGGTGTGTCTCCCAGGTGGCTTTACTTTAGACGAGACTTTTTATGGATATCTTTGAGAAATGGCTTTCTTCTTGCCACTCTATATTTATATTTATATATATATATAATGTATTTATATATTTGTTACGATGTTGGAGGCAGGTGCAGATCAAAACCCTTTATTAAACATGAATACCAAAACTCAAAGTAAACACGGTCTTCAAAGGCTAATGAGAAACCTGGTATGTGGCATGACAATATCAGTCTTAGAAACAACACAACCATTGACCACTGCAACTAAGACAACTAATAATAATGATCCCAGTTCTCTGGCATTTAACCACGGCATTTAAGTAGAGAACTTAATCGTACTTAAACCACAAATACTTGTGATAGATCAAGGTGTTTAAGCTAGCGCTCAACCCGGAAGTGAGTGAACCAAAACAATGTCATGTGGCTAGTTCGAAGACGAGTCACAGTGCCATCTGCTGGACATAACGTGACATATATATATATATATATATATATATATATATATATATATATATATATATATATTGTAGCGGGATCAGCCCAGGGGGGCGAAGGCGTAGCACAAACACACGGGAGGCGGGTTGTAGTGCGAGAAGTGAGGGAAAACCCAGGATTTATTTGTCCTTCAATCCGTAGTGGTGTGTGTGTGTGTGTGTGTTTGGGTGCGTGTGTGCGTGTGGGGGGAATGAGGGAAACCCGGCAGGGGCGGGGCTGGCGTAGCGGCGTCCTCCGGGGCGTGTCGGGATTCCCGGAAGAGCTGGGAAGGAGCGGTTCCCTGTGCCGGTTTCTCGGCCTCACCACTGTCCTCGTCTGTCGTCGCCGTCCTCGTCCGGGGCGGAGCCCTCTGTGAGCGGAGAGAGGGAGAGAGAGAGCGAGAGAGAGAGAGAGAGCACGAACGGTTAGGTAAGCCCGTGTTTGCGCGGATTCAGTGGCAAATACCTCGGACATTAGCTGCCTACGTAGCCGAGTTGATCCTCCTCGTTCGTGGGCGGAAGGGTGTCCTTTTATCCCCTCCTTCTGGAGCTGGATTGGTGAACCTCCTGCTCCCGGTTCGCCAATCCGCCGCGGGGGTTGGCTCCACCCTGCCGTGACGGCCCTTCCGGATAGCGTTGGGCGGCAGTCGGGGAAGGAGCGAACCTCCTAGTTTGCGCGTCAGGTGTTGGTCCGCCGCGACAATATATATACATATATATATATATACGTATATATATATATATATATATTATATAGTATCTCACAAAAGTGAGTACACCCCTCACGCTTTTGTAAATATTTAATTATAATTTTTCATGTGACAAGCTTGAAGATATGACACTTTGCTACAGTGTAAAGTAGTGAGTGTACAGCTTGATTTGCTGTCCCCTCAAAATAAATTTGATTGGCCCCAAATTGGCCCCAAAATGTCAATATTTTGTGTGGCCACCATTATTTTACAGCACTGCCTTAACCCTCTTTTTGAGTTCTTCCCTTTGGTCTAGCTTTATCACACCATCATAAAGTGTATGGCTGCCACTCTGGCTCCCTTGCAACTCCAGGGCATCTGTGTACTAAACTACCTGGATCACTGGTGATCCAAGGAACTGGCGATTCAACATTGAGATGTTCTCACCCACACGAGGAGCTCAGGGCTCAGAATGAACCCAAAGACATTTATGTTTCTCTAGTGCAGTGCACAACTTTTCTAGGGGTTATACGTGATTCTACTATGATGAGGGCATTTCTATCCCCAACACGCATAGGGCCAATCCTATCAATGCTGAGCAAGATAAAGATTGATCTGGGAATCCCCTCCAGTCTCTGAGAGATTGGAGCAGACAACATCATACAGTTGGGCTTATTGCAAATGAGAAAATTTCGCTGGTGGCTGAAAATTCAGGGGTTTCATTCAAGGATGAAACCTCTGAGACTAATCAGTGTCATGCGTCAATGCCAACATGCTCTGAAAATTTGGAGGTCTCCCAGTTTATAGCCTCGGGTCACATTCTTGGGATGTCTCCTTATCACAAGATGGTAATAACAGATCCCTCCCTCACAGGCTGGGGTACGGTCTTATACAGCTGTCCAGCTCAGTTTCTGGAGTGGCCCTCATCTGGAGTGGCATAAAAATTGCCTAGAAATGTTTGAATAAATTCTTACTTCCTCAATTCAGAGATCCCAGTGTATTAGTTGTGACAGACAACACAGTGTTGGTCTCCTATATCAACCACCAGGGAGGGTTACATTCTCACCCCTGTTCATGCAGGTGCAACTAATTCTTCTCTGGGTGGAAGAAAATATTTTTTTCAGCGAGTGCAAAGTACATTCCGGGCAACCATCCTATTGAGGCAGGGGCTGTGGCCTGGGGATTGGAGGCTCAATCTACAAGTGGTGGGGTCTGTATGGTGGAGGGTCGGCCAAAGGGAAGTGGATGTGTTCGCCTCCAAGGAGAGATCACACTGCCTGCTTTGGTTTGGCCCACTCCTCCTGCACCATTTGTGCTGTATGGCATGTGCCCACATGAGGTCTGTATGCTTTGCCCCCGATTGCTCTGCTCCCACAAGTTCTAAAGGAAGTTTGCCAAGACCATCTATGTGTGCTGTTAGTAACACCTTATTGGCCAGCTTGAATATGGAATATGTATCTACTGTCTCAACCCAGAGGGTGGACTTATCACCCTTGGCCAGAACTATATAAACTGTGGGTCTGGCCACTTAGGGGCAACAGCTCATAGATTCTGGTTGCAGAGACCATGTTGAATGCTATAGTGGGTATGTGCTCAAGTGGTCACTTTTTGTCTCATGGTGTGAGGAACATGAGTTACACCAAGTAAACTGTGCAATAGCTGCAGTCCTGGAGTTCTTACAAGGATATTTCTCAGCAGGGTTGGCTCCTTCTACAATCACGGTCTGTGGGGCCACCATTTTGGCCATACCCCTATTGCGGGATTCAAAGTTTATGTGTGGTGTCAGGTAGCTGAGGCCCTTCTGCAGAACATGCATATCTTCCTGGGACCTGTTTGTGGGCCTGGAAGGTCTGTCAGCTGCTCAATGTGAGCCCTTAGTGTCAGTCCCAGAGAAGCTTCTGACTTTAAAGGTAGCTGTTCTGCTGGCTCTGACATCTCAAGCAATTAGGAGATCTACAAGCTCTCTCTGTTCCTCCTTCCTGCCTTGACTTTTCCTATGGATTAGCCAAGGCCTTCCTATATCTTTGGCCAGAAAAGTTTCCTAGAGTGCCTACATCTGCTGCCCAGCCAGTAGTGTTGCAAGCTTTCTGCCCAACGTTCTAAATACTGGAACAAGAGAAATTGCACCTACTGTGTCCAGTAAGGGCTCTCTGTACTTATGTTCTCCACTCTGGCCAGTGGGGTAAGTTGGAGCTGTTGTTGGTTGTTTTGGTCGCTTCCTCAAGGGCTTTATCCTAAAGGGTACACTTAGAGAATGTGTGTGCTGCAGTGGGGTTGTCTATGCTGCACACATTCATTTGATATTACAGTTTGGACATTCATTCCACCCCAGGCTCGAGTGTCTTGCACTGAACTGTGGCCTCAGATCTTTTGAACAAACCATGCCCTCAATATGACTGAGTGTGTAGTCTTGTTCCCACAGCATGAAGCTCACGCAATGTTGAGTTGCCTTTGAAAGCGAACATCTGGGTTGCGCTTGTAACCCTGTTCCATGAGAAGGGAACAAGATGTTGCACAGCTATGTCATGGTGGGGCATGCCTGTGAATTGCATCTTTGCTTCCGGTAATAGAGGCTGACAAAATGGTTCACAGGTGCCGTTTTTATAATCAAGCGATGCGCATAATTTCCATGTCACATGACCATGGCAAGCCTAGGATTAGTCATGAATTCACACAGACTTCACACACACAAGGCTACTACACACAGTGTGAAGCTAGTGCAGTGTCTTGTTCCATTCTCAGGCAACATGTGTAAAGATGCTTAGGGTGCCTGAACATGCCACAGGTGCCGTTTTTATAATCAAGCGATGCGCATAATTTCCATGTCACATGACCATGGCAAGCCTAGGATTAGTCATGAATTCACACAGACTTCACACACACAAGGCTACTACACACAGTGTGAAGCTAGTGCAGTGTCTTGTTCCATTCTCAGGCAACATGTGTAAAGATGCTTAGGGTGCCTGAACATGCCATAGGCCTGCTATAGGGAGGCAGGAGTACTGCAGATGTGACCAGAGCAATAAACTGCAATGTCTGTAATGTAAGATGCCTAAAACAGTGCTATATGGAGACATGAAGGACAGCTGATTGTCCTTGCAGTTGAAAATTACATGTAACTGGATGAGATCGAAAACTTGCAAATGACTTGTTGGAATAGTGTGGTAAACATCTCTCAGCAAGAACTGACAAATCTGGTGCAGTCCATGAGGATGTGATGTACTGTAGTACTTAAAGAAGCTGGTGGCCACACCAGATACTGACTGCTACTTTGATATTAACCTCCCTTTGTTCATGCACCCATTATTTCATATCTGTCAAATGTCTGTGAAACTTTTGATATTTTGTTAAAGAATTCACAAAAATATGCACTTATGAATATGAAACAAATGCAAACTAAACAGGTTTATCAAAAAAAAAAACATCTTTGTTAAATAGAGGTGTGCAACAATTATTGGCACCCTATATATATATATATATATATATATATATATATATATATATATATATATATATATATATATATATATATATATATATATATATATATATTTATTTTATATATATATATTTTTAATTATTACACTCACACATAAAGTACTGCACAGTCTGTCCCCTCAGTATCTGTCTGTGCTTTTAACTTTATATACTTCCAAGTTTTATTTGCCCCCCTCTCAAGCTGGCTGTCCGTCAGACAAGGTTGTGATCTGTAGGGGACAGGGCTTTCTCGTCTTATGCTCCTAGACACTGGAATGCAGTCACTTCTTATATTAAAGATACAACGAATTTGAACATTTTTAAATCCTAACCTAAAACAATTTTTTTAGGTTAGCTTTTTCTTAATGTTTTTAACCTTTTTGTATTTAAGTCTGTTTTTAGTTTCTGTATGTTATGTGTGTTTATCTAGGTATTATTTTTATAATACTTTGTTTATTTATTCATTTTCATATGATTAATTTACATGTGATTCATTTACATATGATTCATTTTCATGTGATTCATATTCATGCATGTGATTCATTTACATGTAATTCATTTTCATGTGAGTCATGTATTATTAAGATTTTCTTGATAGTTTCTTATTGTGTATGTCACAATCTCCCCAGCAGCTGCGACGTGCATGGAGAGCCGGAGGGCGCACCTGCACAAGATTACGTAATGAGGACTGTTTCCTTTGGGCATGTGTTTTTTTCTCCTCCTGTTCAGGTATTGGTTGATGTTCAAGTGTGTTTCTTTATTGTTTCCAGCTGTCTGCATTTAATTTTGATTAAGTGAGTTATGTAAACCCCTCATGTTGCTGTGCACTTTGGCAGTATTATATGTAAATTTATTCTCCCCACCGGCTCATCATGGCTAACCAATAACTATCGCTGTTATATAGATGTTGTAATATGTAAATACGTTTAAGTATGTTACGTGTTAGCCATGTGGATGTTAAGTGGTTGTTTTCTAGGGTCCCGTTTTTGTTTCATGCCTTGAATCCAGTTTGCTGTTTTGGCCTCGAATCTCGCTTCATGTTAAAGACCGCATTTCATGTTTATTGACTTTGTTTGTAAATAAAGACTTGAATCTGCACTTCCTTCTGTTCGAGTCTGGTTTTATAACAGTGTAAAGTGCCTTGAGAATCTGCTTTAAAGGAGCTTGTCACAGTTCTCCTGGAGTAACAGCGCGAGCTTTACATAGCCGGCAACTGCTAACAGCTCTGCGCACTTCCGTGTATGCACATCTGACGCGACGGGGCAAAGACATGACGTCACCACGGAAGAAGTCCGCGTATGCGCAACAGCGCTCAGCTTGCGCTGTTACTCCGGGAGAACCGTGACAGCACTATATAAAAATTCAGTTTGTTGTTGTTGTTGTTGCTATTATTATTATTATTATTATTGTTGTTGTTGTTGTTGTTGTTGTTGTTGTTGTTGTTGTGATGGAGGCAATTTAGGACTAATAGTGATGTGACCAGAAATAAGAAGGTGATGTGAAACAGATGAGGCAATCATCTACTCATAGTACATAGAGAGCCTCCAAAAAAGGCTTAGTCCTTCAAGAGTAAGGATGGGTCATGGCTTGCCAATCTGCCAACAGAAGCTTCATCAAATATTCCAACACTTTGAGGACATGTGATTTGAAGTTTATTTAGTTCCACATTCAAAAATTCCTACCCGCATTAGTCACCATTTCATTACATCTATTTTCATCTTACACAGACAAATACAACCTCTCATTAAATGTGTAATGAGATAAAGGAATCTAAAACTTTGAAGGAAGTAGCAGAGATTGTTGCACTTATTAATGCATTTTGCAATTTGTGTTTTAGCTTTGTGTTATAGCTACTACCATTTCTCATTGGGACTACGAAAATGGTATTGGTTAATTGCACTAATAGTAGGTTGTTTTTCTTCTTAAGCTATTCAACTACATTTTGCTATTTTGCACTCATTATAATGTTTATACATTTTATTTCAGAAAGCAGAGACACTCTGACAATAATTCACCATGAGGGAGCAGATGGTAAGAAAGAACCTGACTCTTGGTGGAAGTCTTACAGCTTGCTTAAAAGCCAAGTGATGCATTGAGCACTTACAAGGTTGGAAGTGAAATGTCAGCATAGAATGGAATTGAAGAGGGCAGATCAAAAGTAGTAATCCAGAGTGGCTTACTGTCAAATATCACCCATATTTTACATGGAGAAAATCTCATGAGAAGGTTAAAGATCTTTCTTGTGAGGTGAGTGAATACCAACATGAATATCAGAGACAAGAATATGCTGCCTGAAGTCGTGACCATAGCTGGCAAATTTAAAACAAGGCAGAATGCAGCTAGTGAATTGCACATATTGAAGAGCTATAAGAAAACTTTAATGTGAGGGGCCACCATTTCTGTAAGAAAAGCAGCAGACATCCAAGGGCAACTACAGAAAAAATACATATATTCATGACTTTCATTATGATGTAGATACTAATTTGTTACTTCTCCATGTTTGATTCTTGGGACTGTATATGACTGTTAATCCAAGATTCTTTATTTGATAAAAATTGACCTTGGCATGTTCTCTGTACTTGAAGTTATAATATGGATTTTGGACATAGACATCTGCCTGGGTGCTTAGAATTGAAACCATTTTTCATAATGGTTTCCAATGTTGAAATGATTCAGAATAGCTTCCACCAACATGTACTATGCTGACCAAAGAGACATATTGCTGCAGTACCAAGGCTTCTTGTTCTGTTTTGAAAGGATGAACTCCAAAGAACTGTGACATATAATCTTAACTCATAAACAAAATACCACTCTGGATACAAATTCATTCATTCAATAATTCATAATTCATTTGCTGGAGCATTGTAAGAAATGCGATATTCATGACAAACCAGTAAGTTCAGAAAGACTGTTAGTTACTTCCTCTGATTGCTCCTTAAATAAATTTACATATATGGAGACAATCTGGATTTATCAGCTTCAAAACATATAAGTAGTGATGAGTTACTGAAAATTTATATACACATTATGCTGTCAAGTTAGCTTAAAAAGCTTAAATAGCATATTTAATTATACATGCACATTTAGTGAAATCAAAACATTAAGACAAATAAGACGGTCAATTAGGATGAAATATTTTGCACTATATGAAAGGAGTTGTGTAAATGGTAGCTGACATATTGCAGTGGTTAAGTGGATAATATTTTGCACATACCAACCTTAGGACTTAGCTCCTTCACCTTTTTGTCAACTTCAGCTCTGTGAGCTTTGCTTTTGTGGGTGCCACTAAATGTGCTGTGAACATGTTTGGCCTTGGTGAGTATGAAGGTTAGTTTGAAGAAAATGAGGATTCCAGAACCTTTTTGTAAATCCAGCAGGAAATTTTTGTTTGGGGTGGTCTAAGAAAACATTTACACACATTATATACAAGCCTCTAAATTATTGTTTTAATAAAAGGGCCATAGCATGGAAATAAAAAATGCACAAAATTCGAAAACAAAGGTGAAAGAGTTGTCCCTGAAAAAGAATAATGCCATGGCAGAAGTTACCATTAAGAAAGTGGATTGAAATGTTACTAATTGTGTGAAAAAGAGAGATACAGAGAGAGGAGGAGAAAGAGTAAGAGCAAGCAGAAATAGACAGATAGAATAATACCAACTCCACAAAGCCAATAACCAGCCTCACACATTTATGAAAGCTGAGGCAGTGGAGAGTTTAGTCCCCTGGGACTTCATAATATGTTTTTACTGCAACTTCCCGATGACTATGGCATTGTGGTCAACTCTCTTGTCAAAATTGCCCCTACTTTCATTCAAGGTGTATCAGTTTTATAATTGGTGACCAAGGGCAATATGAATACTTAATTTGTCACAACATTCATCAGTCATACACACGTAAACATTTGCTAAGTACTGTGCAGCTTCAGCATCCTCTCCCTCAGGATCCTCTGCAAATTTATGTATTGTCATCTATGTGGTGATTGCATTGCTTGTTTACCCACGAGGGAGTGTTCAAAAATGGCAAAATAACCACTGAATCCCTCGAGTTGCTCATGTGCAACTGGCTGTCATTGTTATTATTAACTCATGTCGAATCCAATTTGCCCCTGTCCAACCAAATGTTTGTATCATATGAGATGAATTATGAACTGCCAAAAAAATTTCTCCTTTATCATGCAATATGAGATGACATTCACACAACACAGTTGAGATAAATAAATGATCTTTACTTGAGAGGGAGATTGTCCATCAACATTAAGGTGTGTTAAAATCCATCAGCAGTAACAGAGCCGTTGAGAGGTGCACATGACTTGATATTGATACTTTGGAAAGGTAGACTGTGCGAGTTGTAGTGAATTGATTTTCTGAGGTGTGTTTGTGTGTGTGTGTGTAAAAAAAATAATGAAAAGAAATATATATATATATATATATATATATATATATATATATATATATATATATATATTCTTAGAGATGGAAACTCAAGTCGCACTTAAGTTGCAAAAAAAAGCCTTGCGACTTGACTTGGACTTGAACAATGGACTCAAAACTCAAGACTTGGACTTTAGTTAGAGACTTGTGAAAAACATCAGTCATCAGTCAGACTCAAAACAAAAGACATTTTGTTTTGACATTCCTGATTATCTTCTCTCTTTACTACCCCACATTACAGCATCAAATACCACATTTTTCTGTAAATTCCTCATTCATTAATTCCCTATCTGTATGTGCTGCAGGGTGCAACAGAAATATCATATAAATATATATATATATATATATATATATATATATATATATATATATATATATATATATATATATATACTGAAAATATTAAGCAGTGACCAGTTTGGGGCATGTTCACACAGACAGCTGACATACAGCTGCGTTTAAGACAAAAAGAGAATAACAATGCAACACGCAATACACCACGTCACCTGACCACGGCAGACCAATAAGTTTAGTCATTATTTTACACAGACTTCAGATACTGGTCGTGTGTGAGGGTGCTTCCCACCGCATGAAGCTCACACAACATTGAGTTCCCTTTTGAACGGAACACAATTTTACCACAAAGCCTTGAGTGGCTTGTTAAAAAAAAAAAAAAAAAAAAAACATAGATCAGTTTAACTGAATTTAAAATCTTCAGAAATGTTTAGATTTATAAGTAAACATCTGAGTGTATAAGCTTACTTTAAATAATTGCTACAAAACTAATGTGTCCATAAATTTGTAGTAATATATTTATTTACATATTTGCAGATACTGTATCTGAACATCTGAGCATCAGTACATTATAATCTTTATTTACTTATTTTATATTATTGGACAACTTGTATACAGTGCCCTCTACTAATATTGGCTTCCTTGGTAAATATGAGCAAAGAAGGACATTCACGCCGACCCACTCGCCGGGTCTCTGTGCACTGCTGTCCTCCGGGCTAATTCCCTTACAATATATATATATATATATATAATATAATATAATATAGGTGTGCAACAATTATTGGCACCCTTTTTGTCAATACTTTGTTTTACCTAACTTTACCAGCTCTGGGTCTTCACCTATAATGCCTGATGAAGTTGGAGAATATCTGGCAAGGGATCTGAGACCATTTCTCCATATAGAATCTCTCCAGATCCTTCAAATTTTGAGATCCATGCTGATAGACTCTTACATTTTCCTGTTCCTAGTGACCCAGATGCACTAAAAAAAGTAAAAGATCTTACAAAATAAAGACAATTTTCACAGCCCTCTTTGTTCATACTTGCCAAGCTTGCCAATATCATTGAAGGGCATTTGTAGGTCCTATAACTATTAATGAATATGTGATGTAAATGTCTAACTTACTCTGCAGATCAATAAAGGCAGTTTTACAATGCACTCAAGTTTTACAAAGTGTCCTGCCATACACCTAGTAGGAGTTGAAATTGTAGTTTATCATCCTTTGTATCATATCCAATATTGCAAGCCAGTTTCACAGACTTTTAAAAACCTATAGACTGATACTTCTCAGTAAATGTGACCAATAACTACTTTTTGTTAAAGGAAGATGCAATTTCACACAAATAGATAACAGACTATTTCCCAGAAATATTGCTTCCAAATGATTATAAAAAACACTATGTTTTCTCAGGTGGTGAGTCTATTACTGAGACTAGAAATTGATTGCTTCTTAATTGTTTAGATGTGAGAAACAGCTAGAGCATACTTTTTTTTATAACTGTTTTGACTGTCCTGCTTCATATAGTTTACATATGTTACAAGTTTACATATAGAGCATTTTGTACTTTAGCAATATCACACAAGCAAGAGTGTGGTAATGCTACATATCAGGATGGTTGTGATTCGGTCATAGGTAATCACAACCATAGCGATATTCAGTAAAACAGCTTGATTGTGAGTGTGATATTGCATTTATACACCAGTTTTATAAATAAGAAATTAATATAGAGCATTCAAATAAGTGGCATTTTTACTCTGTAAATTAAAATATTTCCCAAAGAAGCTGCACTCATTTTATAGCCCATTTGCTAACTGGCTAGCTCAAATTGATTTGTATATCCCTGTTTAAGGTGCATCTGGTGAAATTGGCTTCCTTCTTCCTTGTCATTCCTGTGTGTCAAGCTTATAAATAGTTTTGAATAAATGTGTTTTTGAATTCTTGAATAAGGGTTTGAAGAAGGGTTTCCACCATGGAAAGTGGTCAGGAGAGGACATATTGGATTTTTATTTATTTGATTTTTTTTTTTGTCATATTACTGTCAAGAGAGAAAAAAAGAGGGCTGGTGAAGAAACATCTTGTCTTTCATATGTTCAACAACATTAAATATATAAATATAAATGCTTAAAAAGTATGACGTTCATTAATAAAGTAAAAATGGCAAACTGCTGTTAAAACAGAGCATCATGCACTTTTTTATTGGAAAATAATCACAGACACATCATTTATTTAGCTTTAACTGCTAATTCAGATTTTCAATTAAATATCTTTTTAATCTTGTGGATAGATCTTAGATTTTGAAGTTACACTTTTCAGTCTTCCTGTAAATTAATTTGTACCAAAAAAGGAGATTTAATAATACAAGGTATTGATGATGGTGTGATTAACAATGGGTGGTTTGAGCTGCATGTTGCCATTATGAAAAAAAAAAAAAAACTTTAATCAAAATCTGCCACAGGTGTAATGGTGTGTGAGGCATGGTGGCTTAGTGGTTAGCATGCTTGCCTCACACCACAGAGATTGGGGGTTTGACTCCTACCTCTGCCCTGTGTGTGTGGGGGGTTTGCATTTTCTCTGTGTTTCCTCCGGCTACTCCCGTTTCCTCCCCCAGTCCAATGACATGCATTATAGGCTGATTGGCATTTCCAAATTGTCCATAGTGAGTAAATGTGTGTTTGATTGTGCCCTGAAATGGGTCAGCACTACATTCACGGTGTCCCTACCTTATGCTCTGGGATAGGCGCCAGGCTGCCCATGACCCTGTGTAGGATAAGCGGTACAGAAACTGTATTAATGGATGCATGGATGGGTATAATGACCTGTGCTATGACACTAGTGGTAATTAATAAATCTTAAGTGACTTAAAGTAATAGCATCACATTAAAGATCAAGAATATTGTTTACATGATTTTCATTACAGTCACAATTTCCAAATAGAATATGAAAACATAATTAAAAATAAATTTGATATCCTTTAATATTGATAAATTGGTGTTAATCTCAATCTAGCATTAATATTAATATTCGTTAATATAGCAATATAACAATGCACATATTTCCCCAAACTGGAACAAGATTTAAAAGGTGAGGTCTGTTAGATAGAGCTATTTCTCATTTACTCTGAGCTTTGGTGCATCTCTGTATTACACATCTCTCCCAAGAGTCCTGGGAGTGCCAAATCATGCGCTTTAAAATTCAGAGGTCAAACATAGTTCAGAGGCGGATAATGAGATCTCGATGCTCAGGAGCAACATCTGCTGCAATCACATCTATCACATATTTTCCCTCCTCTTTTTCCCCATAAAAGCTGTGAGAATTAGCCACTCTTATGAATTTTGAACATCATTTTTATTTTTCCCCTTCCATTGTCTGCTTGACACATATTTAATGCTGCTGTATCTACTTTGTCAGGCAACATTTTGTATATTTTGCAGGAATAATGAGTCTCTAATTGAGCAGTAAAATGACCCTGAAGGTGAAGATTCTGAGCGATTGCATGTCATGTTGGGTTCCTTGTTGCTCAGACAAGTTAGAAATTCTGAATAGGGTTCAGTACTGTAGTTCTTACAAAGCCTGGCTGCAAATCTTTTAGAGGGGTTAGCAGCACAGAAAAGCAGTACAAATGTGTACAAAGTGTATTCTGCAGCAGCAGCTAAATAGAAAACAAAAAGTAGGAAAAGAAAATCACATGCAACATTGGAGTCCAATTTGCTGACATGGCAAATAAGGAATCATGTATAGCTATCATGCTTAGAATGAGATACAAGAGTGAAACATAGAAGATTACAGTATATATATATATATATATATATATATATATATATATATATATATATATATATATATATATATATATATATATATATATATATATATATATATATATAGATGGATAGATAGATAGATAGATAGAGAGAGAGAGAGAGAGAGAGAGAGAGAGAGAGAGAGAGAGAGAGAGAGTACACTGTCAGATATACAGGTGCATCTACAAACAAATTAATATGGTGGAAAGGTTCATTTGATCCATAATTTAATTCAAAAAGTGGAACTTTTATATATTCTAGATTCATTACACATAAAGTGAAATATTGCAAGCCTCTTCTTTTTTTATTTATTTCTTTTTTTTTCAATCTTGATAATTCCAGCTTACATGGAAATAAAAAATCCAGTATCTCAAAATATTAGAATAAAGAATGTGTAATACAGAAATGTCGATCTGAGAATAGCTCTAATCAGCTAATTAACTCAAAACACCCACAAAGGTTTCCTGAGCCTTTATTATCTCAGTCTGGCTCACAATAAGTTTTCCACAATAAAAATTCAGATGAAAGGAAATTTTGGATTTCACTTGGAAATCATGGTCCCAGAATCTGGAGGAAGAGTGGAGAGGCACAGAATCCAAGTTCAGTGTGATATTCCACTGTCAGTGATAATTTGGGGTGCCATGTCATCTGCTGGTGTTGGTCCAGTCAAGATTCAATGCAGCATCTACCAGTTGATTTTATAGCACTTCATGCTTCCATCTGCTGACAAGCTTTATGGAGACGCTGATTCCTTGGTACCTTCCCACAATGCCAAAACTACTAGTAACTGGTTTTCTGAGCATGGTATTACTGTGCTTTATTGGCCAGCCGACTTGCCTGACCTGAACCCCATAGAAAATCTATGAGAGATACCAGACTAAACAATACAGATGAGCTGAAGGAATCAAAGCAACCTGGCTTCCATAACACCTCAGAAGTGCCGTAGGCTGATTGCCTCCATGCCACGATGCATTGATGCAGTAATTCACCCACAAGGAGCCCCAACCAAGTATCGAGTTCATAAATTAACATACTTTTCAGAATGTCAATATTTCTGTATTATAAATTCTTTATTCTAATATTTTGAGATATTGGATTTTTGATATGCATGAACTGTAAGCCATAATCATCAATATTAAAACAAAACTATTTTTTTTTTAATTTTTCACTTTATGTGCAATGAATCTAGAATATATGAAAGTTCCACTTTTTTAATTAAAATACAGAGGAAAAAAAACTTTCCATGATATTCTAATTTTACAGAATTTCATCTAATCTGTATAACTAATAATACTGGATAACAGATACTGAATGCATTCATCTTCAGTAAAAGCATTATCCTGGTCAAGCTCACGGTAGATCCACAACCTAGACTGGGAATGCTGAGTGCAAAGTGGAAATGCACGTTCATTCCTACATCATGTGTCAGCAGTGCAATGGAAAAATATGCTTTTTCATGCATGTCAAGAGCTTAACTCAATGCTCACATCAAACATGAGAATGAGGGAAAAATAGGTCACAGGAAAACGACTAGACTGGTTCAAACTGAAAGGTAATTGGTAATTCAAATCATCAATTGTTACAACTGTGATGAACAGAAAAGCATTTCAAATTGCACAAAACTTGAGGTGAACAACAGCAGAAGGCCACTTTTGAAACCACGTACGGTTCCTCCAGAAAGTGTTCACAGCGCTTCACTTTTTCCACATTTTGTTATGTTACAGCCTAATTCCAAAATGGATTAAATTAATTATTTTCCTCAAAATTCTACAAACAATACCCCATAATGACAATGTGAAAGAAGTCTTTGCAAATTTATTAAAAATTAAAAACAATGAAAAAGCACATGTACATAAGTATTCACAGTCTTTGCTCAATACTTTGTTGAAGCACCTTTGGCAACAACTCAAGTCTTTTTGAGTATGATGCTACAAGCTTGGCACACCAATTTTGGGGCAGTTTTTCCCATTCTTCTTTGCAGGACCTCTCAAGCTCCATCAGATTGGATGGAGCGCGTCGGTGCACAGCCAATTTCAGATCTCTTCAGAAATGTTCAATTGGGTTCAAGTCTGGGCTCTGGCTGGGCCACTCAAGGACATTCACAGAGTTTTCCTATAGCTTAGGGTTGTTATCCTGTTGGAAGATGAACCTTCACCCCATTCTGAGGCCCAGAGTGCTCCGGAACAGGTTTTCATCAAGGGTGTCTCTGTACATTGCTGCATTCATCTTTCCCTCGATCCTGACTAGTCTTCCAGTTCCAGCTACTTAAAAACATCACCACAGCGTGATGTTGCCTCCACCATGCTTCACTGTAGGGATGGTATTGGCCAGGTGATGACTGGTGCCTGGTTTCATCCAGACATGACACTTGCCATTCAGGCCATCAGACCAGAGAATTTTATTTCTCATGGTATGAGAGTCCTTCAGGTGCCTTTTGGCAAACTCCAGGTATACAGATAATTCTTTGGACTTCATGTCTTGGTTTGTGCTCTGACATGCATTGTTAACTGTGGGACCTTATATAGACAGGTGTGTGCCTTTCCAAATCATGTCCAATCAACTAAATTTACCACAGGTAAATTCAAGCATGATCAGTGGAAACAGGATGCCTGAGCTCAATTTTGAGTTTCACGGCATTGGCTGTGAATACTTATGTACATGTGCTTTTTAAAAATATATATATATTTTTAAGAAATTTACAAAGATTTCAAACAAACTTCTTTCACATTGTCATTATGGGGTATTGTTTGTAGAATTTTGAGGAAAATAATTAATTTAATCCATTTTGGAATAAGGCTGTAACATAACCAAATGTGGAAAAAGTGAAGGGCTGTGAATACTTTCCGGATGTACTGTATGTCATTCAAGAACAGTTGAAGACTGTAAAATATATTGGCAATGATTTTTCCAGGCAATGTTTTGGTGAGCATTGCATGTTTTGGACAAAAAACCTTGGTGATTTGGTAATATTGGTCATTTGATCAATCTATAAAATTCCTGGAACCACTGTGTTTCTTCTGGGTGAAGTATTTCAATGTTGGAGGCATATGTGAAAAAAAAAATACTATTCTTACATTTACATATACATATACTTACATTTACATATACATTTAAAGGTTAGGACTGAACTGCATTTGTCTTCATTCATAATTATGTCTGAGTTACTCTGTCAATATACTTTACACACAATTAATTTCACATACATGTGGCTCTAGAGACAAAGATATTTCAAACCTAATTACATAAAAGCAAATGACACGTCCTAAATTATGTAATACATCTGACATAATTGAGTAGAAAAAATTTTTTATGCAAAATTTAATTCTAACCATTTTGCATGAATAGGAGTATAATAAAGACCGTTAGTATTAACTGTACCCATTTGTAACTGTTACGCCCTCACCGGCAGATGGCACTGTGGCACGGCTTCTGAGTGCACGTGTGCACGTGACTGAACTGTTGCGGATTGATACGCGCTTTGGCTTTTAATTTTGGCCCTCCTCCTTTTTGGACATTGGCTGATGTGCGAGGGTGTGTCTTGATTTAATCCAGGGGTCTATGTTTCAGTTTGATTCTGTTTGTTATTTAAACCCGCAAGGTATTTACGTTAGTGAATAAATGAGTGTTTGAACCTTTATGTAATGGTGAATATGCTATGCATGCTAAGCGGTCTTGTTTGGTCCTGTTCTTTTCCCTGCCTCGCATCCAGTTTCTCGTTTTAACCTCGTTAATCTTGCTCGGTATAGATCACGTTTCCTTGTTTATTGATTTCAGTTTCAAATAAAGACGCTGATTTTCGATGCTTCTGCTCCAGTCCTGTGTTGTTATACTAAGCATAATTTTACATGCAAGATGTGAGTTCTCATATGAATTTTTCAATTGTTTGCTGTGTTACTCATATACTAATCAAGGCCACTCTTCATATTTATAACCTGTAAATTTTACTGTGACATATTTCCCACAGATGCATCCAACACAGAAATGCTAGAGGCTTTGTCCTGACAAGTCAATAAGTACCACTCAAAGTTCCAGCCTGAGGCCACTATTGTAAATTGTAGAATTACCAACATTTTATATAGATTTATGAAGTTTTATTATTTCAGTTCTTTCTTTTTTTTCCTGGCATAATTGTATTACCCCTCCATTCCTGGTTATAACTTTTGTCAAATAAAAGTGCATCCATGCTAAGTTGAATACCCCATTAGGTAGATTATAGACTGCATCAAAGGTTGATGTTACTCATATCCCATTATTACCTCAAATCATAGATGGATCCATCTTTCAAATGAAAATACATGCTTCGCTGCCTCTCAGAGATTAGCTTATTAGTGTTCTGTTCCACAAAGAAACACACTTCGCTTTCAATTAACAGCAAGAGTGACAGCAACTAAGAGGCACTTATTATTTACTGTTTCTGGGGCAAACACTTGCAGGAAGAAAAAAATAAAAAAACATCAGGGCTTGTATTGCCTTTTATCTTTAATAGTTCTATTTTTAGCATTGTAAGTTACAAATGAAACAGGATGCCACTGTCATTTGTTTGCCCCATTGTAATGGACATTGCAGTTCCTGTCTTATTAACTCCTGAATGCAGTAAATAAGGAGGATTAAATGCTGATTTGTATTGTTTGGTTGGGAAAATCCCATTTTATCAGCTACCTTGTGCAGAGGGTTGATCTGAACTATGAGAACAGAAAATCAATGAAGCAAAATTAAGTGAATCTCTTCAAAACACACAAGCTTCATTTAGCAGAGGTCCAATGTGCACAGCAAAAAAACACATTCACACAATTAAAGATGAGGAAGTGCTTGATTAGAGCTAAATGCTGCTGACATGGCAATTCCAACACTCTCCCTATTCTGTGAAATCGACAGGTTAGCAGAACATTTATTTTGCTTCATTTGTTTGCTTGCTTTATTTACTAAGTGGCACCAGTATAAATAGATGTAACCGGACATGGAAAATAAAAACAAAACAAAAAACGTAGTCATGAAAGTAAAGCTGTGAGCTTTATATCCAATCTCTTACAGACATCTACATTCATTAATAAATGGTTGTATTATACAATAATTTGCATATGCATTAAGCATAGAATAAACTGTTACAGGAAAATAATCAACAATGGAGTGATGGGGGATGTTATACTACCAGGATGTTCTGAAGTGCCTTATTTTTGTCATGCCACAACAATTTGCCAATTATAACTTTTTTGCATAATGTTTATTTATCAAATTTATACAAGGCGATGAAAATGTATTTGCTCCATCCTAATTTCTTCTGTTTTTTGTGTATATCTCAGACTAAATTGTTTCAGAAATTAAAACAAACTATAAGAAAGAAATTAAGGCAACCTGATTAAACAAGTAAAAAAAGACCAAAAGTTTAAATAATAAAGACATTTTTCATAGACCTTTTACCAAGAAATATGAGCAAAGAGGGCTGTGTGTAAGCTTTGCATACAATCTATATTGCATGTTTATACAGATTGCCTTGTTTTATGTTGTATTACTTACTAAATATTACTTTTCCAGCACAAAATTAAATATTACAGAAAAATGTCAGTAAAGAAAGCAGCATATTATGTAAGAGACCACTTTTCAGACAAACAGCATTGTAGGGAAAATTAGCTTTTCCTTTTGTTAGGTGGTCTCAAAATGGGGGAAATGTGCAGACTTAATATTTCAATATCTGATCAACTATTTGTCCACTGATGAGTTAAACTTAATGGATCTTATTGAGTCCAGCTAGGATATTAATCCTGTGGGTACCGGGTAATAATTTCCTAATGTAAAACACAAATTATGAAAACAAAAACTAGATCAGACAACTTAAGACAATAAATCATAAATATAGACAAGAGACACTTGCTATTAAAAATCAGAAGAGACTTTATTAAACTACTCTAATACACAGAAACTAAATTAACACATAAGCACACACACACACACAAACAAAGTGGGTTAAAATAGCTTTGATGGAGAATGAATAGCTGCCTAGTTTTAACACCATACACCGTTCAGACATTGACCAGAATGAACCAGCAAAAGTTACTGAAATTATTGCTCCGTTTTAGAAGGTCTCAGGTAAATACATCCACTTCGACAGATACATGAAGGTGCTAATTTGTATTTCTTGTTGGTGGGGATTTGTCAGAGCTCTGGATACTTTTGCATGACGTCTTGGAGGACCAATCGGAATGGTGAATGGAGTGGAGACTCGTAGGCTTGGTGGCGGTTCTTCTGGTTCTTTCATCACTAGGGTTAGGAAGCTTTGCAGGAATCAGTTCATGTAGACATTGATTGCAGAGCCCTCTTACGGATGTTAATTGAAGAGAGTTAGTTGAGCTCCTGAAGAAGTTGAAGGAGTTAGTTGAACTCCTGAAGAGGTTTAGTGGAGAACTCCCTGAAGATGGTGGTTGAAGAGAACTCCTTAATATGTGTGTTTGACGAATACTCTTGCAGCTATTGTTAGTTGACGAGAACTCCCTAAAGATGTTGATTGGGGAGTACTTTTTGAAAAGCATTGGTAAAAGAGAACTCATTGTTTCCACGGTATCCAAGGGTTTTAACTCTTTGCGCCAATCAGCATGAAGTTTTTTGTTTTTTTTAGCTACGTTCACTGCCCATGTCTTTACTCAGTCCATTCTCTTTGTTTTCACATAATTCAATGCCTTCTCTTTTCCTTCTTTTTATAGAGTGTGGATAAAACTTTTGATCCCACTGTTGGTACATATACCTAATAACGTTCTACTCAATTTTCCTTACATCTTTCAGGAAATCACTCAAAGAACACCCACATACCAAACAATGCATATGTTGGCTGCTGTTAACACATTAATAATAATCAATCACACACTGACATTCATAATTAATCATACTCATGCAGGTTAAACAATCAAATGTCTAAATGCAACTTGTGGCTACAAGCATCATTTCAGGATAACACATGGAAGAAAATAGACAATTTCAGTTGTTATTGCATTATTCTTGCAGTCCTTGTTCATTTAGAATATATAAGGTGTCCTGATGCAGTTGTTGTGACCAGTGAGATAAAGACAGAGTGAACTGGGTAAGAGAACAGAGGTAAGAGGTAAGTGTCTGTGTTGATTGTCCTTGGGGCCTGTTTGGGTGAGTCACCCCCCTTTTCCCAAAGTTATCAGCTGAAGGTCAGGGTTTTCATCCTGTAGGCCAGCCACCACATCTCGGTCAGTGGCCTAGATGAATGAATGATTGCCTTTATTGTCACTATACACATGTACAATGAAATTAATGTACGTGCCAACATGTACATAAAAAATAAAATAAAAACAAAATAAAATAAAATAAAATAGATAAATATAACACAAAATAAATAAATAGTACTGTGAAATCAGTACATGTGTGTATTTAGAATGTTTATAGCTTTTGGGAAAGAACTATTCTTGAGTCTGTTAGTCCTTGTTCTGATGCACCTGTAACGTCTCCCTGAGGGCAAAAGATTGAACAGATCAAAGCCAGGGTGAGAGCTGTCCTTGAAGATGGTTTTTCCTCTGCTGAGGCAACGGGAGTTGTAACACAGCCTTGTGGTGAACCAGTGCTCAACGTGTGAGTGGAGGAGAGGTGGTGTCCGAGTCTCACTGTCTGAGACCTGAGATCAATGATTTTTAAGAGAGGTTTGCTAATCTGTGAGGGTTCATCCATTTTTCACAGTACAGTGACAACCAAGCAATAAGCCATGTGCTGTAATTGGCTTGGTGCCCCAAAGTCTGCAAACAGGGGCTTTTGATTTAAGGCCTATGTGATGGGTGATCTTATGATACGTGTACATTGAGGTCCATCAACCTAATGAAGGCTGCTGAGTTTTGCAGCAAAAATAGGAAGCAAGTGTGAAAGTCAAAGTCTCCTGAAGAACTGTGGCTGGTTCTGCAAGATGCTCAGTAAAACTTACTAGCTAATTTCCATATAAAACTGCACAAATAATTTTAAAAGCAAATGGTCTTCACCCCAAAAATTGACTTTGCTTCATTCATTTCTGTTTAATGCTCTTTATAGTATTTTTGTAATGTAGAAACATTTAATTTCATTATGTTTGAAGGCATCATTGCTGTACAGTCTTTCTTTGCACTATTGCACAGTACTGTATACACAAAAACAATAGAAATCAGGATGGGCCAAATACATTTTCTTAGCACTGTACTTTAATAAAACCCCAAAAAAAAAAAAAAAAAAAAAAGGTTTATAGTTATATTTAATGGTGGTGGAAAATGTACTGACCTTCATAATGCATTGACAGTGGAGACACCTTCCATAAATATTAAATGAACATCTTACAGAAAACATCACCATAGAATCAATTAGATAGTTTTGTTTGTTATGTAACAACACATTTTTAATCTGTTTATTAGTAGACTTGGTCCCTTTGAATTAGTGTAGCAATAACAGAAACAATAACTTATTAAACTGAGCCCATTAATTTTAGTACTGCCAGAGTTGCTATTATAGCAAATTAATCAATGCTTCCTGATTCGTTAGATTTGAGAAGTCAACAACACTAAAATAAATAATTAACATTTTAATATAGCTACATATTGTTTTCATTGGTAAAACCCTTGGTCTGTCCATTCTAACAAATATATACAGATCCTAGTAGAAGGTTGGCGCTCAGTAAAAAGCTCAGATTTATTTTCCTCTCTCATGGAATATTAAACACCAAAATATGTCCTTGACATCAGCAAAATGATCCTGGCATTTAGTCTCACTGGTATCTTTACCAAATCGCCTGTCAGTCCCCAAGAAATTTAGATGCAACATAATTACTGTCTGTCACTCATCCCAACACAGAGAAATAGCCTCTACCACATCAGCAGACCAGATTCATGGGGGAAGTATTTTTTACTAAGTATTAGGGGTGTAACCCAGGGATGTTAGCCCTATCTGTATTTGTTTAGTGCGCCAAATATCTGCATCTGTATTTGAATTCAAATCCAAGGTGGGTGTGCCATAAATTGTAATGGTTTATTTATTTTCTTTTTTTTTATATGAAACCTACTATTTGAAACACTGAAAATTCGGGTTTTGACAGGTTTTCAACCTCAGGTACATTACTTGAGTTAAAAATTGGTCTCAACTAAAAATGTGCACTTTTTTTTTTTATCCAGCTCATACAGTGATAATTTTTATTTGTATCTGCCTACAATATTTTCTAATGAATTTGGCTGGTTTTGTTTCCCAAAATATATTTGTATAATTGGCCTAATTTAAATCACTGCAACCCTGACCAGGCAGATACTAAGGAATAATGAATAAGTGCTAAATGCTTATTCAATCTGAATAATGTATTCATGTGTATACTTACAATATAAAGCTCTGAGCTCTGGTTGGCATGCTAATGACACAATCACGTTCATTGCTCAGGCAGATAAACCTATTTGCTATTTGGGCGTTATGTTTTGCAGACATGCTAACATCTACAGTTAATTGCCTCTAGCATTTACCTTTTGATTTTTCCTCTTGTTACAGAGATACAGGAGGCACAGAAAAGCTATGCGTTTCTGCTTTTAGCTAAACACAAGGTCAGACCAACTGCAAATAAAATTCACTCAGCTGAAAAGCCAAGATACTGAAGGGGAAAAGATGCCGGACATGAAAGCCTCATGATTGCTTCTGGTGTTTGTTACTTTGCTTGGTGTCAACCTTAAGTAGAACCATGACCTGTGAATTTGCAACCCAATAGAAAACAAGTAGGTTGGATTGTGGTCTCATGAAATGTATCCCTATATATAGTGACTAGCTCAGGTGAGCATTGGGAGGCAGCATGGTGTTGAGTAATTTGACTGCTTCAGGGAAGAAACAATTGTGAATATACATTGTCTTCCACTAATATTGTCACCCTTGGTAAATATGAGCAAAGAAGGCTGTGAAAATGTGTCTTTATTGTTCAATATTTTGATCTTTTCTCAAATAAATTCACAAAAAATACTTACAGAACACAGGTTTCTAAAAATAAATATTTGTTAAATATAGGTGTGCAACAATTTTTGCTACACCTATGAATTGTATTTGGAGTATAGTCTCATTGAAATTTTACGTTTCACAGAGGTATAAATGTGAGGTAACACATAGGCCAAATTCCCTTAGTTATTCAGAAAAATTGGTTAGATTAACAGAATAGGTAAAAGGTTGTTGAGCTTCACAAAATGGGAGGTGGCTATAAGAACATAGCACAGGCGTTGAAAAAAGCCAATTTCCACCATCGGGTCAATAATTAAGAAGTTCCAGTCCTTTAGAAATTTTTTGAATCAATCCGGAATTGGATGTGTGTCTATATCACTTGCACTGTGAAGAGGATGGTTTGGGTGGCCAAAAAATCTCCAAGGATCACAGCTGGAGAATTGCAGAAGTTAGTTGAGTGTTAGGGTCAGAAAGGCTCCAAAACTACAAGCCCAAGTCACCTAAATCACCACAAGTTGTTTGGAAGGGTTTCAAGAAAAAAACAACACACATATACACATACATCAAACATACATCAAACTCAATTAAAAAATGGTTTAATGACCACAAAATCATGGTCCTGCCATGACCATCCCAGTCCCCTGACTTGAAGCCCATAGAAAACCTGTGGGGTGAACTGAAGAGGAGAGTCCACCAGTGTGGACCTTGGATTTTGAAGGATCTGGGGAAATTCTGTATGGAGGAATGGTCTCAGATCCCTTGCCATGTATTCTCCAACCTCATCAGGCATTATAGTATTAATAAGAGTACTATAATATATGAGATTATTAATCAACTCTCCAATTTTCTCACAACTCCTGGACAGCAAGCAGTCTGGCTTCAAGAGCAATCACTCTATGGAGACTGCTCTGCTTTCCGTCACTGAAGACTTACGACTAGCGAGAGCAAACTCTAGATCATCTGTCCTCATCCTAATCGACCTCACTGCTGCTTTTGACACTGTGAATCATCAGATCCTCCTGTCAACTCTTTCCAGCTTATGCATCACTGGAACAGCTCTGCCATGGATTGAATCCTATCTCTCAGACAGATCCTTCAAGACATTGTGGAGGGGAGGTATTTCTGAAACTCAGCAGCTCACAACTGGGGTTCCTCAGTGTTCAGTTCTGGGTCCACTGTTCTTTACTATTCATACTATGTCTCTGGGGCAGGTGATTGAGTCTCATTGCTTCTCATACCATTGCTATTCTGATGACACCCAGCGCTATTTGTCCTTCCAGCCTGACGATGTGGTCCCAGCAAATGTTTCAGAGAATCAAACCAAGTACTTGACAAAAAATTCTGTAGCAGAGCCAATAAACATAAAATAACATGTGACTTATCCACTCACATGCATTTATAGAAAGAAAGAAAGAAAGAAAGAAAGAAAGAAAGAAAGATATTAGACCAAACACTAGCTATGGGGTCAAATGTGAGGCCAGAATGAATTGAATTTTATTTACCCTCTCTGGTCTGACTATTAAAAAAACTGAAGAAATTGATTTATTTTTAAAGTCATGAATGGTCAGAGAAGTACATGTACATCCTTCAAAATTAAATTCAAAATAGAGGTATCTCATCTTTTCAGAGACCAGAGTAGAAAGATTTTCTGGTAGAGAACAGAATTTATGTTTCCCTCAATTACTCCAAGTTGCCCAGGCCCAGGCAATTACTTCAAGTTGCCCAGGCAACTAAGCAGCAAACCCCACACCATCCAACTTCCTCATCCATGCTTGGACATTGTTGTGCTGTTCATCTTATGGAATTCTGTGTTTGGTTTACACCAGCTGTAAGAGAACTCCTGTGTTCCAAACAACTCCATTTTTGAATCATTACTTCACAGAACATTCTCCAAAAAGTTTAGGATTATCAATTCAGATGAGCCTCAATGTTCTTCTGCGTTAGTTTTCACTCTTCTATGAATGCCATTTTTGCCCAGTGTCTTTCTACTAGTGGAGTTTTGAACAGTGAACTTTTTTGATGCAAGAGAGACCTGTAGTTCCTTTGATGTTAACTGTGGCTCTTTTGTGAATTGCTGGATGAGTAGTTGCTGTGCTGTTGGAGGAATTTTGGAAGGTCGGCTACTTCTGGGAAGGTTTGCTACTGTGCCGAGTTTTTCCATTTGGAGATCATGGCTCTCACTGTGGTTCTTAGTAGTCCCAGAGCGTTTGAAATAGCTTTGTAACCTTTTCCAGACTAATTTATTTCAATCATATTTTTCCTCATCATTTCTGGAATTTCTTTCAGTTACTGGGTGTTACTGGGTAAGACCTTTTAACCAACTTCTTGCTGTTGAAAAAGTTCTATTTAAGTGTTGATTTGATTTAACAGTTTGCAGTAATCAGGCTTGGTTTCATCTAGTCCAGCTGAAACCCATTACCAATGCGGTTTCATAGATTTTGGGAATTAGTAAAAATGTATGTACCTCCATCCATCCATCCATCCATCCATCCATCCATCCATCCATCCATCCATCCATCTATCTATCTGTCTATCTATCTATCTATCTATCTATCTATCTATCTATCTATCTATCTATCTATCTATCTATCTATCTATCCATCCACCCATCCATCCTCTACCGCTTACTCCTTCTTCAGGGTCGCAGGGAACCTGGAGCCCATCCCAGGAAGCATCGGGCACAAGACAGGGTACACCCTGGTCAAGGTGCCAGTCCGTCGCAGGGCTATATATATATATATATATATATATATATATATATATATATATATATATATATATATATATATATATATATATATATATATATATATATATATATATATATATATACATATATATATATATAATCAAACATATGATGTATGATATGATGATATGATGATATGATTGTTTAAAAAGCTTTTTAATCATTTTGTTTATTTTAATCCAGTTTACATAATGTGAAGAAATTCTAATGAATTACAATAAGTGCATTAATATGATCTTGTGGTTTAGTGACAAATTGTTAGAGCTGCTGTCACAGAAAATTAATCAACTCCTAACCTCCCATCACAACTGAGAATACAACAGTGCTCTTAAAATTAATATTGTAATTTTATGACTTCTGTGCAATCACTATGCAGATTCCAGCAGATTTCAGTAAACAGATGTTAATAATTACATAGTCAGTTTGGTATGTAATTAGACATTATCTACCCATGAGTTAATTCATGCTGATTCAGAATATTAATCAGAGAGAATCTTATAGAAACATACCACTTCTTAAACTATACACGGGGAAGTGTGTAACATGTGGTGGCTGTATTATGTTCTATTCCTCAGTAAAAAAAATAAAAAATAATAAAAATTGCCTCAGATGCAGGAAACATCTGTTTTATCTGATTCTTACATTGACACATTTGCTTTTCTGGAGAAAAGTTCATGTGCAGTACTGATTTGAGACGTAGACCATGCTTTATTTTTGCCAGATTTAAGGGTCTTTTATGGGTTTTTCGTCGTTCAAGAAGAGTGTAGCCAAGATGCCTGGCTCAAGTGCACAGACTTTACTAGAAGGACTTTGATATTAATTAAGTATCACATTAGTTAGTGGATTTAAGGTGTCTGTCATATGTGCTGTCTTTGATGCCTTTGGTCTAAATATTGATCTGCAAATTCAAGGTAACATATGCACACTTTACATCTGATAATGTACACTATATGGCAAAAAGTTTGTGGACACCTGACCATCACAACTATATGTGTTTTTTGAACATGCCATTCCAGATTTAGTCCCCTTTTGCTTTTATAAGCTTCACTCTTCTGCGTCTTTGGGGCTGTGGAGATTTGTGTTCATTCAACCACACGAGCATTAGTGAGGTCAGGCACTGATGTTTACTGAGGAGACCTGGGGTGCAATCAGTGCTCCAGTTAATCTCATAAGTGTTCAGTGGGGTTGAAGTCAGGATTCTGTGCAGGTCACTCAATTTCTTCCACTTCAACCTTGGCAAACCCTGTCTTCTTGGACCTTGCTTTGTGCACAAGGGCATTGTCATGCTGGGACATGGTTGGACCTTAATTCAGGTGAAAGGAAATTGAAATGCTTCAGCATGCAAAGACATTCTCTACACTTGTATGCCTCCAACTTTGAGTTGTCGGGAACAGTTTGGGGAAGTTTGGGGAAGATTCACATATGGGTATGATGGCCAGGTGTCCACAAACAGTGTAGAATGATACTAGAATTTACATTCTTGCTTTGCTGTTGAAATCTTAAATCAGAAAGTGTGGATTTTTAAAAAATATGTAATGGCAGCTCTGAAAATAACATAAGTGTTTTATATGTGTGTATATATATATATATATATATATATATATATATTGTAAGGGAATTAGCCCGGAGGACAGCGGTGCACAGAGACCCGGCGAGTGGGTCGGCGTGAAGCAAGGGTTTTAAGCGGGGTAGAGAGATGTGTGTGTGTGTGTGTGTGTGTGGGCAAGTCGACGGAGGCCGGGCTGACGTAGCGACGTTCTCGGGGGGGTGTGTCGGGGGTTCCCGGAAGAAGCCAAGGGATTCCCGTGCCGTCTGTTAGCGTTGCGTGGCTTCAGCCATGGTCGTCCTTGTCCGTGCCTTTGTGGGAAAAGAGGGAGAGAGGGAGAGAGGTTAATATTAACCTGGGATCCGCGTCAGCGGATGGAATACCTTGTATGAGCTTCACGGACGGGTGCAGTGTCGGTGAGTTGGTACTCAAACCCGCGTCAACAGAAGGGCGTCATTTTATCCTCTTCTTCCGGTGTCGGAGTGGTGCAATTCTTCTGTCTGCCTCTCCAATCACCGGACGCTGCGGCACTGGCGGCTCCGCCCCGCCATGACAGCCCTTCCGGCGGGTATGGGGTCCGGCACGAAGCTGTCAGCTTTGTGCCGGTGCAGCAGTCGGGGAAGGAGCGTTTCGCCTGTCATACCTGCCGGACCGGCGTCCGGCGTGACAATCCCCCCCCCAGCTCCGAGCCTACTGCCGCCGGGCAGTGGGCCCAGAGCGTGTCCCGCCGAGAGAGCCCATCTGCATTTCCGTGAAGGGCCCCCGCCCGGTGTTGGACTTCGAACGAAAAGTCTTGCAGGGCGAGAAACCAGCGAGTCACCCTGGCATTCGTGTCTTTGGCCCTGGCCATCCACTGTAGGGGGGTATTGTCTGTCAGGAGGATGAAGTGTCGGACGGCCAGATAGTATTTCAGTTCCTCCACGGCCCACTTTATCGCCAGGGCCTCCCGTTCCACAGCAGCGTATTTCTTTTCAGCAGGAGACAGCTTCCTGCTTATATACAGGACCGGGTGCTCTTCCTCCTCAAAGGTCTGGGACAGGACCGCGCCCAGCCCAGTTTCGGATGCATCCGTGTGCACCGTGAACGGGAGTGATAAATCGGGGTTCTGCAACACGGGTGTGCTGATGAGGACTCCCTTTAGGGCTTGGAAGGCCCACTCTGCCTCGTTCGTCCATTTCACCCGGTCCGGGTGTCCCTTTTTGGTGAGGTCGGATAGGGGGGCAGCTATTGCTGAGAAGTTGGGCACAAACCTTCTATAGTACCCCGCCAACCCCAGGAAGGCCTGTACCTGTCTCTTTGAGATGGGACGAGGGTAGTCTTTTACCGCCTCGATTTTCTTTTCCTGTGGCTTCAGCATTCCGCAGCCAATGCAGTACCATAGGTACTGGGCCTCGGTCAACCCTAGGTGGCACTTCTTGGGGTTGGCGGTCAGGCCGGCTTTCCGAAGCGCCTTTAGGATCTCCCCCAGATGGAAGAGATGGTCTGACCATGTGGAGGAGTGGATGACCACATCGTCCAGGTATGTGGCCGCAAAGCTGCGATGGGGCCGCAGGAGGATGTCCATTAACCGTTGGAAGGTGGTCGGTGCCCCGTGGACCCAAAGGGGAGAACCCTATACTGCCAGTGGCCTGTGGCTGTGCTGAAGGCAGTCTTGGGCTTTGCGTCCAATATACTCGTGGCCCCGTGCCGACTTGGGAAGGGGCCCCACAAGGTCCATGCTGATCCGCTCGAAGGGGACCCTGATGATGGGCAGAGGGATAAGAGGCGCCGGTGGGGGTCTACGGGGAGCAGTGCGCTGGCACTGAGGGCATCATTGGCAGAACTTTCGGACCTTTGCGTCCATCCCTGGCCAGATGAACCAGTCCCTCAGTTTTTCGAGGGTGTTTCGGGGCCCCATGTGGCCGCCGAGCGGATGGGCGTGGGCCAGGTGCATTACTAGTGGGGTCTTCATGCGGGGCACCACGAGGAGGTCTACCTGTTCCCCCTGGCGGCAGGCCCGCTGGTATAGGAGTCCCCCTTTTACGAGGAAGTACGTATTGGGTAGTCTCTGGTCCGGGCTTTGGTCAATACCCTCGATCGCCTTCACTTGGGCCCAGCAGTGCTTTAGGCGGTTGTCTTCCTTCTGCTCCAATCTGAACTGCCCCTCGTGGCTCACCTGGTGAAAGACAGAGGAGACAGGGTTAGTCTGTAAGGAGGACTTACCTGCCGTGGCGGCGTCTCTGTCCTCCAGAGCCAGGCAGGCCACCCGAGTCCGGATCCGTTTGGGACGCTGGGGCGGGCTCCCTGACTTGCTATCCGGCGGCAACTGGGTAGGGAGGGCGTACCCGGCCGGCCCCCGTTTCCGGATCGGAGCGGTGGGTTCTGTCTCCGGTTCTGCGTCCATGGGCTCCTCGGCGGGGGTTAAACATACGGGTGACCCCGGCGGGTCCCCCAAGTGCGCTGCCGCTCGAGTCGAGGTCCCAAGGGCCTGCAGGGCATCTCGGCGGACCCCTGCTCCCCCTGGTCGAGCTCACGGGTGGCGATAATGTGCTCGAGGGTCGTCAGGAGCGCCTGGGGCGTTTCCGGGGCATTCACCCCTACGGCTTGTTGCTCAATGCAGGGTAATGCCCTCAGGAACCACTCCATAGTCACTTTCTCCGCCACCTCCGTGGCCGTACTCCGGTCTGGTTGGAGCCACCTGTTCGTAAGCCGGATCAGCGCATTTAGCTGGCCGCGTGGCGGTGCCCCCGGCTGAAAGGCCCAGCAATGGAACTCTGTCGCCGCTAGGTAGGGGGTTCGGCCGCACCATGCCAGGACCCTCTCCTTCACCATCGGATAATCCGCGACGTCCTCCGACTCGAGGCTATAGTAAGCCGTACGTGCCTGTCCGCTGAGCAGGGGTCCAATGGCGCGGGGCCACTCATCCCTGTCCCACCCCTCCCAGAACCTGTAGTTGGGTCATGGCCTGGAGGCTTTGGGCGATTTGCTGGGTGATGGTCTGTTGCTGGACGCTGGCCTCCAGTAAGTGCGTTATGGTTTGTTCCATTTAGTTTTTTTATTTCTTTTTCTCTCTTTTTTTTCCGCTATGGGTGAGTCTGTGCTGCCCGCATCCTCCGCCAGTGTAAGGGAATTAGCCGGGGGACGGCGGCGCACAGAGACCCGGAGAGCTGGTCGGCGTGAAGCAAGGGTTTTAACTTTTATTCTTCTTCTCAGTTCTCACCCGGCCCGGTTAGCGGGGTAGAGTGTGTGTGTGTGTGGGGAAGTCTACGGAGGCGGGGCTGACGTAGCGACGTTCTCAGGGGGGCGTGTCGGGGGTTCCCGGAAGAAGCCGAGGGATTTCCGTGCCGTCTGTTAGCGTTGCGTGGCACGAAGCTGTCCGATTTGTGCCAGTGCGGCAGTCGGGGAAGGAGCGTTTCGCCTGTCATACCTGCTGGACGGGTGTGACATATATATATATATATATATATATATATATATATATATATATATATATATATATATATATATATATATATATATATATATATATATATATATATATGTATATGTATATGTATATATATATATATATATATATATATATATATATATATTAATGGGATTAAGTAAGGTATAATTGAACGGGCAGTTGAATTATTAGAAAATGTGCATTATTTTCTAATAAGTTAGTGGACCTGAGTGAATAATTCCGCTTATAACATAGTTAACACACCTCAAGGCATTGTTAAGATGATTTATTTCAAGACATTTGTCAGGTTTTTGTCCTTAAAACATTCTTGTGTGTGGAACTAATTTATTATGGATCCCATTTCAAGTCTCCATTGCTAATTCCAAAATGTAATTTTAGAGCTAGTAACAGAGGCTTGAACCACTGATATGCTGTTATTGAAGAGATAAAGAGAGATAAAGAGTTAACGGTTATTTTTCTTTGTTTCATGCTAATAATATAAAAATAGAACAAATAAATAAATAAATATTGATAAGCCTACTTGTTCACAGGGTTTACCTTTTTTGTTTTTACTGCAGAAAATACAATGAATAAATGAATAAATATTGATACTTGTTCACCGGCTTATCATGTGTTCTCTCGTGCTCTTTTTTTTTCTTGCTCTCTCTCCAATAATTGCGTATCATTGGCTGAAGCCTCCATTCACCTTGTGGCCGTTTTACCACCTCGGGTATGCATTATTTTAAAAAAATTATTCAACAGCCCTTCATCAATTATTACTTACATATTTCTGGAAGATCAAAATTTTCTCTCAATTTGTTTGTTATCAAATGTGTGTCCTGTGGTGGACAGTAGCCTAATTTTCTGTTTTTTCAGTTGACTTGGCAAAGTGATATGGAACTGTAATGTGGTGAAGACCTGACTGGAACTACTTTAGCTGTGCATTTAATACAAAATAATTGCACATGTCAGAATGTCTGTCAGTCTGTCAGATTTCTATTTTAACAGTTTATTCATGGGGATTTCTAAACATGATAATAAATTGATTAAAAATGTTTGCTTATATTGCAAAGAAAAATGTATAATCATTGAAATTTTCTGTTACAAGACATTATTTAAAATGTATGCAGTTTGTGTCAAGTGGCAGTGCTTTGTGACAGCACTTTGTAAGAGTATTTCTACCATAGGAAAGTCTTCAGGACAGATGAGTTGCATTTTCTGCTTTCTCTGTAACATAAACTGCTTAGTAAAATTATTAACTTTAAATGAGAGTAAAAAAAAAGAAGCTGGAGATGACAGGACCTAACATCCATAGTATTCATTAACATAGTGTTCATTAACAAATTAATGGACAACATTAAAAATCATAATCCTTAGCAAATCTCTAAGGTATAGGAGGAAACACTTCAGGATGTGTTATAGGCATCACACCACCCCTGTGTGGATAATTTTCCTTTTATCCTATTATTTAGTGTAGTGTTTTATTCCGTACCTAACAAACATCCAACATACGTACTTCATTTTAAAGTATTACTGCCAAATTGCTATTTCAATACAAACATTACATTGAAATTTGAAGTTTAAATAGAATTTTACTGTTTAGTATTTTACTATTTTATACTCTTATTGTTCCTTGCCATAGGTTTGATATAAATACCAAAAAAGCACTCAAACAATTCTGCTCTGTATTTTGTTAATTCCTCCTACTTTTAGAATAAATAAACAGATGATCTCCGAGAAGCACGTATTCATGTTTCATTACAGACATGTTAATCAGCTTAATAAGTCTATAAATCCAAAGTTTGTGACCAAGACTTGACAACTCATCCCAAAGTGAATCTTCACCTTGATGAATTCCATGTTTTGTCACCAGATGTTAACATCCTTTAAATACTAATGTGTTGCTATAGTTACCAGAGATTATTTTTAATTAGCTGCTGTCAGTACTCATCATCACTTCCCTGGATGACCACATAGACCTTGCTACTTGCTTACTGCATTTATATTGAGGAGATGTCACTTTTTAAAAAACATGATCAAAACATGATCATAGACTGCATTACCCTGTTTTCTATTTTTTTTTTTAATAATTTCTAACTTTTATAAACAAAAATTATGTTCCATTTGTTATGAGTATATTTTAGGGGGGAAAAAATGGTTAGAATGTTTGCCTCACACCTCCAGGTTCCGGGGTTTGATTCATGCTGGGGCCATGTGTATGTGGAGTTTGAATGTTCTCCCTGTGTTGCGGGGGTTTCCTCCAGGTACTCCGGTTTCCTCCCCAAGTCCAAAGACATGCATGATAGGCTGATTGGCGTGTCTAAAGTGCCCATAGTGTATGAAAGGGTGTGTGAGTGTGGGTGTGATTGTGCCCTGTGATGGACTGGCACCCTGTCCAGGGTGTACCCCGCCTTGTGCCCGATGCTCCCAGGGATAGGCCCCAGGTTTCCCCGCGACCCTGAACAAGGAGTAAGAAGATGGATGTTTGGATGGATAGATGTTCCATTTGTTATGAGTATATTTTAGGAAAAAAAGTGTTGGTTGAGGGCATGTGTTGGCTTAGTGGTTAGCACGTTCGCCTCACACAATTCGTGCTGCTGCCCTGTGTGTGTGGATTTTTCATGTTCACACCGTACTGCAGGGGTTTCTTCCCGGCTACTCTGATTTCCTCCCCCATTCCAAAGACATGCAGGGTAGGCTGATTTGCATGTCCACAGTGTCCATAGTGTATGAATGGGTGTGTGAATGTGTATTTGCTTGTGCCCTGTGATGGACTGGCAATCTGTCCAGGTTTTATCCCGCCTTGTACCCTATGTCTCTTTGGATAGGCTCCAGGTTCTCTGTGACCATAAAGGATAAGTGGTATAGAAAAATGGTTGGGTCTTTCTATAGTTCATCTTCTTCAATGATTACATCAAGCTGACAGTGATGTGGGTGGTGATTAAACACAGTGCATGGCTTCAGGGGTATGGCTTTGATGATTCTTTGAGTTCATAATAGACAGATATTCATTTTGCTGCTACAAATCAATACATCTTGTCTCCATTAAGGAGTTCCAGTGCAGTAGCAAATGTCTGATTGCATTTTTTTTTATTTTATTTTAATTAATATATTTATTTATTCTTACATTTTTAGTAGCAGTTTTTTTCTTTCTGGGGGTTACTGTGGATCTAGAACCTGAGACTGATGCAAGAATTTCATAACAGGACACCATGTACACTCATATTCACAAACTCATTCATGCCTAGAGGAATCCCGTTACTGGCATGGTCTTGGGAGGACACTAGAAAATCCATAGGTTTCATATTCTCTTTGTGTCCATGAACGTCCACACAGACAGTACCCAGCAGACCATTACTTCTTTTACTTTAATTTTCATGCTCTTAATTTCCATTGGCTATTGATAGAATCTTATTTGAATTTAAGATCAATATCATGGCCAGGGTCAGAATAAACATTTCCAGAATGTCCAGTCTGTGCCATATTCACACTGTTTAATTCAATGTTATAGCCACCAATTAATTCTAAGTGCAGAGTAGGACAGACTATTAGATGCTCAGCTTGGCTGATTCAGGATAATAAAAGGAGATAACAATAATGTAGTAGTCAGACCTAAGGAAATACACAGTATCTATCCTGTATGCCATCCTCTTTCCTGTCAACATTTCTTGTATTACCATTGCAGGTTTTTTTGCAAGGCTTTTGATCTTTGGTTTTCCTTTCAATATTTCCTCTCTGCCCTTGAATCTTACTTTGGCCAATATATACTGCTTGTTACTGAACATTTTACAATGCATGAATTCAGCAGAGTGAAATGAAATACTTTCTCATCATGAAACATGTAAGGAAGAATTATTTCTATTTCTCCAGGGAGTCTTGCACCCGTCACAAGTCATCCGCTCATAGGAAGTCCTACTGGTCTGAATCTCCTGCTGTGGCTACAAGTAGTATTTCTTCCTCATCCTCAGTTGTAGTCATTGCTCCCTAAGAGATATATGATGTATCCCCTGATCAATAAATTGGTCCACATCAAAGCTGACAAGATTAATTTAGCCATCTCTCCTTTTCATCGGAAGATCTAAAGAAAGCCCAATGGATTAAGAAAAACAATGCATGTCATTTTTGAGGTTGTACAGATTTAGTTGTGTCACTTATTTATAACAATGTTTCAAAACATACAATCAGTTTTAGCAATCCAGCAAAGTTCTGTGGAAAGTGCTGGTTTTACACTTCATGTTGGTTTTAATTGGAGTTGATAGACCACATAGAAACAGAGGTTAAATTAATTTAATCTCATGCTTGTCATTGGATTGCAGTCCTGACATTTACTGGATTAGCCTTGACATATATATATGTATATATATATATGAGTAGTCATATGATTCTTTTGTTTTATTTGTTCCATTACAGAAACTGACTCTGTTTTTGTGAGGTGTCTATGTGCAGTGATCATAACCCATTACTACCAAAATGAAGATATCCTAAAAGAATACAAACCAAACAAAATGAATGCAAACTTGGTGCTGAGTCTGTAAACTCAAATGTATTAGAAAATTACATTCAGTGTAGGTTAGGATAGAACTTACATTCAGTTGGTGCAACCGTCTGCTGGTTTGTTCTGCAGAAGCCCTAACAAACATAAAACAATACTGTATGTACAAATATCAGTCTCTACTGACAACATGCTTCTTGAATGGAAAGGGATGAGCAAAGCCACTTGCCAGCCTTGACCTGATTACCTCAATCAGAAATATCATCAAATCTGGTACCCATGCTATTTAGGCAGAGCAGATTGTCAGCGAAATAGTGACAAACGAGACTATACTGACTGTAGCAATCTGTTTATAGTGCACCCATGCTGGAGCTGGGAATAATTTATAATGATGAGATTTCACTTTTTAAAATCCCACACAACAAAAACAGGATTGCAGACTGCATTACCCTGTTTTCTATGATTTTTTAAATATAATTTCTAACTTTTATAAACAAGAGATATGTTCCATTTGTTATGAGTTTATTTTAGGAAAAAAGTGTGGGTTGAGGGCACGTGGTAGCTTAGTGGCTAGCACATTCACCTCACGCGATTCCTACTGCTGCCCTGTGTGTGCGGAGTTTTCATGTTCTCCCCGTACTCCAGAGGATTCTTCCCAGGTACTCCGGTTTCCTCTCGCAGTACAAATACATGCACAGTAGGCTGATTGGCATGTCCAAAGTGTCCATAGTGTATGAATGGATGTGTGCATGTGTATTTGATTGTGCCCTGTGATGGATTGGCACCCTGTCCAGGGTATACCTCACCCTGTGCCCAATGCTCCCTGGGATAGGCTCAAGGTTTCCCCTGACCATGTTGGATAAGCACTATAGAAAATGGATGGATGGAAGTGTGATTTGACCTTAGAGTCAGAGACTGATGTCTATATTGTATTGTACTGTACATGTATTTGGGAGACTTATTAGATTGAAACCTTCTCAATGAATGCCTTTGTGTGTTGTTATAGAGGCCTGGTTATGAGAGTTGAAAACAGTAGGTATGGACTGAAACCCTTTGTTGATGAGAGAGTTCAGAGGAGAATGGCCAGACTGGTTTAAGCTGGCAGGAAGGCTACAGTAAGTTATATAATCACACTTTACAATTGTGATGAGCAGAATGGCATCTCAGAATGCACAATGGAAGACGACATCAGATTGCACTCCAGCAATGTGTCCACCGTTGTCCAATACTGTTGCTGACAGGAGTGAAACCTGAAGTGGTCTATCTCAAAGTTCCATGTGTTTTAAAGAGTGATAATTTGAGGTGCAACAGCTTTCCTGTCAACTTGAAACCAGTCCTCTGTAACATATACAGTGCATAAATTCATCAATGTATTTTATACACAACATGGTGCAAAACTGCTGCATTTTTATTTACTTTAGAATGAGAAGTTTATTAAAGTGACACCAATTACTGCACACCATCAACTCTCATTTAGCACATTTTATGTGAAATAAAAATAAAAAAAGAAACAGAACACAGGCTGTGTTATACAGAATAATAAAAGCCATTAAGATTTGTTGTGGTGAAAAGACATACAGATGAGACTATACTGACTGTAGCAATCAGTTTATAGTGCACACATCCTGGAGCTACAAGAGTGAGTATGATTTCCTGTACTTATTTTTTTCTTATCTCCTTTAATAGACTAATGTCCAATCTTCATGTGCATTTGTTATGATTTCTGTCCTGTCTCTGCCCCTGTATTGTCATTGGTTGTTTAGCGTATTTGTCATAATTAGTCTCAGCATTTTGTGTTCACCCTTGATTAAGTTTGGTATTTAAACCCCTTGTGTGTTTATGTTCAGTGTAAAGAATTACGTGTGTTTTCAATACACCAAGCCATTGGTCCTTGTTTCATGTTTCATAGTTTTGACCTTGTTCTTGCCCGCTATGTTCGATTCTTGCTTAGTGTAGTTAATGCCTATTTGCAGATAGCCTGACCTTTTGCCTGTTCTGACCATGCCTGTGTTTCATGACTTGTATTTGTTTGCCTATCTCGTCTATAATAAAGCACTTGCATCCACTTCAACCCACCATTACATGACAATGAGAGCATAGTATTTTTGTGATTTTTAACGAAAGATCAAACGGTTAAATAATAGACATTTTTTCACAGCCATCTTTGCTCATTTTAACCAAGAAATTAAAACAAAATCTAAAATAAAACAAAGTCATGTTATTTATTGAAGCAAAAAAGTTTCCCAATACCAAGTGGGTCTGTGTGAAAATGTATTTGTTAATCTATGAAACTGCATTCATAATGGGGTTCAGCTGAACTAGACACAACCAGGCCTGGTTACTATCCTGTTCAATCAAATTAACACTTAAATTGAACTTTTTCAACAGCATGGAGTTGGTTAAAAGGTCTTACTCAGTAATGCACTATGTCAAAATGTAAAAAAAAATACAGAAATAATGCAGAAGAAGGTGATTGAATTACATCAGTCTGGGTAGGGTTACAAAGCTATTTCAAAGACTCTGGGACTCCAAAAAACTTGGCACAGGAGTGAACCTTCCCAGAAGTGACTGACCTTACAAAATTCCTCCAAGAGCACACCATTGACTGATCTACCAAGTCACAAAAGCGCCAAGGACAACAAGCAAGGAACTCTGACTGTTGTATGTGCATATGCACCGAACACCAGTTCAGAGTACTCGGCCTTCTTGGAGACCCTGAATAGAGTCCTGTATGGGGCACCAGTAGGGGACTCCATAGTTCTGCTGGGGGACTTCAACGCGCACGTGGGCAATGATGGAGATACCTGGAGAGGCGTGATTGGGAGGAATGGCCTCCCTGATCTAAACCCAAGTGGGCATTTGTTATTGGACTTCTGTGCTAGTCATGGACTGTCTATAACGAATACCATGTTCGAACATAAGGAGGCTCATAAGTGTACTGAAGGTCTATGATCGATTTCATAATCGTATCATTTGATCTAAGGTCGCATGTTCTGGACACTCGGGTGAAGAGAGGCGCGGAGCTGTCAAGTGATCACCATCTGGTGGTGAGTTGGATTAAAGGGTGGGGGAAGACTCTGGTCACACCTGGAAAGCCCAAACAGGTAGTGCGGGTAAACTGGGAACGTCTGGAGGAGGCCCCTGTCTGTGAGATCTTCAACTCACATTTTTTTGACATCCCTGTGGAGGTTGGGGGCATTGAACCCAAGTGGGCAATGTTCAAAGCTTCCATTGCTGGAGCTGCGGCGGAGAGCTGTGTCTCAAAGTCTTAGGTGCCTCAAGGGACTGTAACCCTCGAACACCATGGTGGACACCGATGGTCAGGGAAGCCGTCCAACTGAAGAAGGAGGACTTTCTGGATGTGTTATCCCGGCAGGCAGTTGCAAGGTACCGACAGGCCAGAAGGGCTGCAGCTTCTGCCGTGGAAGAAGCAAAGCAGTGGGTGTGGGAGAAGTTCGGAGAGGACAGGGAGAAGGACTTTCGGTCGGCATCATGGTGTTTCTGGAAAACCATCCGCCACCTCAGGAAGGGGAAACGGGGAACCATCCAAGCTGTGTACAGTAAGGAGGGGACATTGTTGACCTTAACTGAGGAAGTAATTGCACAGTGGAAGGAACACTTTGAGGAACTCCTGAATCCGACTAACACACCCTCTATGGTAGAGGCAGAGGTGGAGACTGATGGGGGATCATCACCAATTTCCGTGGTGCAGGTTGCTGAGGTGGTCAATCAACTACACAGTGGCAAAGCCCCGGGGATTGGTGAGATCCGTCCAGAAATGCTGAAAGCTCCGGGTGTGTATGGGATGTCTTGGATGACACGCCTCTTTAACATTGCGTGGAAGTCAGGGACAGTGCCCAAGGAGTGGCAGACCGGGGTGGTGGTTCCCTTGTTTTAAAAAGGGGACCAGAGAGTGTGCACCAATTATAGGGGTATCACACTTCTCAGCCTCCCTGGTATAGTCTACTCCAAGGTGCTGGAACGGAGGGTTTGGCCGATAGTCGAACCTCGGATTGAGGAGGAACAATGCGGATTCCGTCCTGGTCGTGGAACAACGGACCAGCTCTTTACTCTCGCAAGGATCTTGTAGGGGGCCTGGGAGTATGCCCATCCGGTCTACATGTGTTTTGTGGATCTGGAGAAGGCGTATGACCATGTCTCCAGAAGTCTACTGTGGGAGGTGCTGAGGGAGTATGGGGTGAAGGGTTCCCTTCTTATGGCTATCCAATCACTGTACACCCAAAGCGAGAGTTGTGTCCGTATGCTCGACAAGAAGTCAGACTTGTTCCAGGTGGGGGTTGGTCTCCACCAGGGCTGCGCTTTGTCACCAATCCTGTTTGTGATATTCATGGGCAGGATATCGAGGATGGTGGTGGGGAGGGGTCGCGGTTTGGTGACCTGAAGATCTCATCACTGCTTTTTGCAGATGATGTGGTCCTAATGGCATCATCGGTCCGTGACCTCGAGCACTTGCTGGATTGGTTTGCAGCTGAGTGCGAAACGGCTGGGATGAGGATTAGCACCTCCAAATCTGAGGCCATGGCTCTCAGCAGGAAACCGATGGAGTGCCTACTCCGGGTAGGGAATGAGAACATAACTCAAGTGAAGGAGTTCAAGTACCTCGGGGTCTTGTTCACGAGTGAGGGGACATTGGAGTAGGAGATTGGCCAGAGAATCGGAGCAGCGGGAGCGGTGTTGCAATCGCTTCACCGCACCGTTGTGACGAAAAGAGAGTTCAGTTGGAAGGCAAAACTCTTGATCTACCTGGCAATTTTCGTTCCTACACTCACCTATGGTCAAGAAGGTTGGGTAGTGACTGAAAGAACTAGATCGCGGGTACAAGCAACCGAAATGGGTTTTCTCAGGAGGGTGGCTGGCCTCTCCCTTAGAGATAGGGTGAGAAGCTCGGCTATCCAAGAGGAACTCAGAGTAGAGCCGCTGCTCCTTTGCGTTGAAAGGAGCCAGTTGAGGTGGTTCAGGCACCTGGTAAGGATGCCCCCTGGCCGCCTCCCCAGGGCGGTGTTCCAGGCATGTCCAGCTGGGAGGAGACCTCGGGGAAGACCCAGAACTAGGT
Source organism: Ameiurus melas (assembly GCA_012411365.1). NCBI lineage: Eukaryota > Metazoa > Chordata > Actinopteri > Siluriformes > Ictaluridae > Ameiurus > Ameiurus melas. The sequence goes on from CM022752.1 coordinate 37,777,229, forward strand.
GGAGAGATTATATTTCCACACTGGCCTGGGAACGCCTCGGGATCCCCCAGTCAGAGCTGGTGATTGTGGCTCAGGAAAGGGAAGTTTGGGGTGGAATGGAATACTCACACATAACGTATTTAAATGTGTTGGTCCACATTGCGTAATAATACTAAGGAGTACATTGCTACCTGCTCTGCAAGTCTCTACCGGAACTAAAGCTATTTATGAGATTTTGTTGTTTCTTCTTTTCATTAAATTGCCTAATTTTCACTAATTATAAGACACCAGTGGTTCAATTATGCTGTTGTACCAGATGTGCATTATGTTTTGTTTCAAACTTGTCATCACCCTTTGGATGCTTGATCCAGGGTCTCTAATCTTGTACTATGATATTCCTTTCCAAAAATAGAGATATACTCCTATTTACTCACCCACGTTAAAATGATCAGATTAGTAATAGATGACTGGTGACTTCTACATGTGGACTATTATATATATATGATGCACAATTAGGTAGTGAATAAAAGCATGAGCAATTCTTCTGGAAGTCCTTTTTTTCACATTATAGCCTATAGGATGAATGTCATGTTACAGTGCCTTGCGAAAGTATTCGGCCCCCTTGAACTTTTCAACCTTTTGTCACATTTCAGTCTTCAAACATAAAGATATAAAATGTTTATTTTTTGTGAAGAATCACCAACAAGTGGGACACAATTGTGAAGTGGAACGAAATCTATTGGATTTTTTAAACTTTTTTAACTAATAAAAAAATGAAAAGTGGGGCATGCAAAATTATTCGGCCCCCTTGCGTTAATACTTTGTAGAGCCACCTTTTGCTGCGATTACAGTTGCAAGTCACTTGGGGTATGTCTCTATCAGTTTTGCACATCGAGAGACTGAAATTCTTGCCCATTCTTCCTTGCAAAACAGCTCGAGCTCAGTGAGGTTGGACGGAGAGCGTTTGTGAACAGCAGTTTTCAGCTCTTTCCACAGATTCTCGATTGGATTCAGGTCTGGACTTTGACTTGGCCATTCTAACACCTGGATACGTTTATTTGTGAACCATTCCTTTGTAGATTTTGCTGTATGTTTGGGATCATTGTCTTGTTGGAAGATAAATCTCCGTCCCAGTTTCAGGTCTTTTGCAGACTCCAACAAGTTTTCATCCAGAATGGTCCTGTATTTGGCTGCATCCATCTTCCCTTCAATTTTAACCATCTTCCCTGTCCCTGCTGAAGAAAAGCAGGCCCAAACCATGATGCTGCCACCACCATGTTTGACAGTGGGGATGGTATGTTGAGGGTGATGAGCTGTGTTGCTTTTACGCCAAACATATCGTTTTGCATTGTGGGCAAAAAGTTTTGCCCACAATGTGGGCAATTTTGGTTTCATCTGACCAGAGCACCTTCTTCCACATGTTTGGTGTGTCTCCCAGGTGGCTTGTGGCAAACTTTAGACGAGACTTTTTATTGATAGCTTTGAGAAATGGCTTTCTTCTTGCCACTCTTCCATAAAGGCCAGATTGTGCAGTGTACGACTGGTTGTTGTCCTATGGACAGACTCTCCCACCTCAGCTGTAGTTCTCTGCAGAGTGATCATGGGCCTCTTGGCTGCATCTCTGATCAGTTTTTTTCCTTGTCTGAGCTGAAAGTTTAGAGGGATGGCCAGGTCTTGGTAGATTTGCAGTGGTCTGATACTCCTTCCATTTCAAAATGATCGCTTGCACAGTGCTCCTTGGGATGTTTAAAGCTTGGGAAATCTTTTTGTATCCAAATCCGGCTTTAAACTTCTCCACAACAGTATTACGGACCTGCCTGGTGTGTTCCTTGGTCTTCATGATGCTCTCTGCGCTTTCAACAGAACCCTGAGGCTATCACAGAGCAGGTGCATTTATACAGAGACTTGATTACACACAGGTGGATTCTATTTATCACCATCATTCATTTAGGACAACATTGGATCATTCAGAGATCCTCGCTGAACTTCTGGAGTGACTTTGCTGCACTGAAAGTAAAGGAGCCGAATAATTTTGCACCACTTTTCAGTTTTTTATTTGCAAAAAAAGTTTAAAATATCCAATAGATTTCGTTCCACTTCACAATTGTGTCCCACTTGTTGGTGATTCTTCACAAAAAATTAAAATTTTATATCTTTATGTTTGAAGCCTGAAATGTGGCAAAAGGTTGAAAAGTTCAAGGGGGCCGAATACTTTCGCAAGGCACTGTATATCCTAAAATGGCTCATTTAAGCATCACAACCTTAAATTGGTTCATAGAATCCACTGCACAGGCTCACTGAACAGAGGGAGGTCAAATAGCTCGGTCATGGTCACTGAAACTGTTTCAGTTTCACTTCTTCAAACAAGTGACCTACTCTGGTGTGTTTTACTTTTTGACAGTAGTGTAATACACCAGGGATTAGAGAAACTGAGTTTCAACACCTGGGATGTGCTGCAGGAATTATATTTAGCTATTTTCATGCAAATGATTACAAAATGGAAAACACACTTTGCATTTTATAAGCACCCTTTCCATTTATTACAGCAGAAAGTCATTATTTGAATAAGTCTCAATTTTGTAGACCTTCCTTATCTTCCCACTCTCCTTCAGATTATCATCATATCTCATGTGCACAACCTTCTTTACTCATTCCACAGTTTTTCTGTGGGGTCGATGTATGGGCTGTCATGGGAGCATTCCAAGGTCTTTCATTTCAGAAGCAATTCCTTTATTGGCTTGAATGTGTACATTGGGATGGTATCATATTGGAAGGCACAATTCCTTTTTTCATCCTCAACTTTCTTACACTGGTGAGCAGGTTTTGTGATGACGTAGCTAAATATTTGGAGCCATTTTCTAGTGGGAGTAGAGTCATTGTCTGAGCTTCTGTAGAGAAGCCGCTCCATAGTGCTCCCACCAGTAAGGTTCTCTTTCAAAGGGAACTCAAGGATGCATGAGCTTCATGTTGTGGGAAGCACCCTCGCACACAATTGGCATCTGAAGTCTATTTTGAAGCCCGTCGTCAGGTGACGTCACATTTTGCGCATCATGTGACTATTATGCATAAACACATCTGCCAAGTTAATAAATGTATCAAATGGTGCCTGTAAACCACATCATCAGCTTTATAATCTTCAGTGATGACTGCATGTTGGTTGTCTGTGTGAACATTCCTAAAATCTCTTCACTTCTCTCTATTTTCAGAAAAAAATCTATATCTTGACTTTTCTGTCACTATCCTCTTTAAGAGCTGTGGAGAGTTACTCCCTGCTCCTATTTCATTATGGGGAGGATGGACACAGTTTTTCTGTGAAGTGTTTGGGATTAGAGCATGCTGTGGCAGCCCTCGAGGGGCCTGTCTACGTGCATTGTGAACGATTCACAATTAAGCAGCTCCATTCTTGTCTCGCTCTGTTCTCAGCCAAAGGGAATTGGGTGTTGGAACTTTGAGGTTCTGGGATGGACGCTACAAAGGCAGCCAGCCGATTCAGGTCCTGGGGATCCTTTATGGATCTGGAGGAGGAACCGGAGATGAGCAAAGTGATCACTAGGGCTGTAAAAATACTGAATTTAGACTTGCCTAGGGAAGAGGAAATGGCTCATGGCAGGCTGGATGAAAGCTTTCTCCACAGTAAAAAATAAATCTCCCTCTCACCACAAAAAATGCCCTTTTTTTCCAGAAGTGTACGATGAAATATCATGCTTCTGGGGAAAACTGTATACTAGGCATGGTTATAACCCTGTTATGTTGGATTATTCGGCCATCATGGGGAATGAACAGTACAGGTATTTTGCTATGCTGAAGGTGAAGGAGGTTTTTGTGGGTCACTTCAAACATTGGTGGTGTTGTAGGCCTACCAGGCAGACCTGCTGAATTAGCTAAACAGTGGGGAGGGAATTGGGCCCAAGGTAGTGGTAGAGTTTCCCCTAGCCATGGATTTGTCTCTTTGGGCACAGGATGGCAGATAAGGAAAAGGTCTCCCTGCTGTATGCCCCATTGAACCTTCAGCCAGTTCTTTCCCCATCATGTCAAGTTCACCTGGGCAGCCATGAGTGGAAACTGGCCCAGGACTAGTATGTGTCTCCATGGGTTTTGTCCATCATAGAAAAGGGTTACGGGCTCCAGTTTAAAACTCAACCCCCCAGGTTCAGAGGGATGCTCACCACAGTGGTCAGCACAGACCAGAGTCTGACGTTAATTCAGGAAGTAATATCACTCTTTGACAAAGGGACCATAGAACATGTACCCCTTTCTCTGAGTGAGGGAGGGTATTTAGGATGATATTTCCAGTGGCCATGGAGGTATTATCTTGTAATATCTATCTAAGTTCAATTTATAATTGAACGAAAATTTGGTCAAAACTAAATTAGCCAAATTTTCCCTTTTGAGCTGATCTGCTAGTCTTTCCTACATTTTTGGTGGAGAATACAGGTAGTTCAATCTAAACAGCAACATTTCCTTACATATAATGATGGAGAATGTAACAGCTTAACCAAAAGAGCTAATTTTTCCTACATTACTCCACGGCCAATCAGGACTGCTCTTTTTTGGACTTTTTGGCACTGATTAAAATTTATAAATCAGGCCTACTAGCAGGCTGCAACCATGGCCACCCAGTCCACCTGGTTTTCTGAAGGAGAGGCGGGCCACCTCACTTGCCTTCTATTCCTCCCTCACAATTCAGCAGGTCTGCCTGTTAGGCCTGCAACACTGCCTTGCATAGAGAGACCCACAAGCAAGACCCTTTGCTGCGTATGCTTCTCCAAGTAAAGTGGTCTTACATGGCTTGGATGGCAAAGCCAGCCCCCTTGATATTGCTGCCAACAATGGAGGGAGGTAGCTCACAAGCACCTACTCAACCTTTGGCATAGCAAAACAACCATACTCTTTAGTTCAGATGATGGCTGAATAATCTGACATCACAGGTTATAAACATGGCTTTCCCAATTATTGTGATATTTCATGATGCACTTCCAGGGAAAAGGGTAGTTTTCTGCATTGTGAGAGAGTGCTCGCCTTTTCACTGGCTTCCCCTCTGGCTCCATGGAGTGGGTTGAGTCTGCATACCGTAGAGAGAAGTTGCTTCGTGAGCTCCAAAACCATGTACCGGAGAGTCGGATCCGGAGGAAAGAGAAGAGAGAAAGAACAGTGCTCATATATATATATATGAAGTATATGTATATATGTGTATATTTATTTATTTATATAAAAAACATTTTTTTGCTTAATAAAAGCAGAAAAAGCTTCTTTTCTCAAAAAGATGTTTGCTCACACAAACAACAAACATGCTTGTTGAAGACAAAGAAGCTGATGACCTGGTTTACAGGTGCTGTTCATGATCACTTGACACGTGAAATGTCACATCACCTTACTACGACCAGCCATAAACTGGCATGATTTTACACAGACTTCAGGTACCGGTCACGCGTGGAGGTGTTCCCACAGCATGAAGCCCACTCAACATTTGAAAAGGAACTGCTATTTTCCTAGGATTTTTGGGCACAACAGTCCCTAGAGTTTACTCAGAAAGGCACAAAAAATAAATAAACAACACATATTGTAAGCAGCAATTTAAAATAAAAAAATGCTCATAACTTTGATAAAATACTCATAGAATGTGGTAGTATTAACTGTAAGATATACAAATGGTGTGCTTCAAGTGCTAAAGATTTTGCCTTTTCCAATTAGATCAAATCTAGATTGTTTCAATACAATAAATACATTTAAATATTTTTCAATTCATTATGCATTTAACAATAATTTAAAAGTCATCAATAATTGACTCACATTCAGTTAAGTGACAAGCTTATTGAATCCTCCTCTGATTCAGTTTACGGCATGTAATTATCTCAAAAAATCTAATTAGCATAGGTCTAATATTTGGCCATTTTCCTTTACCTTGTGATAATTACTTTCAGTTCTATAACCCATAATTTGATGTATTTTGTAATTTCTTGAAAAACAAGGTAATGACTCAGCTAAAAAACATTTAGAAGCCGAGCAAAAATAAAGCATGTTTTGCCTCCACAGATGTTTTTTTTTAAAAGCATTCATTTGACTTAAACTATAATCCTGCTGAGCCATGGAGATTAAGGTATTTTGCATACTAATTCCTTTCTGTGTAATTTTAAACATTCATAACTTTGAGATTATGTGCTGACACAGTGCACATTTTCATTCACTCTCCAGTTCCATGCAATTTGTTACAGTTTGTCAAAAATATACTGTGAACTTGTTAGCAAAGCCTGAATGTCAGTAAAAAGCATGTTATAAGAGTATGAGATAATAATTGAAAAAGTGTGACAAGCAAAATCATCCGCTCTATATTTCCATAACATTTGCATATTTTACCATTAAATTGAATGAACAAAGCTAATCTAAAATAGTCATATTAATTTTTTTCCTGGAAAAAATAATATGATTGATTCGGTTAATAATTTATTAATTTGACAAAACTTAATCCAAAATGGCTGGGAGTTAATGTCCTTCCTCGTGGGCCCTACAGTTGCTGTTCAGGATTTTAAATCAAAATATTCAGTCACTATTACAGAACCATAGACCAATATAAATATTTGGTATTAATATATGAATATTTATTACATAAGAAACAAGTACAAATAAAGGTTACTTTACTTTAAGAGTACAGTACTAAAGTACAGAGGGCTTTGTGGTTGCTCTGTAACAATTTTATATTATTAACTTAAAGGGAGAAAAAAGAGGCTGATGAGGAAACATCTGTATATACAGTGGCAAGAAAAAGTATGTGAACCTTTTGGAATTCCATGGTTTTCTGAATAAATTTGTCGTAAAATGTGATCTGATCTTCATCTAAGTCAGGGGTATTGACAAATATAATGTGTCTAAAAGAATATCACAAAAAAATTCTGATCTTTCATGTCTTTATTGAGAACAACCAAAAAAACCTCATAGTGCTTGTGGGAAAAGTATGTGAACTCTTGACCTCAAAAAAGCTTTTGTTTTGCACACCTGGAGTCTTGTTAAGAAAATTAGTTTGGAGGTGTCGACTACAGATACTTTGACTGATAAAATCCCCACAAACTTTTGGAGTTTGCTCTGCACAAGAAGCACATGCTTATGTGAGCCATGCCTCGTCAAAAAGAGGTTTCAGAGGATCTACAATCAAGAATTGTTGATTTACATAAAGCTGGCAAGGGTCACAAAGTGATTTGAAAGACTTTAGAAATTTACCAGTCTACAGTTACGCAAACATTCTACAAATGGAGACACTTTGGGACTGTTGCTACTCTACAAATAAGTGGGCACCCAGTCAAAATGACAACAAGAGCACATTGAAGACTCATCAATGAGGTAAAGGAACAACCACGAATGACAGCCAAAGATTTGAAGGCATCATTGGAACTGGGTAACATCTCTGTTCATGAGTCTGCAATATGCAAAACATTGAACAAGCAGGGTATCTACGGCAGGACACCATGAAGGAAGCCACTGCTTACTAAAAAGAGCATTGATGCACACCTAAAGTTTGCAAAAGAGCACATTGACACAGCAGTATTGGCAAAATGTTTTGTAGACTGATGAAACTAAAATTTAACTATTTGGAAAAAACACACAGCACTACATCTGGCGCAGAAAGGGCATGGCATATCGTCATGAAAACATCAACCCAACCGTAAAGTATGGTGGAGGAAAGTTCATGATTTGGGCCTGCTTTGCTGCAGCAGGGCCTGGCCAGCTTGCAATCATTGAGGGGAAGATTAATTCCCAAGTCAATCAGACAATTTCTCAGGATAATGTGAGAATGTCTGTACATCTGCTGAAACTGTGTAGAAGTTGGGTGATGCAACAGGACAACGACAAAAAACATCGGAGCAAGTCCACAACAGAATGGCTTCAGAAAAACAAAATCTGCCTTTTGGAGTGACCAAGTCAGAGCCCAGACCTCAACCCAATAGAGATGTTATGGAATAACATGAAGAAAGCCATACACATGAGACATCCAAAGAATATGTCCGAGCTAAAGCAGTTCTGCCAGGAAGAAAGGGTTAAAATTCCACCTGAACCATGTGCAGGTCTGATCTACAGCTACAGGAATTGCCTGGTTGAGGTTATTGCTGCCAAGGGGGGGTCAACCAGTTATTAATTCTAAGGGTTCACTTACTTTTTCCACTGGAATTTTGAACGTTGAATGAGTGTGTTCAATAAAGACATGAAAGATCAGATTTTTTGTGTTATTCTTTTAGGCACATTGTATTTATCAATGCCCCTGACTTCAATTTGATCAGATCAAATTTTATGACAAATTTATGGAGAAAACCATGAATTTCCAAAGGGTTCACATACTTTTTCTTGCCACTGTATATATATATATATATATATATATATATATATATATATATATATATATATATATATATATATATATATTACAGGATGTGATTGTTGTGGTCAAAAATGCTTGATTTTGCTGTGGCTTTTTTTCTAAAGTTGCAACTTGCAGAGTTTTTAGGGTTTTTTTTTGTGGAAAACTCAAATTGGTGCAATTGCAAGAAATTGTTGTCTTTTGCAGTGATGTTTGTTGGTAAATAAGACCTTTTAGCTGTACTCTTGTTCAACCCACTTGAATCGAAGAGGGCTATCACATGACACACCCTGGCCCAAATCTGAGAAAATCTGCATTAATTTTGAAAAAATTACAAACTCCGCCAAATGTTGCAGAGTTTGTTCAATTTTGCATTCAATTCTGCAATTGCAAAATTGCTAAATCTTGGAGGGACTGCTATTATAACAACAACAATAGTGATGAGGGACATTCCACAACATTAAATGTAATTATAAATGGATAAAAAGTATGATGTCATTCTTTAATAAATGAAAATGTGTTGTTAAATTACTTAAGTCTGTACATCTTGTCATTGGAAAATAAACTCCTTCATGATAGTAAAAGCATTCTATTCATATTGACCTATATCAGCGTGCTCCACTGTGTGTTTTTGTTTTCTCTCATTAGGAATAAGAAGAAATATTTTCTGAAGGGCATATTTTCTGCATGCTTATTGATGATAGTGTATCATCATTGTGTATCTTGCTTTAGATGGGGAACAGCTAAGTAGTCACTGCATTCCACTTTTATTACAACTGTATGCTTGGCAACTGAAAACATGTAATTCATCCAAGACATGAAATTCTAGCCACTGCACCTTTTCAAATGTCATGTGAATATGCTTGAAGAAGAATGCTAAGCACAATATTCTGTATACAAGTGCTAACATATGCACACAGTGCATCACAGTGCTTTATTCATGACAGCAGAAGGAGAAATGCCATGCTTCACACACATAAAACAAAGGCAATTATGCTCCGCTGCCACTCTCTTGACTCGTCGCCATGGGTTGCGGCAAGCTCACAATCTACAAAGTAAATGGTCGGACAGTTCTACCGGATGAATGCCCTACATCTGCCTAGACTGATATGCCCTAAATGTTCTTTGAGGAGAAAGTGTAGATGTAGTGCCTGACATGCAACAAGAAAAAAAGTATGGAAAAACCTCCATCTTTCTTTCACCTGGATCAGGAGCTTAGCAGAACAGGGCATGAGAGGTCTCACAGCTCCAGGGCCAGATGGCCTAAAGGTAACATAATTATTCAGCCCATTAGCCATTCTAATTAAACACTCCATTCACACGTCCCATCGGCAACGCACACAACCATATTACAGTTCCTAAGGTTTACTGTACCATTCAGGCATATTCATCTTTGTATTATGAGACAGAGAGTTTTTGAATGTAGATAAGATCACTGCTGTGAATGAAGCTGTTTCATTAAAGCAAACTTTTCTGTACACCTCCAGGTTTGGCAGCTTGATTCCTGCCTCCAGCCCATGTGTGTGGAGCTTGCATTTTCTCCTCATTATTTGGGTACTCTGGTTTCCTCCCCCAGTCCAAAGACATACATTGTTAGCCGACTGCCATTTCCAAATTGTCTGTAGTATGTGAATGGGTGTGTGAGTGTGTGATTGTGCCCTGAGATGGGTTAGCGACGATTGGAGTCAACGACAATTCATAAGTAGTGACTTCAGTGTTTTGGTTTCAGTGACAAAAAAACCTTGGAAATTTTGGAGCTGTTTGAACAGTGTAAATAGAAACTGTAAAGAAAGGCAGTTTTAATTTATTTATTTTATGTGGACTGATGTTCAATTCCATCTTCAGTTACAATGAGCCCTGTTTCAATAAGATTTAGTCCAACCAATAAGATTTTGTTTCTCCTGACTTTGTATTTTCATGTTCAACATTGCTATTGAACACAAGGTGTGATAAAATAGAATCGAAATAATAATAAATGAATAAAATAAATAAAGGAGCCAGAGACAGAGAGAAAGAGAGAGAGAAAGAGCCACAGTAAGAGAGAGGTCAACAAAGAAATGCCATTGAAGGGCTTTAAAATGACTCTTGGCACCATAGTGCTGTTCCAACGCCTACAGGCTTGACTAGTGGTATTTCAACAAGTTTAAGAGTGGAAAGCAAACTTTTTATGTAAAAAAAATTCTGTTTCATCTTGACTTTATTTCCATGCCTTGACTTCCTTTTTTCATGACCATCAGTGAATATGAGTGGTTTCAGAGATTAAACTTGCTTGTTCAACATTTTGTGTACATGTTTGTGTACATTCGTCTTGTGTAACAGGATCTTCATCTTGTCAGGATCACAGTGGATCCAGGGCCTATCCTGGGAACACTGGGTGTGAGACAGGAATACACCAAAGGATGCATGCTATTCCATTGCTCACAAATACACAGCCTCACACCAAACAGGATGTTTTTTGCAGAACATCCAAAATTTCACACAGAGAGTACCTGGATCTAACTCCAGATCAAACCGAGGATCCAGGAGCTGAGAGCTGCACCACTGTGCCTAGGACTGTAGGACTGAAGTCTGGTCTTGAGATTTTTTTTTTTTTACAGTTTATTGACTTGAACTTGTTTTGGACTTATTGCCATTAGTACATGTACTTGTCTCAGTCTTGGTGTTGATCTTGCTAAATGGGATCTTTGTCTTAACCAAGACAAGATACATTTGGAAGTTTGGACCAAGACAAATTTGGAAAAATTATTTTCCTATTGCCTACTAGTGGTACCCCAATTATATGTCTATATCTACTGTCCAGAATGATTCTTCAGGCTTCTAGGTGATTTGCAAGTGTCACGGATCCGTGGGGAATGGGCACGAAGGCAAGAGCAAGCGGCGGACGCAGCGTAGAGACGAGGATAATGCAGAATCGTAAACGAGTAACAGGCAGGGGTCAGGCGATCGGACGAACAGAGCAAGGAGGGCAAGACGAAGAGCGTGGTCGAAGGCGGAAACAAAGGTCGAGGTAACGAGGTAATCAACGATAATCGGAAGGCTTGGTAATGCAGAGAAAGAGGTTCACTGAGCGTATACTTCGCAATGCAACTCTGTGACTGGCAAACCTAAGTAGCCGTGCTTGAGTGTGAGTCTGTGATTAGTGACAGGTGTCTTGGATCAGAACACCGGGGATGGAGAGCGCATGCGTGCCTGAGTAGCACGCGTTGCATCTTGGGATTTGGAGTTCTGATCCGGCTGAGCTGTGACAGCAAGAGAATTTGTCAATTTGGACTGGGATATATAATACTGAAATAAAGGCTTGTCCTCAATAAGAATTTGATGGTCTTCAATCTTGCTTTGGACTTGACTTGAACTCATTTTATCAGTCCTAATCTTGGACTTCCCTAGGATTTGACAGTGGTGATCTTGATCCCATTGTCTGTGCTCTGTGCACAATATTATACTAAATATTAAAATGAGATATTTAAATTTACATTTTTATATTTTAGCTGTTCGTGCTATTGTGATGGCCTGGCATCCCATCCAGGGTGAATTCTTTAATTTAAAATGCAATTTCTAAATATTGTAAATAAGTGTCTCTGGTTCACACTTCCCTGATGTTTGTGCTGCAAGTATAACTCAATACATCAATCTGAATCAGAACATAAATAATAGTTTACAGCAAACACTTAAGGGGCTCACCCCAAGCTATGACGAAATCCCAGTTGGAAACTGTCAGACTAATTAGATCAGCTCATAGTCTCCTGTCTTATTCGGAATATTGTTAGAATGCCAGTGATGACTTTGGAGAGTTCATATTCAAGGCTTTAAATGACAGAAGACAGCGTGGGCTGGGTTTTTTTTTTTTGGATAATGAGCAGTGTCGCATACAGATGAGCTACGCCTCTGAAGAGACTGCGAGAGACTGTCAACGGAGTTCTAGGAAGATCTAATGAATTCTTTCATATATATGAAGAATAACTGTGACATACATATTATAAAAGTGAAAGAAAATCAAACAAATTATTCTCCAATGTTTTGAGTAATATCAATATTTGGCACAAGTCCAATTTATATTCTTTAGAGTGTAAACTATAAAGCAAATAGGGTTAAAATGCACCATTTTTAATAAAAGACGTGATTCTTAAAATCTGATTTCAGTCAGTACTATTGGTAAGTTTTAACAAGGTAAACTGTTATCCTAGCATTTTGAGAAAATGCTTCAATTTATCCTGCTTTTATCCTGCTTATTGACACTAAAAAATTCAGTGTAAGATGAACTTTGCATACTTAAAGCTTCCTTTGAAAGTGCAAACAAGCTTTTGTGTAATGTAAGCATGCTCACTGAGGTCATCCACAGCACACTAAGCACCACTTTCTGTGTTCATGTTTAAAGGCAACACATCATGTGTATTTTAATAATATATAATGCTTTTTACAAATGTTATACAAATATCCAGATGAAAGAAGCTCTGGTAATATTCTTGTTAATGTAAGCATTTTTATTAAACATTTTTAAAAACATAATTTGACAGTAGAGAGCATGATGTGTCATAGATTAATAATAGAAAAAAAAATAATCATTGTGAAATTTCTGTGGTATAAGGGAAAATAAAACACTTCACAATGTGTTGCTATGGAAAAAGAATCAACTCCAAGGTGGTAAGTCTCCCTCACTGAATTTGCATAAAATCTATAATGCAAGTGTCACTGCACTGCACAAACGCTATAACTAATAATGATGTGCATAGTTATTAAAACACAAATGTAATATTTATTAACATTTTGAATAATTAAAATGTTTCTGAGCACTGCAAGTAAAATTAATGTTTCATTATTCCTCGTTATCGTCACGAATTCCACTCGCACTAAGCGCTGGGGCACGCAGCGTGCTTGGAAACCCAGTCTGAGGTCGATTAGGTGACCTCCAACATGACTCCACTCCAAGTTGCAGTCTGTGGTCAATGAGGTGACTTCCAATGCCAAGTTCCAGTCTGAATTCAAAGAGACGGCCAAACAAGTCCTTCGCATGCCTGAAGCCAAAGATATGACCACCCAAGTTATGCTCATGCTTAAGTCTGATGAAACAGCCAACCAAACTCTGCGTACACCTGAATCTGCTGCCACAATCAACCAAGTTCAGTCGGCAGAATTGGTGAAGAACGACACTCAGCCTCTCTGCATGACTGAGGATGCCGCTCAGCATCACTGTTCTGCTGAGGAAAATTCTCTGCCTCTCGTTGCAGCCAAGAGCTCACATTTGCTTCCCTATTCTGCCTCGGAAGTCACTAGGCCAGGTTTCTCTGAGGACGTCGTTCTGCCTTCCTGCTCAGTGAAGAACGTCGCTCTGCCTTCATGCTCAGCGGAAGACATCACTCCAGGAGGACGAGATGGCCCACCAAGTCAAGCCCCATCTAAATCTGACGACACAGCACATCGTGTTTTGTGTCCTAGTTTTGATTCTGTTCTTGTCCACGTTTCTCGTTTCCTATTTTTCATAGTTTGTGCCTGTTTGCCAATCGCCTGACCCATTGCCTGTTTTTTGAATACACTATTGTCTCATGATGTGGATTTGTCTGCCTGTCTCTCTTCAATAAAAGCTCTTATCTGTATTTCCATCCGTCCTAACCTTTATTACGTGACAGTTATGAGTAAATTTCAAGACATTATTAACTTTTTTTTTCTTTTTTTCTTATGGATACACTGATTAAATAGAGATGCATAACAAAAATACACATTATTGTAGATTAAAAAAAATATAAATAACAACAACATGCAGACACATTATTGCACTTTAATGCCAAAATAAAAAAGGCACATTAGAAAAAGTTCTAGCTTTCTAAACAATAAGATAAGAAAGTGTAACATTTTATTTTACTCAAAGAAAAAAAATACTAGAATGATGGTTTTAAGCTTCACTTAAAACTTCTTAAACTAAATATTTGAAGTAGAGAACCATCTTAAAGATGGCTATAATAACAGGCCATGCTACAATATCTTAATGGTTCACATGGCAGTATTTATTCAAAATATCTGGCAGGAGGTACGTGAAAGCAGCCATAGAGGTGATTACTGTCAGCATCTCCTTATCAAGCCTATTAACTTCCCCAGTGTTCATGCCTCACATAATTCCAGCACACTTATGTTTAATATGGCATCAAACAGATATACAATTTAGTTGTCTCCATTAGCCTGGCTGGCTTAATCCTAGCACAACGATCCACGTTAGAGAAACATCAAGGCATAGATGGCAATTGCTAAACCACAGCAGTTACAATATGCTGGAAAGCAGTGTATAGAGATAAAAACACACAAATCTTTGTCCCCAGAGTAAAGGAAAATCTAAATTCTTTCTGGGATAGAATGTGACATAAATAGTAAGTGCTGCTGATATGTGAGGTTATGTGAGGTGCTCAAGGATTTGCACGGTCTGTTCATGGCAGGTTTCCAGGACCGTTGAGGAAATATAGCTTTGTGCCTTCAATGGTGATAAGTTAAAAATAAAACAAATCAGTCTGCAAAATAAATCAGGAAGAAATTCAATGTATATTTACAAATATGGTACAAGGTGAATGGGGAAAATAAACTATTAAGCAAATATCAGTAGAATGACGTTTAATTAATTTATTGAGGAATTGTAGTGCAGTACTGATTTCTTTCTCTTTCTCACTTTACTGACCTCACCTCCAGCTGTGTACATTATTCACCAAAATTATATTTTATTCAAAGGCATGTTTTTCATCTTTTATTTATTAAGTATGATGTGCTATATAAACAAAAAATAATTATGCTTAAATAAACTGGCTGGTCTGCAGGTATTTTAGCCTTGATGCTTTATTGGCTGGCTTCCTGACTCTTGGAAGTTGGATGTTGGAAGTTTTCTGCACTTTGAACGCTGCTGTTTTGCCTGAGTTCAGGGGTCCCAATACTGGTCTTGATTACATTCCACGTGGTGCCCCTGAAGTCACCAGAGGTGGAACAATGAATGAACTTTGGATTAGGAAGTTCTCTTTGAGTTATGGACTAGTTTGATCATGAAATATATCAAGGGTTTGTGTTTGTGTGTTTTTTTATACGTAATTTATGTTGTGTGTGTTTAAGTATCAATTTATTATTTTTTGCTTAGTAACCCAGTGATGGTTACTATAATTAATGTAGCCTGTATGGATGTGGTGAAGTTGTTTCATGACGTTTTTTCTCTTTCTTCTCTTTTTCTTCTGTCCTGTGTTTATTCTCACTTACTTGTATTATTGTTCACCCTGCTTACAGCTGTATGGAGTGGTAATGTTATGGCCGGTTTCATTTTATCTTTTAGAGGTTATCTCTAACCTGCAGTTGAGCTGAGTGCCCCCTAGTGTGCCACTGAGTTCCCCTTATAGTAACATCTGGGTGTCTTGGTCATTGTGTGCAATCACTTCTGACTCAGTTTGCTGTGCCTGAATGTAAGTTTTTCATAGACTAGTAGGCCTTAGCTCTCTCCTGCATCGTGTTGGGCAAGTATGTTGGGTAGGTTATTTGTATCCTTTTTTGTGTGTGTTGTTTTGGTTATGGTTTATTCACTTTTTTGGTAGTTGTTTAGACCACTGCAGCTGTATACTTACATACTTGGGTGGCTGTGGCTCAGGTGGTAGAGCGGGTTGTCCACTAATCGTAGGGTTGGCTCAATTTACTTTGTTCAATTCTCGGCCCACATGACTCCACATGCCTAAGTGTCCTTGGGCAAGACACTGAACCCCAAGTTGCTCCTGATGGCAAGTTAGCACCTCGCATGGCAGCTCTGCTACCATTGGTGTGTGAATGGATGAATGAGACACAGTGTAAAGCGCTTTGGATAAAAGCACTATATAAGTGCACCATTTACCATTTTACTTGGTTGTGTTTCATTTATTTTCTTCTGTTCTTTACTTTTTTGTTTATATTTTCTCATTTCCTTTTTATTTTTCTATTTTTGTCTGGGTTGCAAGCCTTGTCGGTTACAAAAGGCTGAGTAACTGTATTCAATCAGACAAATTTATTATCTGCGTTTAACAATAAAGGTTTTTTTTTTCTTTCTATCAAAACACACGTCTCATATTTTACTCACTTAGCATTGGCATTTGAAGGACATGCACATTTTGTGTATTTATAAGACACATTCGTAATATCTGAATGCAGTTTGCCCTTACACGCCTTCCCTGTTATTGTCAGCATTGTCTTTTGTGACCCGTATGTTTTCTATGGTTACTGATATTATAATCCCCAAGAAAAAGACCAGGCGGCACAATAGAAGTTCAAGATAACAATTAAGTAATGAGTTTGATAGACTTTACCTATCTCCTTCGTCTCTCCTTCAAGTTCACAGTGACCTATTTAACTTTGCTTCTTACAGCCTGCAACTTCGCTCATATACATGAGGGAGTGTGTCAATAGGGCTCATTAATACATTCATTAATGTCAGGAAAATCTAATTTGGAAAGCTGAATTATTTAAAATCCCACAGACATCTGCTGCGCCCAGGTAGCTCTCAGTCCACACGATTATATGTTCATCTCTTTCTCAGATAAGGGAAAATCGCCAGCTGGGAATGAAATGCTGGCATGAAGTCCTACATGGTTTGTTCATGTATTTGAGAAGTGGTGGTATATGAAAAGGTTTGTGTGAGTCACATAACTTATCAGTAATCACATTTCATGATTTTGAGATCATTTGTTGCATTGTGTATATATATATATATATATAGGAATATATATGTATTGATTAGTCCCATTGATACTATTACTGTATTTCTATGCTACCATAGCCGGCAATCGTATCCAGAGTGACCTACAGTATAGTGATGTGTCGTTCATGAACAATTCGTTCATTTGGAACTAATCTTTAATATGACCCGGGAACGAGTTGTCTCAGAGGAGAGTGATTACTGTCATGATCAGAGCATATGAGCTGAACTAACAAACTGCATAGCCTGAAGACCCAGCTAAGCAATTAATTAATCATTTCTGTTTCTCATAATTTAGCTTTGGCTGCATTAGCTTATAGTTTTTTTATTCCAAATGTGATCAATGTTTGCATAAGTACTAAATGTTTTGGGGAATTTAGCATGTAACATTTTAATTATATTCTGTTAAATGAACGAAATGACTCAAAAAAAAAAGATTTGTTCATTTTGCTGAACAAGATTCAAAGTGCTTAGTCAATAAAATGATCCAAACTTCCCATCACTACTACAGAAGTGATTTGCCAAATAGGGTCAAGCTAAGACCTTGTTAGTGCAATGACAAACGCCACTGAAATTATGATTACGTACATTATACCATTATGATTTTAGGTCATCCATCGAAAATTGAAGAACTTCAATATCTCAAGAAAAGTGATTACATTTTCATAGGATAAAATACAACTATATATTGAACTGAAAATTTAGATTTTGGAATTAATCCAAATATGGTCAAGGTCAGAGCAAAGGCAAATATCTGAAATAGTTTTTCTTCAATGGTTTACTTCCAGTTTTAAGCAAATTTTAAGGACATTTGAGGCTTACAATTTAGCAACAAGAAGGACTAAATATGTTGGCTAAGAAAGCTTCCCCCTCTACACTGTTGGCATCAAGTTCTATTTGTTTTTATTATTTGAGATTCGCTGAATTAATTGTTTGTTGAAGAGGTAGGTATTCAATCAGCCAGAGACTCAGTTGTTTAGACAGGCAGTACATAGAAGAGCCTTGAAGCATGACGGATGTATCTTGAGGGATGGTGACTCAAGTTGAGTCCTGCTAGAGGCTTGAAGGGAGCCTGGTGTAGAGCAGGGTTTGAGAAGTGGCATTTGTGTTTGTAGGCACGCAACATTATTTTTTTTAATCTGATAAGGGTAGGTTCAGGAAGCCTGTGAAGGGAACACCACCATGGGGTGATGTGGAACAACTCTAGGAGATTAGGAGGTTTGATTAGTGTCAGTGGAAGAGTTCGGATTGAGTTGCAGAAATCCAATCATGAGATGACAAATAACTTAATAAGTACCTCAGTGGAGAGAAATAGCCTCCTGTTTTAAACATGATATGTACATGACTGATTCAGGTTAGCATTATTAGTAGACAAGGACAGTTGCTTATCCAGAACTACACCAAGGTTGCTCATGTTTTCAAATGCTGTAATCTGAGAGTTCTCCATGGTCTTCATTTAATTTACTTAGCCACAGATATGGCAGTCAATCAACATTAGATTTTCCTAGAAACAGAAGAGAGCATCATGCAAACTATTCTCAATGTATGCATCCGCACCAAGACATTTAGAAATTTCCTCTCCTTTTCATCCCAACAACCCTTTGATGATTCACCTAATAAACTTCTTAATGGACTATTTAGTGCTAGACTGTTTCAGCAAACCATTCATTGGCCAAATAGGCCATCTTCATTAACGATACAAAGCTAAGCTGCCCCAGACATGTTGTCAGACAATGCTGTACAGCTTAATTGGAGTCTGGCGTGTCATTACATTTGACAGTCACTGCCCTGGCAAGATTAATTGGGAGTCGACATGAAACATTTGAGCCCTAGGCGATTGCTGAGATAACTTGCCTGTTTTGTTCATTACTTAGGAAGAGGGGTCCTGTTGACCCATCTCTTTTCATATTACAGCTATACAAGTTTAAATGTTATTAGTAATTACTAAGTATCATATTGACATGACAATATAAACATAAATTTTTATGGAAAAGGGCACCTACAGGACCTTCACATACTCAGTCCAGGTGGGAGTGTAAATAAGAGATGGAGGATGTCAGAAGAATTTACATTTATTTTATTATTTATTTTAACTTAATATGCTGACACACACACACACACACACACACACACACACACACACACACACTCACACTCACACACACACACACACACACACACACACCAAAAAGCCAAAACATTAAATACACCTGCCTAATACTATGTATGTCCCTCTTGTGCTGCCAAAGCAGCTCTTACCCATCGAGGCATGGACTCCACAAGACCTCTGAAGGTGTGCTGTGCTATTTGGCATCAAGACGTTAGCAGCATATCCTTAAAATCCTGTAATTTGTGATTTGGAGCCTCCATGGGTTGGACATGTTTGTCCAGCACATCCCACAGATGCTTGATCAGATTGAGATCTGGGGTATTTGGAGGCCAAGTCAACATCTTGAACTCTTTTGTCATGTGCCTCAAACCATTCCTGAACAATTCTTGCAGTGCGTGAGAGAGCATTATCCTGTCATATATATAAAACACTGCCATCCACTACTATTGTCACCCTTGGTAAACATGAGCAAAGAAGGCTGTGAAAAAATGTCGTTATTGTTTAACCTTTTGATCTTTTGTTAAAAAAAATATTCTGTTCTCATATCAAACAATTGCAAACAGATTTATATATATATATATATATATATATATATATATATATATATATATATATATATATATATATATATATATATATATATATATATAAATCTTAGTTAAATATAGTCCTGTCAGTCAATACTCTGTGCTACCTCCCTTTACCGAGATATCAGCTATGAGTCTTCTCCTATCATGCCTAGGTGTCCTATCATGATGAGGCAACCTATCAACCTCCTATCATGATGAGGTTGGAGAATACATACCAAGGGATTGGAGACCATTCATCCATGTGGAATCTCTCCAGATCCTTTAAATTTTGATAGTCAATGCTGGTGTAATCTCTTCTTCAGTTCACCCGACAGTTTTTCTATGTGTTTCAAGTCAGGGAACTGGGATGGCCATGACAGGACTTTGAATTTGTGATCAGTAAACCATTTTTGTGTTGATTTTGATGTTTGTTTTGTATCATTGTCCTACTGGAATATCTCATTTTAAGCTTTCATTTAATATCTGTTGATATTTGATAGTCCATGATGACATGCATCCTAACAAAATGTTCAGGTCCTCTGGCAGAAGAACAGCCCCAAAACATTAAAGAGCCAGCACCAAATCTGTGGGCATGATGTACTTTTTCATATGGGTAACTCTCTGTGTGCACCAAAAACACCTCTGTTGTTTATTTACAGAAACTCTATTTTGATTTCATCTGACCATAGAACCCAATCACATTCAATGTTCCAGTAGTGTCTGGCAAACTGAAGACGCTTGAGGGTTTTTTTTCCTAAAACCCTTCCAAACATCTTGTGTTGATGTAGATGACTTTGGATTGTAGTTTTGGAGACTTTCTGACCCCAAGACACAACTAACTTCTCTAACTGTGATCCTTGGAGATTTTTTAGCCACTCGAAACATGCTCTTCACAGTGCATTAAGACAATTTGGACACACATCCAATTCCAGGTTGATTAATAGCATATCCAGTTGACTGGAAGTTCTTCTCATTTTGTGACCCTCAACAACCTTTTGCCGGACATCACAGCTATATTCCTTGGTCCTACCCATTAAGGGGAATTACTAAGGGAATTTGGCCACTGTGTTACCTCATATGTATACCTTTGTAATAAAAAAAAAGAAAACAAGTGCAAAACTCAAATACTCCACAAGAACTATGGATGGGTCTGCAAGATGCTCAATAAAACTTAAAAGCTAATTTCTTTATAAAACTGCACCAATTGTACCCAAGACTACTAATAATCTGTTTAAGCCAATGGTCATCACATAAAATATCAAATTTGTTTCATTTATTTCGGTTCACTGCTCTTCATAGTATTTTTCTTTGAAATTTCATTATTTTTTAATGCATTTTTGCAGTACTGCATGTCATTGCATGTGCCTAAAACTATTATACAGTACTGTGTATGTATTTTATATGCAGCTCCGTACTGCATCTTTTCAAATTGCTGCTCATGTTGTGCCACAGTGTGGTTGAACAATCAGAAGGAAGTGTTATCTGCCTTATTCTTCATACATGAGCTCACAGACACCCACAATTGGTTAGTGTTACTGTGATCAACAAGGGAGGCAGTAATGCTATTCCACAGAGTATAGCCCTTTTTTTGCTCTCTTGCACCCCCAGCTATGGATATCTGTGGCATTGTTGGGATTCTCCTTTTGAAATGATTATAACAAAAATAGTTAACCTTTTATTAGAAAGCCAAAAGACTGTTATGAATGCTCTTTGAGCTCTGACATGACATTGTGCCCACCCATACTGTGAAAGGCAACATGCTATAATTCTGTTCCCTCTGTCATCCTGAACAGTTTGTTACTTTAAGGGTCTGTGCTGCTTTCGTGAACTTTTCTTGTTGACCCCCTGCAGCTAAATGAGTGTCAGTGTGGTTGGATTACGACGACATTCCTTGACAGGGTTGTGCTCTTAAAGTCACTTTAATTATGGCATGGTAACAGTGCCACCCACTTTCCTGGATGATAAATGATGGATTACAAGTGTGAACGAGAACTTGTGAATCATCCAAAACTGAGACAAGTGCAAATTAGATGGCATGACTCTGTATCAGTTACTATGGCGTCTATGCTGAAAGATTGTACAAACAGTTGTAATTACCAAAAGAACTTCTGGATAAAAGAGCCATAGAAACAATAAAGCTTATAAAAACGTCAGGATAATTTGAAATCATTTGTAAATGGCAATATTTACTGTAGCCTTGGCATGATAATGCTGATTAAATATAGGGATTATGGAAATTAAAAATAAATAGAAGACAAAACATGACCACCAATAAAATGTATGCCCCCCCGCCCCCTATGTTTTAGCTAATTTTATTTTCACTATTAAATGAAAGCAGGATACACTCATCATTGTGTTTACCCTCATCATAAACACATTACTCATCTCAGGCAAATCATACATTATATTCGGCCAGGCTTGGGTAATTCCACTCAGTTCTTATATAGCTGCATTTATCTGCTACTTTTGGTATGATGATGCATCAGATTTTCCTGTGTGTGTGTGTGTGTGTTTTTTGTTGTTGTTGTTTATTTTCTCTGAATTTTGGCCTGTCAGTTCTATGTACTCTGTTGCTCTTGTTGGAGGAGAATGAGTTCACACTGCTGTGCTCTCTCGGCTCTCGACTTACTCTCTGTTCATGCCTGACTGTCCAACCCTTGGCTCTGTGATGTGTCTGCGGTGCCTCGGTCCAATCCTCTTCAGAACTCTGCCGCTCCACAATATGGCTGTTGCTCCACACTATGTCTGTTTAGAGACATGAGCTTCCACGGTGACTGCTCTCAGTTCCAGAATCACACATCCATTTCATAATCAGACAAGTAATTTAAGGCTGTTTTCAAGAAATATATTAAATATAAACCACATCTAAAGCTCTCCAAATGTTATATACACTATTATCCTGATTTTTATTAGTCTGTCTGATGCAAAATGACTTACATTAACAAATGCATAAACATTTCTGTCTAAACTTCCAAAACACAAAGGTGTAATCTGTAACATCATGGGACTTGAGCGGAAACAGGTGTAGATCAATGTCTTTATTATACACGTGAATCAATAAACAAGGAACATGCGGTCTCCAGAGGAAAAAGAGAAACTGGATGTGAGGCAGGAAACTGTACAGGACATGAAAACCAGACTGCTTAGCACAAGTAACGTCTTCACCATTCAAACACTCAATCAACATAAATACTGCGCGAAGTGCACAGCAACATGAGGGGTTTAAATAGCCAACATCAGCTCAAATCAAGACACACCCTCGCACATCAGCCAATGTCTAAACAGAAGGAGGAACGAAACCAATAGCCCGGGCGTGTGTCCATTTTACACAGTTCAGTCACATGCACGTGTACACTCAGAAGCCGCACCGCGGTGCCATCGGCGTAACAAAACCAAGTAAAAACTGTTAGATTGTAACATGGGTTTTTTATTAATTATTCATTTGTTTGTTTGTTTAATGACATCATTTTATTTCTGAAAAGTTAGTGAATAACATTTACACATTGCAAGAAAGCAGTAATGTTGTTTTATTAGGCCGGCGTGGGTGCAGGTTTTCATTCCAACCAAACAGAAGCCACACCTTATTCCACCTGTTTAATCAGTTGATCTCGGCTTTCAGTAGACTCAGGTGTGGCTTCTGCTTGGTTGGAATGAAAACATGCAAGCACACCGGCCCTTTCCAGATAAGATTGGACACCCCTGGTATAAATGCTTTCAGTTCATTTGAATTTGCATAATATTTTGATCAATAAGCCATCCAAAATTCTGATGTATTTTGAGGGATTAACTAAGGAAAAGACAAGTTTGTTTGTTTGTTTTTTTTACTTTGTGAAATTTCTGTTTTGTTCCTCCCCCAGTCCAAAGACATACATGGTAGGCTGATTGGCATGTCTAAAGTGTCGATAGTGTATGAATTAGTGTAGATCATGGGCCTCTTGGCTGCATCTCTGATCAGTCTTCTCCTTGTCTAAGCTGAAAGTTTAGAGGGACGGCCAGGTCTTGGTAGATTTGCAGTGGTCTGATACTCCTTCCATTTCAAAATGATCGCTTGCACAGTGCTCCTTGGGATGTTTAAAGCTTGGGAAATCTTTTTGTATCCAAATCTGGCTTTAAACTTCTCCACAACAGTATTACGGACCTGCCTGGTGTGTTCCTTGGTCTTCATGATGCTCTCTGCGCTTTCAACAGAACCCTGAGACTATCACAGAGCAGGTGCATTTATACAGAGACTTGATTACACACAGGTGGATTCTATTTATCACCATCAGTCATTTAGGACAACATTGGATCATTCAGAGATCCTCGCTGAACTTCTGGAGTGAGTTTGCTGCACTGAAAGTAAAGAGGCCGAATAATTTTGCACGCACCACTTTTCAGTATTTTTTTTGCTAAAAAAGTTTAAAATATCCAATAGATTTCGTTCCACTTCACAATTGTGTCCCACTTGTTGGTGATTCTTCACAAAAAATTAAAATTTTATATCTTTTTGTTTGAAGCCTGAAATGTGGCAAAAGGTTGAAAAGTTCAAGGGGGCTGAATACTTTCGCAAGGCACTGTATGTGATTGTGCCCTGCAATGGACTGGCACCCTATCCAGGGTGTACCCCGCCTTGTGCCCGATGCTCCCTGATATAGGCTCCAGGTTCCCCGCGACCCTGAAAAGGAGTAAGCGGTAGAAGCTGGATGATATAGGACAGTTGCCCATCTGTTATGTTAAAATGGTCTCTGTATGATTGCTGAATTTTGGGCCAAGTACTGTGTGTATTTCATTCATTCATTCAGTTGTAGTCTAATTCCAACACCTCCTACCACCCCCACCATTATTTATCCATTCTAACCCTTTTTGGCCTCACTTGTCAAACCAGTCTCGGCCAATCTTGGGCCATTATTTGCCATTCTTTGTTATATGTGGGGCACAAGATGAGATATGACTAATCAAAAGGCTGAGTGCTGGCTGATATAAAGCACAATATAGCAAACCAGCTGGAGATATTTTCATTGTTTGTGCTATCTGGGCTATCTGAATCAAAAAATTTGTCAGTGCCAGTCCAGAAAAACCTTACGTGTGTATATTGTCCAAATCCTTTGGAGGAAAAATTGCTAAAGCAAATAAATGCAAATGTAAATCATGGTCATATAAAAAATGACACATTATAGTATAGAATGGTATTGATAATAAATTAATAAAGAATTCAATGGAGACAGAATAGCATAGTTCAGGTTAATCTGTAGTGAAATGGATTCTGAAAAAGAAAACCTTTCCAACTCCGAAATTATGCTAAGCACTTCATCCTGTTATTTCAGCTCATAATTTTGCTGAATTTTCCTGCTTGTCAGCTGGATGACTCATGCATCTGCAGCTCACACTTCTTTTGTATTCGGAGTATTTTGCAGCTCCTCGACATGATAGCAGATAAATCAAATACAGACAGCCTTCAAGATGACCTGAACTGGCCAGGGCAACTTCATCTACTACTGATCTGATCATAAAGTGAAATTTTAATGCAATTTGGAAAGCCAAATAAATGTGCCTGTCTATGATAGGTTGCTGGGACAATATAAATAAGCTGAAGGACGCAAGGTGGTGTTTTTCATTCAAATGTGTTGATTTTATATTAGGATTGATTTTGATTTCTTTTTCTCTTACAGCATGTGCTTGCTAGTTTAGCAATTGATACATAACCTCTCTAAACACATATTTTTAAATTATTTCACATGATTTACAAATTACATACAGCATGTTTGCAAGAACTGTCATGAAAAACACTGAAAATCAAGTGTCCATATTTTTTAAACATAGACATGCTTCATGTGTCATTTTCCAAGCACAATGAATATAACTCTCTGTAAACTTCAGATATGGGCAGAGTAATGTTGCTGTCTCACCGCTCAAGTTTTCAATTCTGAGCTTGGGTTACAGTCTGTGTGGAGTCAATCCCCCAATGTTTTCATGTCTTTCTTCCAGGTTCTTTAGTTTCCTCGCACCTCCCAATGACATGCCAGTAGGTGCACTGGCTAGGCTAATAATTGAATAATTATTAGATAATTAAGAAATAAGTAGATAATTTAAGTTTTGTGTAAAAATATTTGATGTTTCACAGCACATTATTTCCTCAGTGATAAAGCTCCATCATTTGGCTCAGTTTAGCAGCTCACAAAAAAGCATACTACCTGCAACCCCAAACACAGAGTTTGGGTCACTTCCTGCAGGACAATTCAGAAAAAAAGTGCTTTCTCTTTGCAATCAAACCATGCTAGAGTTTGATTGGAACTGGACTAAGACCATCTGTTTCAGTCTGGACCCAATTGCTGTGTTTTCACCTGATTAAATTAACCACCATCAGGAGGAAAATGCATCAGAGAAAAATTATGTATACATGAATTTATTTTGATGTATGTTGTATGTGCCTGTTTGAATTTAAGCGTGGTACTGGATGTGCAGACCTGCAAATCAAAGTACCCTGCCAAATATCTTTGTATCAGCAACTTGGAGAATGCTGAGTGTCCGATCCACTTTGTGTGGAGAAGGAACTTCTTGTTTAAAGGGTATGTTGGGCATGTTGAAAGGCTGAATGCTGCTAAAGAAGAAGAAAAAAAAAGAGGAAGTGGAACTAAGGGATTCAGAGTGACCCACACTGAGCAAACAGCCCACCACGCTGATACTAGAGCCAATTTAGATGATTTACAGTACTGTGCAGAGGCATATGTTTTAAAGGCAGAGGCATATGCAGTACTGTGCAGAAGCAAATGCTGTAAAGCATTTAATGTACAATGTGCTGGTAACACTTTACAATAACAGTACATGAATAATTGTGCAATAATAGCTGAATAAATACTTAAATATGACCTAACAATGAGTTAAGACGTACTAAGAATTTAGGAAAGAAACAGATCAAAACAAAACTAACATCACATTAATAAATGATTCTTGTTCAATTTTGAAATATTTATTAATTTCCTTTTAGTCAGATAAGTGTTATCAATCCAATCATATTCTGTACAAGTTATCCTACACAGGGTCATGGGAATCCTGGACCCCATTCCAAGAGACTGGACCTGGACCTGGACCAGGTGCCTACCCACTGCAGGCACAATCGCATACATTCACACCATGGACAATTCAGAAATGCCAGTCAGCCTACAACACATCATTCTGCTGTACCCAAAGGAAAACTCAGAAGCATGGGCAGAACATTCAAACTCTGTGCATAGCGAAGGTGGTATTCAAACCCCAACCCTGGAGGTGTGAAGCAAACTTGCTAACCACTAAGCCACCATGCCCCAGATAAGTGTTATGAAATCAATTAAAATTTTAATGTGCCAAAGTTGGCAAATCTTCATTTAAAAAACTGCAAGATACTAGAATTTTCTTTGCCAAAAAGCATTTTCATATATTATAATGGAAAACAAAACAGACTTGCAGTATTCTGAACAATTTGACTGTTTTTGATGGCTGTGTTAATTGTTTAAAGCACATTGAATTTAGGAGAAATATGTGACATCATTTGGGAAGAAAAAAAAAAGCTAGCAAAAGTCGAGCCAGACAGCCAGCCAGCGTTGATGAGAAAGAATAAATGAAAATGACTTTTGCAGACAAATCTGCTCACATTCTAAGAATAGATAGGAGATGGTTGGTCTACAGAAATTAAACGATATCTCCACTGAGACCAGACCAGTGTTGTTATGACAACCTTTAGTGTCTCAGAAGCAGCAACCAAAGATTTCAGAGAGTAAAGGAATGAAATATACAAAGGAAAAATGGCAAAACAATGTATAATGATGTGTCTATGAATTCAGTTATTACAGTGCCCTCCAGTAATATTGGCACCCTTGGTAAATATGAGCAAAGAAGGATGTGAAAATTGTCTTTATTATTTATCCTTTTCATCTTTTGTTAAGAAAAAAAATCGCAAAAATACTATGCTCTCATGCATATCAAACAATTGCAAACAAAACTAAGGTTTTTAAAAAAATATATATTTTTGTTAAATATAGGTGTGCAACAATTATTGGCACCCTTTTAGTCAATACTTTGTGCTACCTCCCTTTGTCAAAATAACAACTCTGAGTCGTCTCCTATAATGCTTGATGAGGTCGGAGAATACATGCAAGGGATCTGGCGGCACTGGAACATTGGGCCCCGCCCCTGGTGGCAAGTTCCTCACTGAGCTGTTGGTTGCGTTCCAGGAACGATGCGGATGGTGGCGTGGCGCATAGACCGGCTCACTGCAGCAGATTTTGTTGCGCGATCTGGTGAGTGATCCACGCCAGTGATTCGTCCATTATCCTGTGCCTCTCCCAGAACACTCGGGCTAACTCCGTGCTCATTTTCTCCTTGATCTGCTGCTTCCTTTTACGCTCAATCCTAATAAACTAATAATATTGAGCCACGTGCTCAGTAAGCACGGCGTTTAAATACAAAACATAATCAAACTCAAACATTAGCACCTGTGGCAAATTAAAGTCACTAGAGCTAACGCTCAATCCGGAAGCAAGCAAGCCAAAACAAAATCATGTGACTCGTCCGGAGCCGAGCCACAGTGTCATCTGCTGGCCATATCGTAACAGCAATAACAATACTTGTTTTTTTCTGTCCAGCAATTTGACACAAATCGAAGAAAAAAAAAAAACCTACAATATCAGTGCTTGAATTAGTTTCCTCTGCAATTCATCCTCACAAATTCAGGCTGCAAACATTCAGGTCTTAACATTTGGGTCTTAAAATTCAGGTCTAAAAGTCTTCACATCCGGGTCTCAGAGGATGAGCAGTGGATTGCCGATAGTATTATTACACGCTTGATGTAGATGGCTAGAGGCCGATAGTATTATCACACGCTTGACTAGATGATTCATCTTCTGTTTCACTATCGGTATGGAATTACAATCCACACCACAACCACCAATGTGTTGAGCCGGTTCTGAGCAGCGTGTAATAATCCTATTGGCAATCCACTGCTCTTCCTGTGAGACCCGGATGTGAAGACCTGAATTTTAAGACCCGGATTTTTGCAGCCTGAATTTGTGAGGATGAATTGCAGAGGAAACTAATTCAAGCACTGATATTGCAGTGTTTTTTTTTTTTTTTTTTTTTTCCGATTTGTGTTAAACTGCTAGGCAGAAAAATTCAAGTATTGTTATTGTGTTAAGTTTTTATTCAGGTTATGTAATTCAACATGCTAGGACATTTGGCACTATTACACTTCCATATTGCAGTACAAGCCATGTGTCATGTGGCTACAAAATTTGGCCCATATAACATAACACTGACCATACATTTATTGAAGAATTTGGCTGTGATTACTTTTGCCTATAATATTGATATTATGTTATTGAATATAATAGATTATTACTCTTTGCAAAAAAGGACACACTAAATTGAATATATCTAGATTGAATATACTCAGTGCTTAATTTGTAAATCTGCAGGTCCCAGAAAAATAAGAGGGTAGTGATCAGGCAAGTCAGAAGGCATATGAAATGTCCCAGCCCTCGAACTTACAGACACGTCAAAGTGCTTCTAGAATCTCAAGTAGCCAACAATATTCAATGCTGATAGCTAGGCCTATGGAAATGAGCACACTGGTACAGCGATATAATGAGTTTATAGCAATGAGTATTCTCAGTACAAAGGGAACATTTATGAATTGCACATTCTATCAGCTTATAAAAACAGAACTGTAGGCCTATTGTGCTGCCACCTCAGTTAGCTACAAAGCACATTTGCCCAAAGTACTTCAAAAACAAATCTATGTTTTAGACAATATGCCTACTTACAATAAACTAACATTAACTGCACAACATTACCAAGAAAAAAGTCCTGTGTTCCTTACATATCCATGATCATGCAAATGGCTTTAAGTGGCGGGCCCATGATGTTCGAAAACATCAGAGACGAGATGGAGGGGATGAGATAGTATGCATGCGGCAAGCTTCAAATGAGATGCATTTTGGAGATTGGTATGGTGTGCAAAGTAGCCAAAAACTGATTCAGTCCATCTGACACTTTTTCTATATTTGAGTGCCTCCTAAAAGCCATGTATGTACATGGGCTGTTAACTCCATTTAATTCCTAGCAATGAATCTCACTTCCAAAGCCATGCTCTACACCACTAGTATCATTCTCCACAATGAAGTATACTTGGGGGAAAAAAAAAAAAACCTTAAAAAAAGTAGTCTATGATGAGATGCTTTCATAAGGGGTCTGCATAAATGTTTGAGACTCTTGTACTGTTAGGTTTGAAATGGACCTAAAAATAACAAAACAAAACAAAAAAAAGCTAGAGATCAGGCAATCAGATTTGAGAGATAATATATTTACAATATAATGAATGTTATGTTAATATTTTTTATAAAATGTCAATTTAGGGAAAAAAATCTTTAAAAAGCTACAATGGCAACTGTGAATTTAAACAACATGGAACATATTTTGCAGGATTTTTTTTTAAAGAAAAAAATTATGCAATTCATAATTATTAGTAATCAGCAAAAAGTAGCCAATTGGTTTCCATTGTAGCTTTTGAATTATTTTTTTTCTAAATTGTAATTTTATAAAAAAATAAATAAAAAAAAAAAAAAAAAATATATATATATATATATATATATATATATATATATATATATATATATATATATATATAATTTTTTTTAAATAAAATTACAATTTAGAAAAAAAATAATTCAAAGGCTACAATGGAAACCAATTGCCTACTTTTTGCTGATTACTAATCATTATGAATTGCATAATTTTTTTCTTAAAAAAAAAAAATCCTGCAAAATATGTTCCATGTTGTTTAAATTCACAGTATTCATTCATGACCACACTATGAGTAGTGCAACACAGTATTAATCAATGAAACAGGATTCTATATATGTTTATCTGAGAAGCGTTTTACCAATCGAATCTTTCCTGAGGTTTTCTTTGTATGCCAAATAGACATGTCTGTCATGCAACAACTTCAATCAGCCTAATCGAAATTGTCATATGCTTCTCACTTTGTGTGGTGTGTTAGTGAGGGAGTGACTGAGGTGCAGCAGGATATTGAGCCTGTATTGCTGTTTCACTGCAGGGAGGCTTGGCCTCGATCCATAATACTTAGCTCTTCCTCCACTCAGAGTGATCCCAGCCATACACTCGAATGGTTGGAAAGCTTCCATTCACACTTACTGACCTATGTAAAGCTTTTAGGTTATGGGGCTGTTAGGCACCATTAGGGTAACAATATTTGAAAACAAGTTAACCTTGATGATACAGTATATATGGAATCCCATTTGAGTCCGAAATTAAATACATATATGGCAGTTTTAATTAATTACTAATATTGTCCATTTATGGAATGTTATTTGAGGCTGATATTAAATACATACATATGGTATTTTTTATTAATTACCAATATTGTCAATTTAAAGTCAACAACATAAGAGTAACATAACTTAACGGAAGAGTGTGCTCCTAATCTCAGCTCGCTACCTGTATAAAAGACACCTGGGAGCCAACTGATTGAGAGGGGGTCAAATATTATTTCCCTCATTAAAATGCAAATCAATTTATAAAATTTTTGACATGCGTTTTTCTGGATTTTCTTGTTGATATTCTGTCTCTCAGTGTTCAAATAAACCTACCATTAAAATGATAGACTGATCATTTCTTTGTCAGTGGGCAAACGTACAAAATCAGCAGGGGATCAAATACTTCTTTCCCTCATTGTAGTCAACATTTTAGACAAAATTATGTATGAAAATGCATTACTATTACACTTTATAGCTATATATTATGTGTTATGAATTGTTAATATTATGCATTATCAACAAATAATAAATAAAAGAATAACAAGAAAAGCCAGCCTCAAATTGGAAGCACATTATAAGACCTGTCAATTCATCTTTTTTTATAAATAAATTATTGAAGTACTAGAGCGATTACATTCTGAAAATAGTTTAGGCAGGATAAAATTGTGAGAAATAAAATGTATTTTTATTTAATAAACATTGTGCTTGTTGTGTCTCACTTTACCTAAAGCTCACAAATACATGTTATTACACTTACTGTAGGTTATAAGATCATGTTTCCATCAATAATCTACACAAGAAATTAAAAATCCCCTTGTTGAAAATATCTTTGTAAATACAGTGTTTCTACAACTATAAACTATGCATGAAGCAAAGTGCACCTGAATTTCTTTGTTGTTATAATGTGTTCATAAATTGTTATAGTGCATGGACAATAACAAAAAGAAAGTCCCCAAAGGTGTTTCTAAGAATGGTTTTCCCATTTCAGCAAGTGTCACGTCACATTGTTCTACCCCTGAAATCATGTTATTCACAGAGTAGGACTATGAAATATCACCAGGCTTCTATTCACCAAAGGAAGATGGAATTTGACTACCATGATATTACTGGTGGTGACCACCATATGTGGTAGTCTGAAGCCTGCTAGAGTCATGTCATGTCTTAGTACCTGCTCACACAATATCACAAGGAATAGAAATCCTTTTGGCTAGGAAGTACAAATTGTTCCATGGTTTAAAAAAATAAAAAAGTGCAGTCAAAAGGAGTAAGAGTGAGTTATTGTCTTTCACATCTGTTTCATCTCCTGGTTTGCTTTGAACAGGAGAAGCATGAACCATGACTTTTGTTCTGAAAGTGTTATGGAGGCTTAGTTTCCATACTGATCTGATATTGTATGTGATGGTCCATATGTGATAAATGTGTGTAAAGGTACAGTGTGGTAGTTGTAGTTAGTATATAAGAGCAAAACTTAGTGTGGTCTTGTAGTGCACAGTTCATAGCGTATGTCAGAACACAGCGTCAAACAGAAAGCAACATTAAACTAGAATAATTTATCATTTTTAAATGGGAAAACAGGCACAGATTTAAACCAAGGTGTAAAACAATTAACTATCAATATAAAACATATAAAATAAAGGATTAGACTTAATAGACAAAATGCATGATACAACTTCACAATGATTCACAGATACAACAGGGTATAAATGAGCAAACTAATAAAGAACTAACAAAGACATTCACACACAATCAGGTAACATGCAAATGACAAAACAGGGATGGAGACAAGAAACATAAGACACATAAAAGGCATACTAGACATAATCACAGGACATAAACAAAATCACATGACGAGACCAAAAGAAAATATGAATGCATGCTTTACTTACGCTGTTTCGATTGTCAGTGCTGTAGTTCTAGCAGTCCAGTGAATTTTTCATAACCATGATCCTATGCCATGATCCTACTGGTGGGTTTATATGAATGTCATAGCAATGGTCACATATAGATTTAAATAAATAAATAAGCAAACTTTGTTGTTGGCTGTCTTTGGTCACAACGGCTCTAAATTGGACATTTAGAAACACAAAATATACACAAGAATATTAATTACCTAATAAGTATTTGACAATGTGCTATCAAAATCTTGATCAAAATCTTGCAGTTTAAAGAGTGCTTGTGTGTAAAGCATAGTTTATTATAGACCCCACCTTCCCCAACACACACACATACACACATACAAACACAGTAGCACAGATAAACTGCCACAACAAAGTGCATGTCAGAGCCAGCCATGTAAATGACCTAGCCACCTGATTAGAGCAATTCTAATTATTTTCCTCTGGTCCAATTTATCAGCATTATGACTTATGACATACCTTGGCTTTGACTTATGACATACCTTGGCTTGGTGACACAGAACCTTTACAGACTCTCACTGGGTCCACTACATCATGATTAGAGCATTAGGGGGGAAAAGCAGGGGGTGGAATCTAATAGAACACCTTGTGATCAAATGGCTGGAGGCTGGCAGTGAGCCAGGGGTGCAGTGTTCCTAAACTGTCCTCCCTACGGTGTTATTATTTACCACAGGAGTGAACATGATGACTAAGCGGCTTTCCCTTGTTGCATTGCTAAGGCAGGGTGTCAAAAATTGGCAACCCAATACTTGTTCATTGCTTGGTCATTATGGTTGATGGCTGTTTTTCTCACTGTTTCCTAATTTAAATCACAGTGAGAACAGAGGAGAGATGTCTTAGGGGTTTTCGTCAAGATGAACTTTAACTGTACCTAGAGGAAAAGGTTTGTCATGTTCAGATTAAATTGATGGTGTACTGTGTGGAACCATTCAAAAGTACCATCAAAATGATTATTATCGTATATGCTGAAGACTGGGCCAAATCATTTGTGGTCCTGCTCCTGAAAGTTGTTTTTCCTGTACCTACAGGCCTGTGTTTCATGTTAATGGTTTAAAGCATTTGAAAATAAAACAAAACAAAATAATTTTGAGGGATGGTTCATGCAAAAAAGAAAACTACAACAACAACAATGGGTGGGGGGCAAGGTGGTTTAGTTGTTAATACATTTCCTCACACCTCCACGGTTGGGTGTTTAATTCCACCTCCGCCATGTGTGTGCCAAGTTTGCATGTTCTGGTTCTGGTTTTCTCCTGGTACTCCTGTTTCCTCCCCCAGTCTAAATATGTTCAGTAGGCTGACTGCCATATCCACATTGTCTGTAGTGTATTTGAATGGGTGTGTAAGTGTGTGTGGTTGTGCCCTGTGATGTGCCATTCCCTCATGCCCCAAATCCCCTGGGATAGGCTCTAAGCTTCCCGTGACCCTGTGTAATATAAGCGGTACAGAATATGGATAATAATGATAATAATAATGAGAAGAAGAAGTGAGCACTCAACCAGTTTTTGGAGATTATGTGTTTCACTCCCAGTGATGACACAGC
This sequence comes from Ameiurus melas, assembly GCA_012411365.1. Lineage (NCBI taxonomy): Eukaryota > Metazoa > Chordata > Actinopteri > Siluriformes > Ictaluridae > Ameiurus > Ameiurus melas. Next base: position 37,811,649 of record CM022752.1, read on the forward strand.
CCAGGTCTGAGTGGGAGTAATGACATACTCTTTCTGCAGTCAATCACAGCAACACTTCCCAATCAAGGGTGTGTGTATGTATGTAGAAGAGGGTGGATAGCGTTTCCTCCTTGTTTTTTTATGTTGTTGTGTGATTCCGCATGACTAGCACTTCAAAAGATGCAGTTGGCTGGCTTCATGGTTGTCATAGAAAGCATGTCTTCAGCGTTTCTGGTCGATAGCTGCTGTAAGATAGAGGAGAGCTGGGTGGGAATTGGTAGTTGACCAAACTGGAAAGAAAATGATAGAATGAATAAATGAATCTAAATATTATACTTATTATAATATTATGCTTTATACAGCAGCAACAATACAAATAAAAAATAATAACAACATCAACAACAACAATAATAATAAATTATTAATAATAATAATAATGTGAACTGGTTTACAGATTATTAATGTTTTGAGTTTATATATATATATATATATATATATATATATATATATATATATATATATATATATATATATATATATATATATATACATATATATATATATATATATATATATATATATATATATATATATATATATATATATATATATATATATATACACACTGTGTTACACCTCTAATAACACTGGCTGTATGTTCAATATCTTCACCTTAAATAGTATTGTAAATACCATCTGCAGGACAAGGCTTATCCAGACTGTATAGCTTGTTTTGTGTAATTCCATGCATAATCCCTGCATAATAGCTTATCATGACTGTACTGCTGTTCTGAAGACACAGGGTGAGCAGAACTTGCTAGACTTTAATATCCATGCTTATATAAATCTCTCCAGTCCCTAAGCCATAGATAATAAGATTAAACAAAAGGTCAATGGTATGCAAGCAAATAACTTTTGTGTATTGTACAGAAGTATGCTACATTGAAGCATCTGCATCCATTTCAAAATTCATCCATTTTTCAATCAAGAACTCCTTTGCCCTTGCTCGCATTTTCATATTTTCATATTTCCAATTAAAGCTAAAGAGATGAATTGCTGCTCCAGAACTGAATCATGTTTTGTTAACATAAATTATTTTCTCTAACACAAATTAGTTTCCAATGCAAAAAAACCCAGCCTTCAAAATATGTGTAAATCTTGCATTAGCTTATTTGTATATTGATTCTTAACACTTAACACAGTGCTTTGTCTTACAGTAATTAAGAAAAAAAAATGCAATACATCAATATGAACAAAAGTCAGATGAGGTATAGAATAATGAATCACTCAGAAGCAAAGAAATACCTAAATAATTGTTTTAGTAGCACTGCTAAACAATGTTCAATTTAATTTCTTTCGATTTTTAGCAATAGACATTTCCACAAAGCAGCTTTGCAGAAATCCAGATTTATATTTAGATCTCTAATAAGCAGGGGCACACGGTGGCTAGCACTTTTGCCTCACCCCTCCAGGCTCCGGGGTACGATTCCCGCTGGAGCCATGTGTGTGTGGAGTTTGCATGTTATCCCCGTGCTGTGGGGGTTTCCTCCGGGTACTCCAGTTTCCTCCCCCAGTCCAAAGACATGCATGGTAGGCTGATTGGCATGTCTAAAGTGTCCGTAGTGTATGAATGGGTGTGTGAGTGTGTATGTGATTGTGCCCTGCAATGGACTGGCACCCTGTGCAGGATGTACCCCGCCTTATGCCCAATGATTCCTGGGATAGGCTTTAGGTTCCCCGTGACCCTGAAGAAGGAGTAAGCGGTAGAAGATGGATGGATGGATGGATCTCTATTTAGAAAACCAGAGGTGACAATGGCAACGAAAAAGACAATGAAGGTACCAGACTCAAAAGAAAACCCATCCTCTTCTGGTGAATCCTGATAGTATGATCATCATCAACTATATACTGTGTGTTGAAGGCATAATTAATAGAAGTATGCTGGTAATAATAAAGGATGAGCACAGGACATAAATATGACAAAAACATCACCAGATTTTCAAACAAGTCCTCAAAGTAGATAAAGAGATCCCAGTTAAACAAATGAGACAATCATATATACTGTGTCACTTGTTTATTGAGTGAAATTAAGACTATATTGCATATCATTGAGTTTCAAAATTAAGTGAACCTTTGGTTTCAGTATCTGCTGTGAACCCCTTGCTCAGAAATAAGTGCAACTAAACATTTCCAGTAAATGTAGATCAGTCCTGAACATTGGCTGGGAGGAATTTTAACCTATTCCTCAGTACAGAATAGCTTCAACTCTGGGAGTTGGTGGGTTTCCCAACATAAACTACATGCTTCAGGTCCTTCCACATTTCTGCTGGATTAAGGAGAGCACTTTTACCTTGGTCATTCCAAAACATTTATTTTATTCTTCTTTAAAAAGTCTTTGTTAGAATGAATTCTGTGCTTAGGGTTATTGTCTTGCTGCATGACCCACTTTCTCTTGAGATTTAGTTCATGGGCAAATCTCTTGAAATTTTTCTTTAGAATCTTCCGGTATAATTCAGAATTTACAGTTCCATTAATTATGGCAAGTCATCCTGGCCCACATGCAGCAAAACAGGGCCAAATCATGATACTACCATCACCATATTTCACAGATGGGATAAGGGTTTTATGCTGGAATGCAGTGTTTTCCTTTCTCCAAACATAAACTAAAAAGTTCTATTTTGGTTTCATCCATCCTCAAAACATTTCTCAGATAGCTTTCTGGCTTGTCCATGTGATCTTTAGCAGCAATATTTGCTGAAAAAGTTTCTGCATAGTCTGGCCCCTGCCTACTTATCTATCTTCCTTCCTTCTTTCATCCTCACCTCCACACACTCTCTGTCCAATCCTCTCAGCTCTGCACTATATAAGGCTTTAGTGTTGTTGCCTCAAAGCTATGGAACAATCTACCACTAATGCAATGCCTGCCTCTCCCTTTTGTCTTTTTATTTTTTTCCACCTTGAATTTCTATTTAAGTCTAATTGTGCATTTGTCTAATTATGACCTCTACATTTTAGTTACGTTCGAATGTTGTTAACGATTTTAAAGCGAGCCATTGAAACTGCAACTAAATCAAAAAGCAGTCAGTTACTATCCTCAAACTAATTTACAACCAGTTAATTGAGCTGATAGTTCATGGCTGGTTTATCTAAATGGACATTGATATGTCCTTGATTTCCAAACATTATATAATCTGCATCATACTCTATGGCATGTAAAATAGATAGTTACAAATCCCTCTCGCTTCAGGTGTCACTATGGCAGTTATAGTAATACCTTGAAAGACACACATATGAACAATGACAGTCACACATCCCAATAGGGAATATCTAGAATCACTAGAATACTGCATTTCTTATTAAAAGCAACAGCTTGAGTTTTCATTCTTGCCCTGCTCAATCCAATACTATGTATTAAATGTGTTTTCTGCCGAAGCCCTACTCTGTGCTGCTATGCTCTGCTACACTCTTAAACACATGCTGTTCCAGCAGAGCTCACAGAAGCCGTGGCAGTAGGATGCTTTTCCACAAATGGTTTAGCAAAATCAGTCTGAGCAAGTATACTTAAATACCATTACTTATGGCTCTGCCTATATGCAGACAAGAATGAACACATTCTAAAAATGAATTGCTGCATCGAACAGTTTGTTCATTTTGCAGGATTATTTCATATAATAATAACACAACATTTTGGGTAGTTAGTTTTTTCGGAAGCCATTACAACCCTGTATTTTATTTTTTCATTTATAAATGTGAAAACTACCTAGCATTTGGACCATTTTTTTCAGCTATAACATCACAGCAAAATTCTCCATCACAGGATTCAAGTTCTGAGTGCTGTGGATAGCTTGGCCAGAAGAATTAGGCTTTAGATAAGAAATTGATGATTGTTAAGATGGTGGTGTGACCCTGTGAATTGGGCTGATCAGCAATAGAGGCTACAGTAATATGTGACAAGGGTCATTGGGGAACAGGAAGTGATTGCAGCAAAACAGTGTGTGACTGATGGGAGGTTCATGTTTGGGTAAAAACAGAGCATTGATGTACCTTTAAATAACTTGATAGAACATATTTTCCACTATTTATTTGGATCATGTGATGCCTGGGTGTCCTGAATTAAGGGATGTGTGTGCTGAATTTATTACCTCCGCTTGCATTGTTTGAGGTAGATAGTTGGTGGTCAGGCACTGCAGAGGCATGCAAGCTTTTGGTTGAGTCCAAAATATATTCTAAAAACTTGTCAGTTTTTGGTGAAACTCACATTAGTATAACTTGACATTCAGAGTATTTTCTGATATTTTTTTCAGTATGGTATGTACATGGGATACATGTTCAGCGTCAGTGTGGAAGTACAGTATATCAAAATATTGTCAATGTATGTTATTACACAGACCCATATCTCCCTGCAGTTTGCCTGATTTCTCACTGAAGCTAAGCAGGGTTGAGCCCGGCCACTACCTGAATGGGAGACCTCCTAGGGAAAACTAAGGTTGCTGCTGCAAGTGGTATTAGTAAGGCAAGCAGGGGGTGGTCACTCTGTGGTCTGTGTGAGGCCTAATGCCCCAGTATAGTGATGGGGACACTGTACTGTAAAAACAGCATTTCGAATGAGAGATTAAATCCTAACACGTGTTAAAAATTTCCCCATTGGCCCTTTTGTGTCATGGCCCTCTAATAATCCCCATCTCTGAATGGGCTACACCACTCTTCCCTCTTCAAATATCTGGTGTGGGGTGGGTGTTCTGGCACACTATGGCTGCCATCACATCATCCAGGTGGATGCTATACACTAACGGTGGCTGAGGAGATCCCCCCTCATACTAAAAAGCACTTTGATTACCTAGGAAGGTGCCATATAAATGTAATTGTAACTAACTAACATAAACATGCTGGATGTATCCCTGAGCAAGAGCCTCAGCATGGCTTTTGTCTCTGGAAGAAAGAGGGGATATGCTAGTCTTCTTGGGTAGTGCTATCCAGCAGCTCAATGGAGAAGCCTAGAGGTGATGTGGTGGCAACTTGGACACTTTAGCTTTGCTGAAATCATCCCTCACATCTGTGTAAGGCACTGAGATTTCCATCACCTTCTGGGTTTCTGGGCTTTCTTTAAGGGTAGAATAACAGGGGAGAGACAAACAGGTTTTAAAACAAGAAGGTGTCACTCTATTACAAGAGCTCACCTATTTTCTGGGAAATGACAGGGTAGTGGATAGTTTACCTTGGGAACCAATGACGATTGGGTTGTGTGGAGATTTTAAGATCATAAAAGAGAGTTTCTGCATGCAAAATTCCAGTGTGGACAGGGACAAAATGAGGAAAACTTTACTTGTAGAGAAATACATCCACTTTTGATCATAGAGGTGATATTCCTGGAGGCGCTCCAGAAATTCCAGAACATTCCAGATGTTTTTTCTTTCTTTCTTTTTTATTAAATGATTTGTTTATTTATTTAATCATTGTTATTTTATATTATTGGGTATCCAACGTACTCAAGTGATCCTTAGCTAATTCAGCATTCAATAATAAATCAATAAGAAATCATGAATCTGTTAGTCTTGGCTTGCAACACTACCATTCCCCTCAACTCTGGCAAACAGAGTCATCACTGCATAGAGCGAGGATGTAGAGGAAGTGGTCAGGTGGAGCAGAGAGGGAAAGGGCACACATAAAAGAGCATCTTCTAAAAAAAGCTGCAAAATGTATACCAAAGTACAGCATTGTCTACTGTATACTTATAATACTAAGTAATTTAGCAGACAAATATCTAAATTTACATACAGTACATTTAGGGAGAACTCCATGTTGTTATTTTAAATGCTGAAATTACAAATACAGCTAGGGTAACAAAAACAACAACAAACACTTTTCCAAGCTAGACCTGAATGAGTGTGAGACTCCCGGCCTGAAATTATGTCCCAGTCTGTCCCTACTGGTCAGGGTGCTTGTTTTCTGGTCTGAGGGGATGGGAGGTTCCAGAGATGTCCCTTATTTTTATAGTAAAAATAGAGGCCTAAATGTTTGTGGCGTTCCTTTTCTCCCTAACAAAGTCTGGTTTGGCCCACTTCCATGGGCTCCAAATAGTTGTATCTATATCTGTATTCATGTTTAAACCAGAGGTGGGAGTGTTTCTTGTTTCTTTATTTTTTAATAGATGTATACTGTTTGTTCCCACCGGGGCCGTGTGTGCGGAGTTTGCATGTTCTCCCCGTGCTGCAGGGATTTCCTCCGTGTACTCCGGTTTACTTCCCCTGTCCAAAGACATGCATGGTAGGCTGATTGGTGTGTCTTAAGTGTCCGTAGTGTATGAATGGGTGTGTGAGTGTGTATGTGATTGTGCCCTGCGATGGACTGGCACCCTGTCCAGGGTGTACCCCTCCTTATGCCTGATGCTCCCTGGGATAGGCTCCAGGTTCTCTGTGACCCTGAAAAGTAGTAAGTGGTAGAAGATGGATGGATGCTGTTTGTTTGTTTGCTTGTTTGTTTGTTTGTACCTGCCTGTGACATGTTCTTAAGAATTTAACTAGTTATCTTTATCAACATATAAAAAAAAAACTAGTAGCCTAATTTAAACTATTGCATTTCTGACAGGCAGATATTAAGGATGAATGAATGAACACTGTAAATGCATAACTTACTTTAAAGAACATAGTCTTTCTTTGTCCCATGAGCTTCATATCTGACTGATCAACTGTATGAAGGAACCTCTTAAAAATGTGTATCCATGTTTGTATCTTTTTAGAACACATTATTTGTTCATTCCTGAAAAATTTATTCATATTTTTTACATCCCTGGTGTGTGTGTGTGTGTGTATGTGTGTGCAAATACAGGAGGTCTCTGCCTTGTGCAGAATTGCAGTATAATCCTAAATGTGTTTCATTACCCCTTTAAAGCTACAGAATACACTTTGAGTTTTTAACAATGTCTTAAGGTATGACTGCTAAGTTTATTAACAGAACACTGTAATGCTTTTTGAATTGTTTTATCTTGTTTGCTCATGCTAAATGTAGCTACTTCTTTTAAACATAGTAGTAACTATTGTGCATGGTGGCAGTTTGGTAAGGATTTCTCTGTGTATTGCAAAATATTCAAAAGAGTGATTTATTGGCCCAAGCATTCAAGTCTGAAGTTTGAAGTAGTGTTGCTGGGTATTGGTGTTAATTCAATTATGACTTTCCTTATCAATCATGCAACCACTCATAGCATATAATCAGATTATAGAGTCGAAGGCAATTAACATCCAATAACTAACAAGATGATGTGCCCTTCACAGTTCATTTAGCTATGTGGAATGTGGATTTCATTTTGCAGGTAGCAAACTTGTTGCTATGAACCCCTGCAATTTGCTGGCAGTATGGTTATATTATATCCAACATTTACAGTAAGATACCACTACAGTTTTTTATATTTAATCTACCATTCTTTGGTAGAACATATTTTGTGCTTAGGGTCGTTGTCTTGCTGCGTGACTCACTTTCTCTTTAGATTCAGGTCATGGACAGGTGTCCTGAAATTTTTTTTTCCTTTAGAATTAGATGGTATAAATCAGAATTTATTGTTCCATAAATGATGCCAAGTCGATGCAACAAAATAGACCCAACCGTGATACTACCACCAGAATCTTTCCACATGGGATAAGGTTCTTATGATGGAAGGCAGTGTTTTCATTCCTCCAAACATAAGCTTCTCATTTTTAAAAAAAAATCTATTTTGGTCTCATCTGTCCACTAAACATTTTTCCATTAGCCTTCTAACTTGTCTATATGACTTTTAGCAATTGGCAGAAGAACAGCAATATTATTTTTTGAGAGCGGTGGCTTTCCCCTTGCAACAGTGCCATGCACACCATCGTTGTTCCATATTCTCCTGATGGTGGAATGTGAGAGAGACTTTTAGTTGCTTATAAGTTAACCTGGGTTTATTTGTGAACTTGTGGACTACTACATGTCTTGCACTTGGCGTGATGGGTCCTCACTGATGGGGAGGGTAACAGTGTCTTGAATTTCCTCTGTATTTGCTGTACACGGTCTGTCTGAGTGTGGATTCATGGAGTCCAAACTCTTTAGAGATAGTTTTGTAACCTTTTCTAGCGTCAACAAGTCTTTTTCTCAGGTCCTCAGAACTTTCCTGTTTTTGATCCACAAATATGTGTTGTGAAGATCAGACTTTGGTAGATTCTTTAAATAAAATAGGTTGCTCACTCACACCTGAATGTCATCCCACTGAATGAAAACACCTGACTCTAATTTCACTTTCAAATTACCTTCTAACCCTAGAGGTTCACATGCTTTTGCCACTCACAGATATGTAATATTCAATCATTTTCCTCAATATATAAATGACCAAGTATAACATTTTTATTTTATATAATTTGTTTAATTAGGTTCTTTTTGTCTACTTTAAGGACCTGTGTGAAAATCCAATTATGTGTTAGGTAATAATTATGCAGATATATGGAATTCAAAATTCAAAAGGGTTCACAAACTTTCAAGCACAACTGTAAACTTTCAAGCACCACAGTAAATGTTTTACAAATCAAAGTTTTCCTATGTTAGAGATGTCAGAGCACATAGTTGGTAAATCATAGTTTATTTGAAAAATCTGTTCCCTTCACCAGTATCAAGTTATTTTGTGTGCATATACATTATATATATATATATATATATATATATATATATATATATATATATATATATATATATATATATATATATATATATATATTATTTATTTTTGTATACATACAGTATCTCACAAGAGTGAGTACACCCCTCACATTTTTGTAAATATTTGATTTTAATGTGACAACACTGAAAAAATGACACTTTGCTACAATGTAGTGAGCTTGTATAACAGTGTACATTTGCTGTCCCCTCAAAATAACGCAACACATAGCCATTAATGTCTAAACCGCTGTAAACAAAAGTGAGTACACCCCTAAGTGAAAATATCCAAATTGGGCCCAAAGTGTCAATATGCAGATATATGGAATTTTGTGTGGCCACCATTATGGAGTTCACCAGAGCTTCACAGGTTGCCACTGGAGTCCTCTTCCACTCCTCCATAAGGACATCACGGAGCTGGTGGAAGTTAGAGACCTTGTGCTCTGTTCGTGTAGTAGCTTATGGGCTTATAGCATGGGCATATTATCATATATTATTATGATTATTGTCTAGTTCATAGCTTTGAACAAAGAGTATTGCAAAATTGAAAACTAACAAATGGTTATAAATTCATATAGCTGCTCATGTGTGTACTTATTATTACAACTAGCCTGTTTTTCTGTTCCTTTACAATACATTACTTCATATATATATATATATATATATATATATATATATATATATATATATATATATATATATATATATATATATATATATATATATATATATATATATATATATATAAGAATGATTTATTCATGTAATGAATACAACACTTTTAGGGTGTGCTGTTATAGATAAAATAATCATTGATTGTGATGTGGCCTGATGTGAAGTGGAGTCACTGTTTCCAACTGGAAGTTCCACACCCCAAAGTGTTTTTCTTCCTTTTAAACTACAGCCATTTTCCAGTGATTACAATTTTTTTAAGAACAACACATAATTCTTCCTATCAATTTATAGCTACAACAAATTAAACAATGCAGCTATAAACAGTTGTCCCTCACTAGCCCCTCTTTTTTCTCTCTCTCTCTTAAATGTAATAAGACAAAAACCTTTGTCATGACCAAAAAACTTGTCAAAAAATTACCAAGCAGTGACATTGGAAACTCCTTCCAAAATTCTAAATCTTGTTCCAAACTGTATCTCTTTATAGAGAGCTTATCAACATTTACACACAATGTTAATATGTGTATGTTTCATGTCCACCCTGAAGACCTTCTAAGTTGCTACTATAGAAACAAGTACACATTAGAATGAGTGCATTAGTATACATGAAACAATGATTTGCCTAATGTTCAAATTAATCAACACATTCTAACCAATCAGAATCAAGAATATATCTGTTACCCCATTTTCTAATGAAGTCCTTCAACAGCCTTCTGGATAGATAGCAATGGCCTGGACATTGATTAAATTTTATCTGACACAGTCCCTGTGGAATGAGACTTGTCAGCATCAAAATGTTTGATAGATCTTTTAGTTTCATCCCATAATAACTGTCAGATGTTATGCACAGACTGACAGCTATCAATCATGTGTGTGGCAATGTGTGGCATAATTCCTTTTGACTGAGTTGCCAAGGAGTGACATGAGACAAGGATGTCACCTTGCCTTGCATTATTTCTACAAAAAGCCTGGCAGATTTTATAGGAATTGTCCAGACTGCAACTTCAGAAGAGAGCATTGTTTAATTAGGCCTTTTGTATCATTGTTCTTGCAACTCAGTTGTATTTTGTGTCCTTGATTGTATCTTGATCTCCCAGTTCTAGTAGTTTTTGGTATCAGTTCAAGTTCATTTAGTTCCAATGGACCTGGGTTTGGAAAAAATAAAATAAAATCCAGAAGTCAAGTTGCAGAAACTAGACACAACAAAAACACAGGTGATGATTTGCGTCCTGTTTAAGGCACTGATGGATGTAAGTGGACATAGTGCTGATCTGCACATTTTCCATTATAATATTTAGTTGTTTTTATGGGATGTTCAAATTTCAAATTTGAAATGTCTAAATGCACCAATGCTTGTATGCTTCTCTGAGGTAAAAAAAAAAAAAAAAAAAAAAAGCATATACAGTATCTCACAAAAGTAAGTACAACCCTCAAATTTTTTGTAAATATTTGATTATATCTTTTCTTGTAACAACACTGAAGAAATGACACTTTGCTACAATGTAAAGTAGTCAGTGTACAGCTTGTATAACAGTATAAATTTGCTGTCCCCTCAAAATAACTCAACACACAACCATTAATGTCTAAACCGCTGGAAACAAAAGTGAGTACACCCCTAAGTGAAAATGTCCAAATTGGGCCCAAAGTGTCAATATTTTGTATGGCCACCATTATTTTCCAGCACTGCCTTAACCCTCTTGGGCATGGAGTTCACCAGAGTGTCACAGATTGCCACTGGAGTCCTCTTCCACTCCTCCATGACAACATCACGGAGCTGGTGGATGTTAGAGATCTTGTGCTCCTCCACCGTCCATGTGAGGATGCCCCACAGATGCACAATAGGGTTTATTCCATCACCTTCACCCTCAGCTTCTTTATCCAGACAGTGTTCATCTTGGAGGTGTGTTTGGGGTCTGGCCAAGCATGTCTCCAGACAAATTTATGAACTTTAATATTTAAATTCAGATGAACTAATCAGTTGTTAACCATCATTAAATAATTAGTTAATAGAGTATAGCCACATCAACACTGATATCATTATCAATTATTATTGATAAGCATTCGATAATTGTCTGTCAGGAACTGGAGATGGATGTAAGTGCAAATAATATGTTTAATAAAGACAAAACAAAAACACAAGAGACACTAAGACCTTGTGGCAAAACAATACGTCAAAGACTAAACATGAAACAAAGACCTAAACATAGCAATCAAGATAACGGCAAAGAAATACAAACATAAGACAAGGAGTACAGTGAAAACTGTGTCTATATACAGTAATGAGTGCTCATTAACAACGAGTGATTCAGGTCCAGGTGGTCATGTGACTGTGATGTAGTGAGGTGCAGTGGCTGCTGGGAACTGTAGTTCTGAGTCCCTTCTTTGATACATGACATTGTCAAATAACTTATGATTTGTGCATGCCTATTAATGACGCATTGATATCTTAAAGGTTATTGTAAAGTTATTATTTTTAAGTTAATTACTTTGAAAAAACTAATGTAATAACTGTATAACAAGTTGTGACTTGGCTCTGCTCTTTTCATTCTTTATTATTGTTGAGAATAATAGTTTACAGTTTTAAATTTTTTATTTGTATGGGATTGAACTTTTCAAACACTAGACCAGACACATGTTTGTACACACTAGACTGAATATATAATGTCATTGTTTTAATTTATAAGACAAATGGGTATATTGTATAGTGAAGTTAAAGCCTCCTGGGCAAAATTCCTTATGAAGCTGCTTGAAACCATGCCAAGATTTGATTTGTTTAACATTTTTTTCTTGCTCACAGCATAATTTCATGTGTTAATATAGTACATAATGGCTTTGCTCTCCAAGTGGTTCTTCCTTACATCTGTCCGAGCACCTTGACATACAAATGGCAAGACTTGTTAAGAAATTGCACATTCACCAAGAGTTTTTATACCAAATACCTCCCGCCAGAGATCGCTCGACCAGTGGGGTGTCCGTGGATCACCATACTGGGCGGAAGACGTAGGAGGAGGCGCAGAGACTGATGCCAGAAGCGCGGCTGCAGAGCTGGCATTCAGATCTGGTATATGAAATCCCCATACAGGCCAGCGCTACCCAGCATCTTCCTGACCAATGCCAGATCGCTCAGCAATAAGATGGATGAGCTACCAATGACCATCGAGTCAATCGGTGCAGAACTGCTTGATTATGGTGATAATAGAGACGTGGTTACACTGGATCCCAGATGAAGTTGTCATGTTAGCAGCTTACTGACAGAAACGGCGATTCTGGCAAGAGCAGAGGAGGGGAACTGTGTATCTACTCTAACAACAGGTGGTGTACAAATGCTACAGTGACTGACACTTATCACCAGATCTAGAGTTTGTTACACTGAGATGTCGGCCCTTATATCTGCTGCATGAGTTCACAGTTGTTGTCATGGCTGTGTATATTCCACCAGTGCTAATGCTAATGTAGCATTGAACAGCTTGCTAATAGCCATCAACTAGCTGCAGTCTGTTGGGCTGTGGATTTTCATCATGCAAATCTAAAGACTATCCTCTCTAAATTCTACCTGTATAGAATCTACCTGTATGTTACATGTTCAAAACATGCTGGATCATGTTTATAGTAACATCAGAGAAGGATATAAAGTCTTTACCTATCCTCACTTGGGACAGTCTAATCATCTGTCCCTCTTTCTTAACCTGGATACAGACCTCTCATTAAGAAAACCATGCCTAGTGTGAGACATATAATGACTCGGCCTGAGGATGCAATCCCACAACTGCAGGATTGCATTGTGTGTACCATCTGGGACATATCTGCACAGCAGAATCTAGATTTTACATTCACTGTTTTGTTCTACATCCAAACTAGCATTGATAATGTCACTGTTGAGAAACAGATCAGATTTTATCAAGACAATAAACTGGGGATGAACATGGGTGTCAAGCAGCTGCTGAGGGATTGAGACACAGCCTAGGTCTAGAAACATGGAATTATACAGCGTTTCCAGATCCAACCAAAAAGAGGCATCAAGGAGGCAAAAGCAGCCAACAGGCAAAAGCTAGAGGGACATTTCAGCAAGGGGGACCTCCGGTACATCTGGCAGGGAATCCAACACCTCACAAACTTTAAGTGCTCCAAAGATCCAGACACCAGCACCAGCAGTAACCTGGTAACCGAGGAGCTCAACCATTTCTTTGCATGTTTTAGGCAACTGAGGCAGAGACCGAGCTGACACCAATACCATCTATGGACAACCTGGCACTCCCTGTGAGTATAGAGGTCAGAAGAGTGGTCCAGGGTGTGAACCCCAGGAAAGCTGCTGTTCCCAATGGTATTCCAGGAAAGGTAATGAGGGACTGAGCGGACCAGCTGACTGAGGTTTTTACTTCCACAGTCAACCTCTCTCTGTCCACTTGCACTGTCCCCAAATGCTTTGAATCTGCTACCATTGTGCCAATCCCTAAGAAACCATCTGTCAGCAGCCTCCAGACATGACTACAGACGACTACAGACGTGGCTCTAACCTCCACTGTTTTGAAGTGCTTTTAAAGGTTAATCCTAAAACACATGAAGTGCTCCCACTCAGTTTGGACCAGCACCAGTTCACATATAGAGTCAATAGGTCAACAGGAGATGCCATCAACATAGCCATCCACATTGTGTTAACACATCTTGAACAACCCAGCTCATATCCAAGAATGCTGTTTATGGATTTTAGCTCTGCATTTAATACCATCATCCCCAGCAGAATGGTGTTCAAACCACACTTGAAGATGGATCAAGGACTTTTTAACAGACTGTCCACAGCCTGTCCAAATGGGGTCTCATTACTCCTCAGTCCACGCCCTCGGCATTGGGGTCCCTCAGAGTTGTGTACTGAGTGCTCTGCTTTACACTCTATACACCCAAGACTGTACATCAATCAATAATAGCAATATTATCATTAAGTTTGCAGATGGCACTACTGTAGTGGGACTGACATATGATAACAATAAGTCTGCCTACAAAGATGAAGTCCAAAGACTCACTGTCAGGTGCTCTGACAACAAAATCTGGCACTCAATTCCTCAAACACAAAGGAGTTGGTGATAGATTTTAGGAGGAAGAGAGAGGAACCCACCCCTATTTACATCAAAAGGGAAATTGTAGATAGGGTCAGTGATTTTAAATTCCTGGGAACATACATCTCTCAGGACCTCACATGGTCTGTCAATACCAGTGCTCTTGTGAAAAATAAATAAATAAATCACAGCAGCAACTGTACTTTTTGAGGTCACTGAGGAGAGTCAATCTGTCCCAGGAACTGCTGCTGTCTTTTTTACAAGTGTTCTGTGGAGAGAATCATCATCCACAAAATCCTAGCGTGGTTTAAAAGCTACACTATGGCTGATAAAAAAGGCTTGGAGAGAGTCAGGAAGTCAGCACAGAACATTATAAGGACCCAGCTTCCCTCACTGACTGATATATACTGAGCCACATGCCTGTGTCATACAGCAAGTATAATCTAGAACTGTTCTTACCCAGGAAAAGTCTGTTCACACTGTTGCCTTCTGGAAGGCACTATAGGTCTATCCAGGCCCTCCCCTCTATACATATGAACAGTTTTACTCCAAGTGCCAAAAAAATTTTAAATTCTCATAATTATTTAATGGACTGTGTAATATGTTGGACTATGGACATATTATATACAGGACTGTACAATAAATTATACATTGGACTATTTTTACATTGGACTGCGCAATATATATTAAACATGGGATTGTGCAATATATTTTCTACTGCTTATTTATTTATCTCTTCTTGTCGCTATGCCAAGCTTACTTGTTGTGTGTAACTTTTTTTTTTTTTACCACAAGGAGTTGCACCTGAATTTCGTTGTACAGCTGTGCAATGACAATAAAGGCATTCATTCATTCATTATTCTAAAAGTGTAGCATTTTTATATATGTCATTTCCAAATATTGAAAATATAGTCACATGCTGTAGCGGCACTGAATCACATTAATAAATATTACTGTATTACTCACATTGTTCCTAATACTCTTTAAACAAAAACATCTAAACACTACATTGAAGTTAAAGGAAAAGGTTCATGAAAATGTTTTTAATAATTCTGCTGATGACATATAGTAGTTATTTACTAAAGATTAATTAATTGGGTAAAATAGCCAGATTTTTTTTTTAATTGACTGTACATGGAAATGCTCAGAATTTCAGTATGGGAAATTAATATGCAACATCTTATGTGCAGAAAAGTGACACAATAATGCAAGCATAATAATAATTTAGTCTTTTTTCCCTGAAAAAATTCTGTATAATTTTTTCTCCTATTTTATATTTTTGCAATTACACAAAGCACACAGTCTGTCTGTCTACCTATCTATTTAGACATGGCACAAACACATCTTAACTCTCAATTTCAGTTAAACTAAGTTCTAGCACAATTATTCTTTTTTGCTCAGAGTTCTGCAATTCATGCATATATTGACTGTGTATTGCACAGGTTTGTGAAAGACAATATATTTTAACCTGAGTAGGAGGACTGTTTTCCATTACAAAATGAAAGATTATGCATCAGTCTGTCATACTGACAAACAAACACATTTTTCTGCGATCTAATTAGTTTAAAAAATAAAATAAAAATCTGATCTGTATAATCCTTTGTATACAGTATTTCCAAACCTAAAAACACAAAGCCTTAGTCACACACCAGACATGATTTCATTTTGAAATAATACACAGTAAATTGGATCAGGATGTGGTGATAGTGTTTACCATTGTTTATCTGCATGGTGTTAACAGACAATAGTTTATCCACAGCTCTCAAACCCGGCATCTTTATATTGCTTTGGTAAAACTGCTGAATTGCTTTGATCTCCATTATAATCTGATTTAATTGGTGGTTTAGTGACTGAAATTGTATTAGTTTCAGTTGAAAAAAATTGGACGACTCCTATGCTTCTTACTAAGGAGACTCAGGAAGAATGCGAGTACATCCAAAAGCCAGTTCACACAGCAATATATGGGAGCTCAGGCTGCTTGGTGTTGGGACTGCAAATCATGCCAATATAACAGATCCATATTACTCAATTTCCATTGCTTTTGTGAAGCAGCTCAATTAAGTGGACCACATGGTGATGAGATTACAGAGGACTCAAAAAGTCCTTATTCACCAGAAAACAATAGCAAATGGAGAAATCTTCCTGAAGCAAAGACTGACTATCAGTAGTTTCTCGCTTTATTATATGGACTGTTTCTGGAGCATATCATATGGGAGAGATGTAAATGGAGATTTCTATGCCCTGAAGGAAAAATAAAGGAACCCTAGAGGAGAACTAGGTAATGTTCAGTGATGTAAAATATACCATAAACTCATTAAATTTTATGTTCTATGACCAAAAGGTGCGTTACTGGAACACACCTCATAATTTTTAATGTTGCATGTGATCTGGGTGGTATTATGTAGAAATCATATATATATATTATGTAAATATATATATATATATATATATATTATGTAAAAAATATATATTTCTTTTTAAATAAAATCTAATTGCATGATTTATTCGACAATGAATGTTGAATAAATCATGCAATTAGTTTTTATTTAAAAAAATATATATATTTTTTACATTATATGTATATATATATATATATATATATTATGTAAAAAATTATACATAATATATATATATATATATATATATATATATATATATATATATATATATATATATATATATATATATATATATATATTATTTATTTAAATAAAATCTAATTGCATGATTTATTCAACATTCATTGTCTTATGTTAGGAATAATCCACAACAGGGCATGCAGTTATAGGAAAAAAATCAATGATGTCTGAGTCTGTAGGCCATTATTTGCACTTGGCTAGATTGAGTTTTTGGCACCAGAGTGGATTTAATTAATTGCAGTGGTGCCACTAATTATTGGAGGTTGATACCCTCAGGTTTGAGTGTTAGTTTTTCGTTGTATTCCATTTGTTGTTTTTTTTGTATTCTAATTACTTTTTTTGGTGTTTCTTTTTGTATCTTGTTTGGGGGAACAGTGCCCATCATAAGATTACTTTTTGATATAATTCATTTCCCTTACAAAAGGGAAAATGCTCCTTTTTCTCGAGTAATTAAACTAGAGTGGCAGACCAAATGGATTCATTTACATTGCATTTATGGCATTTGGCAGACACCCTTATCCAGAGAAACTTACAGTGCTGTGGTATAAGTAGATACATTTATTTAGTACTAATACATACAATAGAATCTGCTATTCATGTAAAACTGGGTTCACACTCTACAATTTTGGCCATGATTTGGTTGTCAAATTTTGAGAATCCTAAAAGATTCTTATAATCTAACTGAGATCCTACAGTGTGACATGGCTTACAGCATGGATCAAGTTCGGACAGTCTGACAAGCAACAATCACAAAGGACGATTAAAAATCGCACAGTGTGCACCCGGCTTAAGATTATTTATCTGATGAATGATTCATAAGACATTTTTGGTTTGCTTTTTTTTTTTCCAAAATAAATACATTTGTGTTCATTGCTCACTGTAAACTTTGATTATTATGCATAAACAACAGGATGCCTTAAAGTAAAGGCAAAAGATCATTTGTGCTGTTAATCTGAGGGTGTACACATAATAAAAAGTAATTCTGCCTGAACTGTTTATCAAGATGGACACCAAAGCAGGTGAAAGGCAGCAAAATAAGGGAAACACAAGTGCAGCCACCCAGTAATGAACTGCTTAATGTTATCTCCCTTTTTTTTATATGTTTCCCTTTGCCATATAACAAGGACCTGCATTTGTTTTGTGGAGATTATCATCAGTGCAAGGAAACATGAAATTAATCTTTTCATTCTAATCTCAGTTTATTATGTGGCATGAACATTCCTATTCAGATTCACTCATGAGGAACACTGAGTAATACAAACTTTTTTACAAGCTCTTCCTTTATTACAACCCCACTGACCTATGTTTTGTTCTATGGCTCTTAGAAGAAGAATTATTGGAATAAATACCTGCTCTCTGTTCTACAGCTCTTAGAGCAGCATCCGGTAAATTACTGATCACTATCTTTTCATTAGACCGCAGCTTCCATGGAGCACAGCATTCATCCATTAAGATTTTTTCTTCCCTCCCAATATACAGCAAAACCCAACATAAACCCTTTCTTATAGTTTATAAGAAGCCTATGATTTCAAGAAGAAATTTCTGAGTTAATCGGTGGACCCATAGTGGTAGTGATGGAAATGACTAAAGATTGTCTCCATGCATATCAGTTCCAAACCATGCTCATTTACTCATGCTCGTATTCATACTCATAAAAATGCTCAAACATCAACATCTGATACCACACGATAACTTGTGGAATAAGTTATACAGTATGTTGTTGCACAAATAAACATGATAGCAATGATAGAAATCTGTACTTATTTCATGAGTAATGTTGGCAATCAAAGCAAAGCAGACTGCAGTCTGTGATCAGGGAAAATCTCAAGCGATAGGATACTTTGACTGACCTCACTAATGCTCTTGTGCCTAAATGAGCAGAAATCCCCACAGCCATGCTCCAAAATCTAGTGGAAAGCCTTCCTAGAATAGTGGAAGTTATTATAACAGCAAAGTGGGCCTAAATCTGGAATGTTATTTTCTACAAACATACAATAAGTTTGATTGTCAGGTGTCCACAAACATTTGGCCATATTGTCTAAATGCGATCATTGTTATACCTTCTACAAGTTTTTGCATTTTAGGTACTGTTTTTAACAACACATCTTTGATTGAACACCACATTATGTAACTTATTTTATCAGCTCCACAACATTGCCCAGCTTCAACCCATTCTTAGTTTGAAAGTTTCTGAAACCCTGGTTTATACTTTTACACTTAGATTAACGTAATTCCGTCTTTATTGCTATTTATGGTCAAAAATCCTGAATAGACTCCAACATATTTGTTGGATAAAATTAACTGTTAGGGTCTTCACTCATGCTCAGCACACATTATAACTGTACTTCAACTGAAGTAACTGAAGTACAGTTGTAATGTTCAGCACACATTACTGTACTTCAAGAATTACACTGGTTACCCATCTCACAGAGAATCAAATATAAAATCCTACTACTCATTTACAATGGAATACATGGCATTGTCTCTCTGCTCAAACACACTCCTGCTTAGATTCTCAGGTCCACCAATACTGGTGAACTGGTGGTGATTAAGACCAGACTGACATCACTGGGGGCCCTCAGACTCTTCTACCAACACTTTTTCCCTTTCTTCTGCTTACTAGTCACTGTCTTACTAGTATTTACTTATGTAATGAGTATCAGAAATTTGCCAACACTAAATTACTTTCCAATAGTAGCAATTTCTAGGGATTTTATGAGGCTTGTCGTCTAATCCACATCATATGAATTAAGTAACTTATATAAAATACATTCACATCACAAAACTATCAGTTGTAGGCTACATTAACTGGCCTCATCAGCACAAGAAGCGCCATTTGAATTGCCTTTATTTGCATATCAAAACACTCACATACACACACATGCACACACATTAGTTAATTATGGTGATATAACATGATCATTCCGTAAGCTCACCAGATCGTTCTAACATGTTCCTTCATGGGGACATTTCAGCAGCTTCAAATGATCTCTAGTGAAATGTATATGCTAATTTTCCATGAAAATTTTTCTAATAAATACTTATATTTCTTTGGGAGGTTCATGTACAAGAGTTATATAAGAAAATATAAAATAAAAATATAAGGTTATTAACAGGAGTTATTTAATAAACTCCATAAAACACATTTTTTCTTTTCATTCATTCATTCATTCATTAATTCCCTGTAACTTGAAATGATGTCCTGCATTCTGATTGTTTTATTTATTTATTTTTTTTGCTTTAAACCTGCTAAAATCCTAAACTAAGCTATACTAAGCTAATTGGCTACAAGGGGCTGGCCAGGGATGATGTGTGCTCTATGGTCTTCACTCCCATTGGAAGTCACCCTAATTTGCATAATAAACTTATCTCAACTTTCTTTGTCTTTGGACACACCCACATCTGGTCGTCAATGGTCGCTGTCGCTCATGTCGCTCATGAAGTTGATAGCTGTTATTGAAAATGAACTGTCTCCGGTCACATTGTCGCTGCTAGTCGCTCTATGTGTGAACGTACCTCAAATGTGGAAGCAGGGGCATGCTCGAGCTCCAGTTTATGAACGAAGACCAAAGCTGCAGAAGGTGAGTGGTAGGGATTGCACACCTGCAGGGAATTATATTAATGAATGTTCTGTGTTGCAGCGAGCCGAGGCCAGAATAAAAACGGGAGAGACAGGCACCTCGAAAGACAAAGAGAGCCAACCAGCATGGTGTGTGTGTGTGTGTGTTCCTAGCCTGCCTCCAGCTTCCTCATTCCGTACCCGAATCTGGGAAAGTGTTATACTAAGGTTTTTTTTGTTGTTGTTGTTTTTTCGAAATTTTTAATTCTTGAAAACCCTGGACACCATGTCCTCTAAACTAAAGAGGACTATAAAGGAAGGGGACTATCCGGCTTTTTATCAGTGATGAGTTCAAAAGCCTGCATCTTTGATGATGTGGGGGTGCACTAGTGCCAATGGAATGGGCAGATGAAAAGGCACTATCAATGCTTAAAGGTATATACAGCGCTGAGAGCAACATATGTTTCCATCCAGATAACATCTTTTTTCAGGGAAGGCATTGCATATTTCAGCAGGAAGATACTAAACCACTTACTGCATCTATTACAACAGCATGGCTTCATAGTAGAAGAGTCCGGGTGCTGAACTGGCCTGCCTGCAGTCCAGACCTTTCACCAATTGAAAAGAATTGGCACATCATTAAATGAAATATATAAAAAGAAGACACAGGACTGTTGAGCAACTAGAATCCTGTCCAGCCGAGAATTGTCTGAGGACTTAAGAAGCAAAATTGTGGAAAAATATCAACAATCTCAAGGTTACAAGTCAATCTCCAGAGATCTTAAAGTTCCTTTGTCCACTGTGCGCAATATAATCAAGACGTTTATAACCCATGGAACTGTGGCAAATCTCCCTGGACATGGACGGAAGAGAAAAATTGATGAAAGAATGCAACGCAGGATAGTTTGAATGGTGGATAAACAACCTCAGTCAACTTCCACGCAAATTCAGGCTGTCCTGCAGAACCAGGGTGCATCAGTGTCAGCTCGAACCATACGTTGTCATCTGAATGAGAAGAAGCACTATGGGAGGAGACCGAGGAGAAGCCCACTTCTGACACAGAGCCATAAAAGATTTTGGCCCATAATGTAGGGCCTAGTGTCAGAAAGCTGGGTCTGCGTCAGAGGTCATGGGTGTTTCAGCAGGACAATGACCCGAAAAATACCTCAAAAAGCACCCAGAAATGGTTGGAGACAAAGTGCTGGAGAATTCTGAAGTGGGCATCAATGAGTCCGGATCTAAATCCCATAGAACACCTATGGAGAGATCTCAAAATTGCTGTTGCGAGAAGGCACCCTTCAAATCTGAGAAACCTGGAGCAGTTTTCAAAAGAAGAGTAGTCCAATATTCCAGCTGAGAGGTGTAGGATGGTTGTTGATGGTTATAGGAAGCGATTGGTTATAGTTATTTTCTCCAAAGGGTGTGCAACCAAATATTAAGTTGAGGGTGCCAACAATTTTGTCCGACCTAATTTTTGAGTTTTGTGTAAAATGATGTCAAATTTTCTTCTGCTTTTTTGTGCTGTTCCAATACACTTAAAGGTAATAAACATGTGTATATGAAAACATTTGTCATTGCAACACTTTTCTGCGAGAAATGGTGCATTTTCTGGAAAAGTTACAGAGGTACCAATAATTTCATGCCAATAATTTCGATCAAGACTGTATATATATATGTATATATATCTATCTATATCTATATATATATATATATATATATATATATATATATATATATATATATATATATATATATATATATATATATATATATATATATATATATATATCTATATAATATATATATATATATATATATATATATATATATATATATATATATATATATATATATATATATATATATATAACCCCTTCCTGGCACCGGAAGTGTAATATTAGATAAGGTTACTACTATAAAAGGTTTTCATTAACAGGATCCTGAGTATTTAGCAGTCGATGATGTTATCACAGGCAGAAATGTATATAACTGATTTAATCCAGAATAGCGTGGTGCCTCCACTGAAGAATTCCCTCACTCACACACTATGAGCGATATGGTTATTCCCCAGAAACAAATATCGAGTTAACTATGCCAACTATATATAGACCTTATTAAATGAAAAGGAAAAGTTCAGTGCAGCCAGGCAATATGTATAACAAAAATAAAAAAAAACATTTATTATGCTAAACAAAACAAAAAAACTTCCAACTGTATACATGTATTATAAACAGAATTTAGACCAGTAACTCAAATGCTCCTTTCTAATTATTAAACACCAGGAACAGTACAGTTTGGATTTAACCACTTAAACCCCTTTTTTATTAACTGTTCAGAACCTTCACCAAGCCCTTGGGTTTTCTGTTGGGGCCCGTGAGTTGGTGCACATACAAAAAAAACCCTCCTTGGTTCCTTTAGTGAACGGCTACTAAAACCTCTCCCTTACTCACACCTCTGGAACAGAAGAATTAGTCGACTTGGACACGAGCTGAGAGAATGAATCCGCTGCACGCGAGGTTCCAGCAGGTTAATTCAGCGACGCAGGTTCACCAGTGGAGTCCCTCCTCAAACAGGCGTAGCTACCATGCTACCTAGCACAGTTCAGCACAGTTCTCCACAATCCTCGTCCCTTCAGTTTCACAGCAAAATTGCGACTAGCAGTTACAGCTGTTCGTCTCTCACAAAGACATTAGCTTAACGTCCACAAGTTACAGTTTGTACTTAGCTTTGTTTTTCCCAAGCTAGTGCAAAACAAACAAACGCAGATAAGCTAGCTGCACTTCACATGTATGTTCACCAATTTACCGAGCTGATAGTTGCTCTCGACTTTTCGCTGAATAAAATTATATTTGTGCCACTACTGTAATAGAAGTTTAGTCTACAAACATCACCTCTGCATTAAAACTCCAGTTTTCTTTTTCCCGCTCTCATCCCACGTGTCACTCCCTTCTTCGCTACCTCTCCCCTCCTTTCCCTTTTTTCCCACTCCCCAACAAAGGTGACCTCCGATTGGCTGCAAGTGTAATTAAACAGGCAACCCATTGGCTTGAACTACTCCCATGGAAACAAACTGCAACTCATCCCAAAACAAAGGATTATGGGAAAAGTAGTCTCAATTGAATCTACCCAAAAATGCAGCAAGCACACCATTTATTCAACTACATTTTTGGGAGGTACCTATATATATATATATATATATATATATATATATATATATATATATATATATATATATATATATATATATATTTTTATTTATTTTTTTTTTTGTGAACCTGGGTCACAAGGAACGGCTATTTCTACTATCAGGGCAAAAATTAAGAAGTTGACTGGAAGTGTTATGAATCAACCTAGAATTGGATGTATGTCAATACTGTCTCAACGCACACTGAAGAGGATGGTTCAAGTGACCAAAAAAATATCCAAGGATCACAGCTGGAGGATTGCAGAAGTTAATGGGTTCAGAAAGTCTCTAAAACTACAATCCAAAGTCACGTACATCACCACAAGTAGTTTGGAAGGATTTAAAGAAAAATGGGGTCAGGTTCTATGGTGAGATTAAACCAAAATAGAGATTTTTGGCAATAAACGCCAGTGTTGGTTTTGGCGCACACAGAGCGGTAGCCATATGGAAAAGTACCTCATGCCCACGGTTAAATATGGTGTTGGCTCTTTAATGTTTAGGGTCTGTTTCTGCCAGAGAACCTGGACATTTTTTTATGATACATGGCATCATGGACTCTATCAAATATCTATAAATATTAAATGAAAACCTGACTGCCTCTGCCAGAAAGTTTAAAATGGGCCATGGTTGGATCTTCCAGTAGGACAATGATCCAAAACATACATACAAATCAACACAAACATGGTTTACTGACCAGAAAATGAAGGTCCTGCCATGGCCATCCCAGTCTCCTGACTTGAAACCTAAATAAAACCTGTTGGGTGACCTAAAGAGGAGAGTCCACCAGGGTGGACCTCTAAATGGGAAGAATCTGGAGAGTTTGTATGAAGGAATGTTCTCTGGTCCCTTGCCATGTACTCCCCAACCTCATCAGGCATTTTAGGAGAAGACCCACAGCTGTTATCTTGGCAATATAGAAAAGGCAAAGGGAGGTAGCACAAAGTATTGACTAAAAGGGTGCTAATATTGCATGCCTATATTTAATAAACATATTTGTTTTGATAAACCTGTGTTTTGTTTGCAATTGTTTGATATCCATAGAGCAGAGTATTTGTGATTTTTTTTAAGAAAAGATGAAAAGGTTAAACAATAAAGACACTGTAATTGTGTTGTAAGGAATACTCAACATATCACCTACAATAACTAGGAAAATCTACTTATAAAAAATTATATCTGGCATGCAAGTTAATTGGAAGGAAAAAATAGATCACACAGCACATAGTTATGTTTTCCCAGCTATACACTGAAACATTCGTACAGTAACAAACATTTCTTACAGTAACAAGCATTGTATTAATGACTATATTAATGACTGCAATGTTAAGAGCTCATTTATTGCTGAAGACTGTTTGACTGAAGCATATGAACTTAGTTTGGAACAAAAGAATTTTTACTATTTTTAAATAAGGATTTACTTCTTCAGTTACTGTCTTACCCGATGATCAAACTCCACACCACAGGTGCTCATCAACAGAATATTCTAGCTTCCAGTTACACTACTTTTCAAATCGCAATTCTGCTTTTTCATGTTTAATATTTTTCGCCTGCCCCATTGTTTATCCTTTTGAGTTTTTAACTTAACCAGATCTCTCGACTAGAATTTTTGCAGTCTGTTCTGTTCTGTTCAGTCTACACTTGGACCATACTTTCTTATCACATCATCATTACTACACACCTAACAAGCATTTCACTTTCCTGATTGGGCTATCAAAGAAGTAAAATATGTAATAGTAGAAAGTTCAGAGGAAATACTTGCTGTTTACAGAAATAGTTGCTTTTGACAGTCAATACTATTTTGGAATTTGATATTGAGAATGTTAAAAAAGTCTTAAGAAAGAAAACTAAATAAACACATTCGTGTTATTGTCTTTTCAAAATCTCACATCTGGTATGTTAATGTAATATATGTCTAATCAATATTTTTTTTTGCATTTATTTTGTATAAATTTTTCTCCCATCAGTTTTGGCCTTCAGGCTGACATTTAAAACAACAATAAAAAAATTCCTAATAAAAAACAATAATAATAATTTTAAAATAAAACCTAGATCTGGACGAGAAATGCATCACAAAATTGGTCTTTTGCTTTTTTTACCATAAGTGGTGCTCATTTCTCACAGAAAAACTTCAAGGACCAGTGTGCTAATGTCTACTTGACAAAGTCTTGCATAATGATCTATCATGTTTAAAGACAGTTTTTTGATATATCTTAATTTGCTCTATCTTATCTCAAGTCATTTTGTCATAAGTATTTGGAGTATTGGTTTAATCAACATGGCACTCACTTACGTCATATGAAAAGATACAAAGGTTAATGCTAGGATTAGGGATGGGATTAGTGACAAAACCCTGATTATTCAAATTCAGCCTTGTTTATTCAAATTCACATGAATTTTTATTTACTAAAAAGATCATGTCATTCATGAACAGTGCAAATTATGTATTTTCTGACTGTCTTTGGTCATCCTGATTTTCCTATGATAATATTGTGTGGAGACATGCTCAACATCCAAAAATATCTGAATCTTTCATTTTCTTGTCAAACATATTTTTATAGAGTTCGTTATGGTTGAGATGTTTAGACTGGTTTATAGTTTAGATGTTCAATTGAATAAATCGTGTCATGATTGCATCTTTTCACTTCTTTTGGACATTAGCTGTTATACCTGTCATCACACTTAATCTGACTGATATTAAAGAGATATGCTTTAAAAGGGGGCACCAGCATTCTTATAAATAAATAAGAGGAAAGAGTCTGTCAAAGTGCTGGATATATAGCTTACAGTACAAGCTGGCAGTCACCTTGTGGGGTTGTGTCTGGAGTAACAATCACTTGGCACAGAGCATACGGTGTCTTGAACATCCCGAAGATGTCATGACAGATGGCACCAAATCCCATTACAGAATGCCAGCACCCTTGGCACCAGCGTTCAAAATGCCATTGTTGCCACTCCTACAGTATGAGGGATTCATAGGGTCAGTGCTACTAACCTTGTAAAAGCGGGCCATTATCCCCCACTCAGTGGCTTGTCATTTTGCCCTGTTCAGCTGAGGACGCCGCTTAGCTGCCCGGTTCAGCTAGGGACTTGCTCTGCTTCCCTGCTCCAAGGACACCGTGTAATTTCTTCCTGGCGCTGCTTGGGACATTCAGCCTTGTTTCTGTTTCTGTTTATTTTCATCACTTGTAAATAAACCTCACCATTTGAACTGCAAATGCATCCAGCCTGCTTCCTGCCATCACGCCACGTGACAAGGGTTATATTACATTGTTTACAAGCTGTTTTATTAAGTTGATTACATTTCAGAAAGTTTTATTGAGATTCAACTTTTTAATGACAGACTCAACCCTCACTGTCTGTGGCACCATTTTAAGGGAATGGCCACTGCAGCTCTGATTAGTGGTACTATGGCTTGTTCTATACCTCCTGATTACTGCGACAACTGGGTTTCAACTGATTTTAGTTGGATAACATTCTTCCTGTATCCTTTTCAATCTTTTTGAAGTCTCACAATCAGATTTTTCAGTTCATCTGGCAGTTATTTTCCATTTGGAGTCCTGGTGCAGATAAATACAGCCAATAGGTCCAAAACTGAGAACGGTCTGGTGTTTACAGGTAATTTTATAACCATATTCATGTAATGTGGCTAGCTGGAAATCACATGTGTACTCAATTTAGTTTTAGTGAACACAGGTTTTCTAATTGTGTGTTAGTGATCACAGGTGTATTTTGTGTATTCAGAGTACTTTTTACAGTTGGCCCAATATGTACCTTAAAGAAATAATACATGAAGATAGGCTCCAGTTTCCCCATGACCTTGTAAAGAAGTAAGCGGTAGAAGATAGATGGATGGATGGATGGATGGATGGATGGATGGTTGTAATGCATGACCAGGTAACCATGCTGCGGGAAATTGCAGATGAATTCGGAATCATATTCTTACTATTTCTGCTATATCTTTAAATGGTAGATATATTATGAGTAATATGTGATTCAGAATTCAGATTGAGTACACAATGTCCCAATGTGTGTTTCAATACTCCTTGCAAGTTCCTGAATTAGTGTGAAAGTCAAGGAGCAAGATGAAATATCCTCTTAAATTTAGATGCAATAATATGTTCTCTATGCCCAGATAATCTTTGTAAGACAGAAAAAAAGATTATATAGAAATTACAATATATTATAAATACAATTACAATATAAAGTATAAATGCAGAGTAAGCTAAAAAAAGAAAGAGGAAGGTAAAATAGGAAGGTAGAATATTTATGGTTATAGATTGTATGTAATTAGAGCAAGTGAAAATTGTGTAATGGAGAAAAAAAAAATGTAAATCAGTTGTTAGCAGGCATTCTTTGCTGGTCCACTACCAAAATCTTTTTGAACTTTCCTTTTACTTTAGTTCTGGCTATGAAAAATGTGACTTGATTTTCCGTTTTTTCTATAAATAGTTTCCTCACTGAAAAGAAGAAGAATTGTGGTAGGTAACACTGTAAGTTATACATATTTGACTGCTGTTATCAATTACAAGTCTGTATTTGAGTACAGTTAAAAATGTATTGGAATTGGGGGGGGTTCTTTCTTGTATGTAGTGTCATTTGCATAATGTTGGTAGTGTTTTTAATGTTGCTTAATATTGACTATTTTTTTTTTTTTTAGGTACTTGATCTTGGAATGTTGGGTGGAGTTGATGTAAAGGACCCTGTTAGGACGTTATTGAAGCAGGCATTGACTTTGCAAAAGCGGTGAACCAGAGAGGAGTAAACAGGAAGACATCATTCCAAAGTTTGGAGCTTAAAAAAGTTGTGATTGTTAAGAGCTCTTGTCAGTCTTTCTGTCATTTTTAAATCTAGAAATGTATTTTCATGTTATGAATTGAATTTTCAAAGTCTTGGTTCTCTGCGATGGACTGGAACCCTGTCCAGAGTGTACCTCGGCTTCTGAACGATACTCCCTGGGATAAGCTCCAGGTTTCCCCGCGACCCTGAACAAGGAGTAAGCGGTAGAAGATGGATGGATGGATGGAAGTCTTGGTCCTTGGAGTGGTGCTGTCTATTGTACTATGTGCTTTAAGGTCTTATTATGATGCATTTGATCTCAATGTAGTTTTATTCTTAACTCTGTATCTGTATGATCCTATTCTAGAGGCTGTAGGAAAAAATCCACTATATCCACAAATAACAGAATTGGAGGCCAAAAAAGTGACCATCTGGACTTGAGTGTCTTGCAGTGACCCTCGGGCTCAGACCCTTTGAACATTCCATACCCTCAGGATGATGGAGTGAGTATACTCGTTCCCAAAGCTCACACAGTGTTGAGTTCCCTTTGAAAGGGGACGTTTGGGTAATGCATGTAACCCTGTTCCATGAGAAGGGAAGGACACGTTCCATAGCTGTGAATCACGTCTTCACTTCAGATAAAAGAGGCTGATGACGTGGTTTACAGGTGCCGTTTTATAATCATGCAAAGCATGAAATGCCATGTCATGGCAGGCCTATAAATAGCCATGATTTCAAAATAGCCATGAGAAGGGAACAAAACATTCCATGAACTTCATGCTGTGGGAAGCACCCTCACGCGTGATCAATATCTGAAATCTAAGGTTACATGTGTAATATAGACATTTTGAATCATTTGAATTTTAAGTTAAATTGTGATGTTGCAGGGGGGTGTACACACTTCTGTTGCATACTGTATATGTTTGACTATGTACTGGAAGTGTATTGTACTGGATACTGGATGTACTGGATTGATATGCCATACTGATACAATGCCTCACTTCTAATACTGATTTACTGTACAAATTTTTTTTCAATAAAGGATTTAGACAGGCTGATATAGTGGAAACTGAAGAAAAAGATATATGAACATGTCATCTGACTTTATCTCTGTCCATTCCATTAACAGATGCTGTTCTTCATGGCCATCAGATGCAAGTGTAATAATGAGCAGTTCAGCCAGGAAAAGGAACATAATGTGTAGTTTGTGTTTGTGTATAGAGGGTATGGGCGGTACACCAGTATGGGCATTGACACAACGTTTTTCTTTTATCTTTTAGTCTGCTTTTAATGAAAAACATGGTCAGTTCATTTTGTTCATATTTATAATGCTGAAACCATGTGAATTTTAAATAAAAACCATTGGACTTGTTATTGAAAAATGTGTCTTCATTTGTGATGTTGATGCATGTTATTATTTTAATAGCCTTGAAAACAAGTGCATTCAGCATTCGGAAGACACTCATAATAAATAAATTGGTAATGTACTTATAACACAATTAAGGTAAACTTTAATTTTACTCATCAAGCATGTAAGTAGTCCCCACACAGACTACTTACATACTTAAAGTGTACTATGTGTACTTAGTACACACAAGTACACTAAATACACTTCAAATTGGGCTTTTCTATAATTAAATTACAACTAAAATATACTTGTTCAAAATTTGTTGTTCCAAAATAGCAAAATTCAAGTTAATTAATCATTAACCTCTAGGGTTGGGGGGTTTGATTCTCTCCATGGCTCTGTGTGTACAAAGTTTGCATGTTTTCCGCCTGCTGCAGGGGTTCCCTCTGGGTGCTTTAGTTTCCTCCCCCAGTCCAAATACATGCATGGTAAGCTGATCGGCATGTCCAAAATGTCTGTAGTATATGAATGTATGTGTGAATGTGTATGTGATTGTGCGCTGTGGTGGATTGGCACCCCGTACCCAGCCTTGTGCCCCATGCTCCCTGGGATAGACTACAGGTTCCCTGTGACCCTGTAGGATAATCTGTATAAAAAATGGATGGATGGATGGACTTGTGCTTTCACATGCGAGATCAAAACATTTGTCTGGCTCATGACCTGACTCAATTTTGTATGAATATATAAATGGAATTGCCGCTTTATTGTTATTTATTTATTTAAACTTTACTGGCATAGTAAAGTTTCAGCATACGATTAGCCAACGGTCACCAGCTATGCAACCAAATTGCTTCTGATGTTGTAGGACATGAAGCTAGCTACACCACTGCTTCATGCCATGTATGTATTTAGACAGTGGGAGAACACCTACACCTGGTTTTCTCCAGGTGTACAAAAACATACTGTACCAGTAAGTGGAGTGGTAATGTTTTGGTGTATACTGCAATCAGAAAATTATCATAGCTCTTGATGACATAATAATGTCCACTAACATAATAATGTCCCCTTTACATCCTTTTTCTGACAAATATAGAACCACAGTTACACAAATAACCTTCCTTTTATTCTAGAAACATTACAAAACATATATCTAAGTTGAGAGTTCTTCCTGATAGAGCACCTCACCAGATAAGAGCACTCATAAATAGTGCCGATATCATACTTTTAAGGATGCGGTGGTACTGTATTCTGTTAAGATTGAGAATCACTCAAAGTACCAATATTGACAAGTTTTCTATTAAGGATAGAATTGCTTACATTTCTGATATTTTTCACCTCTGAGGATAAGAATCACTCAGAGTTCTAATGTCGCTCTCTATTGAAAGTCAGAATCACATAAAAGCACCACAGAGCACACGGAATGCCTTTATTTTCCCATACATTTCAGTCATTTGAAGATATGTAGCATCAAGTCTTCTGTATTGTCCTGAGTTATCATCTTTGGTTATGTTAATGCCTTTTATTAATTTCTTTGTATTTCATTTTATTGTGGTTTGGGTTTACCTTATTTTAGTGAACAGCATTTTGGTTGGCACATTGATCTTTAAATATGCTAGATTCATATATGTGACATAACATGGCCTTTCATCCATCCATCCATCCATTCATCCATCCTCTTATGTGTGAATAATGTGTAAGACTCACATGTGTACTACATTCAGTTTATTAATATTTTTTTTACTTAGGCACTAAGGTGAATGAATCATTATTTGAAACTACCATGCACCAACTTTAATGAGTCATGTTCTGGGACATTCTTTTTCTGGATTTCAAGCATTATTATGTGCGTAATAGTAGTTTTGGGCAGCCTGTTCTGACTGCACATTTGGACAAAAATCACTTCACTGAACAGTCTCAACTGACTCGAAGCACTTAACAGAGTCAAAGATTCCAACTGTGAAATTGCAGACAAGCATACATAAAAGGCAGCCTCTGCCTCAAAATGTCCAGCTTGTGATTCAGAGAGAAGGAGGCAACAATCTAGTTAAAGGTCTGTGTGCCAAAGACCTGTCCAGGTACTAACAGCAGCTGGCACCACGTGTTTTTACCATGCTCTAGTTTGAGCCAGACAACTTGCCTTCTCATCTGTATTTACCTCAGTGATCTACCGCACTCCATTACTGTATCTCCCATTGCTTGGAGTGGAGCCATGAAGATTTCATTACCCATTATGCCTGCAGTTATGGCTTTATTTCATTTAGGGCCAGGGCGCCCACACTGCTACATGCCGACACAAACAATAGGCCATGTGTCTCTTCTAAAGACACAGTCAACCGTGCTGAGAATAGTAATAAGTCAGACACTAGAATTACTGTCACTCGAGGTGTGTCAACGCACAATCCTTTGCCAGGGCACACTTAACAATAACCAAATTAGCAAGCAACAAAGAATTAGAATGCTATACTTAGCATCTTGAATACACTTCCTCAACACCTCAGATGAGATGGGAATAGGAAAGAGGATCTGGGTGATCCTTTTATAGCTACCCACATGGAGTCACAGTCACAAGGTGATGGCTTTGCTATTGGAACTTGGAAAGAAAGTGAGTAAGCAGTTCCAAAGGTCACCCTCCTTGTAGAGTGATGAAAGAAACTATCACTTGTAACTTATGTAAACTTAAGAAAACATGAATCAGAATCACAATTTAATAATTAACAGATGGAGTAAACAACAAAACTTGCTTCCACTCCCACCAATTTCATTTAAGAGCTGCTGTTCAGTTAGTCTAATATAAATGTACAGGGGCAAACAAATAATTATGCATGAGATATAATCTGTTGCCTGAGGTGATGATAAAATAATGAAACCTACGTCAGTCCTTATTTGCATTTGTCTGTTTTTATGCATTTTAGGTACATTTTCATATTACTAAAAATATTTTTTTCTTACTTGGACTTGATAGATGTTCAAACCTGTCCATTACTACAGCCATTTTTATTCACCAAATGGAGTCCATTAGTAATTTTCATCAAAAAGAGTAATTTCGAAGGCCCCTTAAAAAAAATCATCATACTCAAATTTAGAACATTATATTCTGGTCTGTGTAGCGTTTTACATGTTTTGCATGTGACCATGTGGGATTCCTCAAGCTTCTCTGTTTTCCTCCCACCTCCCAAAAACATGGTGGGTGGATTGTTGGGCATATCCTCACCTCATGCCCAGTTTTCCAGAAATGTCCCCAGATCCACTGGGACCCTGACCAGGATAAAGTAGTTCATAAAGATTTCTCTTCATTTGATTTCTGAGATTTTTGTACTCTGAGGAAACTGGCAGTAAGAAAGCAAAAACAAAAAGAAACAACTACATATGACCTACAGTATATTGATAACTAATTGAACACTACTGTAGCACATTTCAGTTTCAAATGAAGCTTCAAATTAAGTCCTATGCTGTGCAGCATTTCAAATAAGTTCCACTTAGTGACAATATGATGAAAAGTTGTTTTTTTTAATCATCCAGTGTTATTTGAACTGTTTAATATTAGTAGATCAACCTGACTGAACTTCCTGAAGATTTTAGGCACCCGATTGGCCTTTTTAGTTCATATACATTGAAATTCCTGAAGTCAGTTCCCCACTTAATTCTCTACTCAGTAGGCATCTGCAGCACTGAAGGTCATTTGAACAAGACTCATTTATTCACATGTGAAATTAGACTTGTTCCCGAACTAAAGTGCAAGTCATCCCCATATGTGGTAGTTAAGTGGGCTGTGCTGAGTTTCCCTAATCAAACACTGGTACCCCTGCAGCCGTGTCCTCATGGAGGACTCGCAGCTGTTGAGGTTAGCGTAGCGAGACAGTGTGCTCTGCAGCACATTAGCTCATTCTGCCTCAGTCCACACCTGGATCTCCGGTGGGATCTGAGTCCACATCATTGCCATATGGCAGGATTCCATTAAGTTCTCAGCATGGAGGACATAGCATTTGTAAACACAAAGAGAGAGTTTTCC
The DNA here is from genome assembly GCA_012411365.1 of Ameiurus melas. Taxonomy (NCBI): domain Eukaryota; kingdom Metazoa; phylum Chordata; class Actinopteri; order Siluriformes; family Ictaluridae; genus Ameiurus; species Ameiurus melas. The sequence continues at coordinate 37,845,521 of CM022752.1, forward strand.
TGGATATCTTTACTAACCTGTATTCAAATTGGACTAGTTTTGCATGTAGAGATGCGATAATATAGTTGTTAGCAAATTATTTCTGGAATTCCCATCCGAATTGATCATCTAATTTTTATATGTACTGCATGTGTACATGTCTGAAAAGATTGTGACATATTTTGCCTTCTATGAAATGACTAGTAGAAATCTCCAGGTAATATAATACAGTAGAGCCTATCTGATTTGATGTTGGTAAAGAGTTCGGTAAACACTTTTCTTCAATATGAAGTCCATTAAGTGTTTTTTTTTTTTTAATGTGGCCAAGTGGCCATTAAACTGTGGCCATTAAGTGGCCGAGTTTAAAATGCAAAGCAATAGAAAATGTATGACGTATAAGTTTAATGAGTTTCAGTTTATGTGATCATGATATGAGCAGTGCATAAGGAAAGATAATGTACTTTGCATGGCACTGTAGCAGCTAAACCTATACAATGATAGCTTAGTTGTGCCTCCCCGTGGCTAGTGACACCAAACTAGCCAGGTTAGAAAAGATTTATATTTTATCAGTCTGGTCGTTCTACAAACAGTGACAACATACTAGGCAAGTATTATGACATTTACATTTATGGTATTTTGCAGATGCCCTTATACTGAGTGACTTACATTTATCTAATTTTTATACAGCTGAGTAGTTGAGGGATAAGGGCCTTGCTCAAGGGCCCAGCAGTGGCAGCTTGGTGGGATTTTAACTCATGACCTGAGCTACCACTGCCCTTATGATAAATCCAACTGTTTCTGATCATGTCATACATTGACTTGTACTAAAATTACTGAAAGAACTATGAGTTTCACTTTGTACAGTATTTTTGTAGATTTGAAAGGGTTTTGAAAGTAGCGTGAAAGTAAAGTAATTAGTAATCTAGTTTCTTTTTACATGCCGTTATTAGTATTGTAAGATTACGATTTTAAAGCAGCAATTAGGATATTAGAAAAAATTTAAAAATTAGCTTTTTTTGAGTAACTTACCCAACACTGCTAACTATTGATCAAACGCAACTTGAACAGCAACCATGCACACATTGTGAAAGCGCTCCCATCCCAGTAAGTTTTTTTTAACAGAACTCACTTAATTATAATTGATCAAAATTAAAGCAGACCTACTCCTGTAGAATTACTTTGAAAATCCTATTACATCCAATATTAATTTTGTTATCTTATTGCTTAATAAGACCCTTGCTTTTTCTTCCGAGACACGATAATGCTGTATAGTTGTAGCCAAAGAGATTCAAGGAAAATTGCCACATTGAGCAAGTGATTGTAAAAGGGAATGTAAAATATGCAATGAGAGAAAGAAAGAGACTGAGAGAGAGAGAGAGAGAGAGAGAGAGAAAGCACACGTTACCCAGAGGACACTGTGTGGGTGGGTTGTGCTGGGGAAACAATACCAGATGTTTGTCCTTCATAGCGGCTGCTGCACTCACAACACCCACCTGATTGAATACTGGCTTGCTCAGAAAACTCCACGATCAATTAAAGAACTGACCTGTGCAGTTCACACTTACACACATCGTGAAAGTAAAGCGTCCTTGGTTGTGCACAGTGGGGATTGCTCTAACAAAAGTGCTGCCCACTCCATCTTGTCAAGCACCTATTTTACAACCATGGCTTACAGCTCTAATTGTTCAGCCCTCTCGCCCACTCAATGAGTCAAGCAAAGAGCATGAAGCAACAAAAAACAGATTCACCCAAGATTCATTATTCTTGAAGGTCAAACAGAGAATGTGTGCATCAGGTCTCCTGGCGTGAACCCCATAGAAAATCTGTTGGGTGAACTGAAAAGGAGATTTTTATATTTGTTACACTATAATTATTATATACATGCTTGTAAACTCAAAGTTGCATTTAGACATTTGATTGTTCAACATACACGAGTATGATTGATTATGGATATAGGTGTGTGATTAATTATTAGTCATGTTAACAGAAGCCAGCATATGCCTTATTTGGTGTGTGTGTGTGTGTACTTTGCGTGATATCCTGAAAGATGAGAGTAAGAAAAATTGGGTAGCACATTATTAGTTATAGGTACCAACAGTTGGGACTAAAAGTTTGATCCACACTCTATAAAGGAAGAAATGAAAAGGCGTGAAATTTTGTGACCACAAAGACAATGGACTGAGTAAAGTCATGTGTGGAGAACGTAGCTAAACACCACACTAACTTCATGCTGACTGGAGTAAAACCTTTCAGGTTCCACACAGCTTGCAAAGGGTAAAACTCTTGGACATCATGGAAACAATGAGGTCTCTTCTTTCAACATTTTTCAAAAGGTAATAATCAGCATCTTCAGGGTGTCCTCATAAACTAACAATAGCTGCAAGAGTCATTCACCTCCTTTTTGTGTGTGTGTGTGTGTGTGTGTGTGTGTGTGTGTGTAAGTGTTTATGTGTTTATGTGTTAGTTTCGGTGTATTACAGTAGTATAATAAAGTATCATTTGATTTTGAGTGCATCTCGTCTATATTTACGATTTATTGTCTTAAGTTGTCCGATCTTGTTACTGTGCTCATCAATCGTGTTTAACATCAGGATTTTATTATCGGTGGCCACAGGATTTTAATTCTAGCCAGACTAAATAAGATACATTAAGTTTAACCCATTATTAGCGAATAGGTGATCAGTTGTTGACATTACATTACCCCATTTTGAGCTCAATCTAACAAAAGGAAAAGCTAATTTTCCATACATATATATATATATATATATATATATATATATATATATATATATAGAAAGAGAGAGAGAGAGAGAGAGAGAGAGAGAGTATCTCACAAAAGTGAGTACACCCCTCACATTTTTGTAAATATTTGATTAAAACTTTTCATGTGGCAACAGTGAAGAAATGAACCTTTGCTACAATGTAAAGTAGTGAGTGTAAATCTTGTGTAGCAGTGTAAATTTGCTGTCCCCTTAAAATAACTCGACACACAGCCTTTAATGTCTAAACCGCTGGAAACAAAAATGAGTACAGCCCTAAGTGAAAATGTCCAAATTGGGCAAAATTTGCCATTTTCCCTCCCCCGTGTCATGTGACTTGTTAGTGTTACAAGGTCCCAGGTGTGAATGGGGAGCAGGTGTGTTATATTTAGTGTCATCACTCTCACACTCCCTCATACTGGTCACTGGAAGTTCAACATAGTACCTCATGGCAAAGAACTCTATGAGGATCTGAAAAAAAAGAATTGTTGCTCTACATAAAGATGGCCTAGGTTATAAGAAGATTGCCAAGGCCCTGACACTGAGCTGCAGCACCGTGGCCAAGACCATACACCGGTTTAACAGGACAGATTTCAATCAGAACAGGCCTCGCCATGGTCGACCAAAGAAGTTGAGTGCACATGCTCAGTGTCATATTCAGAGGTTGTCTTTGGGAAAAAGATGTATGAGTGCTGCCAGCAATGGTGCAGAGGTTGAAGGGGTGGGGGGTCAGACTGTCAGTGCTCAGACCATACGCCGCACACTTCATCAAATTGGTCTGCATGGCTGCCGTCCCATAAGGAAGCCTCTTCTAAACATGATGCACAAGAAAGCTTGCAAACAGTTTGCTGAAGACAAGCAGACTAAGGACATGGATTACTGGAACCATGTCCTGTGGTCTGACTAGACCAAGAAAAATATATTTGGTTCAGATGGTGTCAAGCATGTGTGGCGGCAACCAGATGAGGAGTACAAAGACAAGTGTGTTTTCCCTACAGTCAAGCATGGTGGTGGGAGTGTCATGTTCTGGGGCTGAATGAGTGCTGCCGGCAGTGGGGAGCTACAGTTCACTGAGAGAAGCATGAATGCCAAGATGTACTGTGACATACTGAAGCAGAGCATGATCCCTTCCCTTCGGAGACTGGGCCACAGGGCAGTATTCTAGCATGAAAATGACTCCAAACACACCTCCAAGATGACCACTGCCTTGCTAAAGAAGCTAAGAGTGAAGGTGATGGACTGACCAAGCATGTCGCCAGACCAAAACCATACTGAGCATCTGTGGAGCATCCTCAAAAGAAACGTGGAGGTGCAAAAGGTCTCTATCATCCACTAGCTCTATGATGTCGTCATGGAGGAGTGGAAGAGGACTCCATTGGCAACCTGTGTCAGACGGCTGAGGCCCATCTGCACACCGCGCATACCTTCCTGGGACATTCTGTGGTCCTGGAAGGTCTGTCGGGTGCCCCATTTGAGCCCTTAGGGGAGATCTACTGTCTCAAGCCGGAGGGCTGATTTATCACCCACGGCCAGAACTATGGAAACTGTGGGTATGCCCTCTGAGGGGCACCAGCTCATAAATTCTGGTCGCACAACTGAGGTGGTAGAGACCATGTTAAAGGCTAGAGAACCATCCACAAGGAAATTGTATGCACTCAAGTGACGGCTTTTTGTCTTGTCGTGTGAGGAGTGTCAGCTAGACCCAGTGAACTGCACAATAGCTACAGTCCTGGAGTTCTTACAAGAACGTTTCTCAGTGGGATGAGCTCCTTCTACAATCAGGGTTGCATGGAAGCCGTTTCGTCCAGCCATGCCCCTGTTGATGGAGCCTCTGTGGGGAAACAACCTCTAACTTCAAGGTTCATGCATGGTCTCAGATGGCTGAGGCCCATCTGCAGGCCATGCATACCTTCCTAGGACCTTGCTGGGGTCTTGGAAGGTCTGTCAGGGGCCCCATTTGAGCCCTTAGTGTCAACCTCAGAGAAGCTCTAAACTCTAAAGTTAGCTGGCCCTGACATCTCTCAAGCGAGTGGGAGGTCTAGAAGCTCTCTGTTGGCCCTTCATGCCTTGACTTTACCGCTGGATTAGCCAAGGCCTTCCTGTATCCCTGTGGTGTTGCAGGCTTTCTGCCCTCCTCTGTTCCTCACACCGGAACCAGAGAGGATGCACCTGCTGTGTCCAGTAAGGGCTCTCTGTACTTACGTCCACTGCTCCAGCCAGTGGCGTAAGTCGGAGCATCTACTGTTCTGCTTTGGCAGCGACAGGAAAAGTGATGCTGTGTCACAGCAGCGCATCTCTACTTGGATAGTGGAAGCAATCTGGTCTACGCCACACACATTCATTCATTATTACAGCCTGGAGATTCATTCCACCCCGGGCTTGAGTGACTTGCAGTGACCCTCGGGCTTGGGTATTTTTGAACAGGCTGTACCCTCAGAATGACAGAGTGGGTATTCCCGTTCCCATACTGTTAGGCTAAATGCAACATAGAAGGGGTAACAATAAACATTGGGGTTACGCATGTAACACTGTTCCCTGAGAAGGGAACGAGATGTTGCATAGCACTGTCATACCAGGGCAGGCCTGTGAATTGCATCATCGCTTCAGATAATAGAGGCTGGCGGCGTGGTTCACAGGTGCCATATATATATATATATATATATATATATATATATATATATATATATATATATATATATATATATATATATATATATATATATATATATATATATATATATATGTATATATACGCGTCTATATATATATATATATATATGTATGTATACGCGTCATATATATATGTTTAATTGCCATGTGACCTGATCATGGCAGGCGTATAAGAAGAGACATGATTTTACACAAGCTTCAGATACCGGTCACGTGCGCAAGGCGTTCCCATACTGTTATGCTAAATGCAACGTTAAAGTTCCCTTTTCAGGGAACATGGTTACATGCATAACACGAGATCCACACAATGTGACTTCTCAATGTGATCTGAATTCCTCTTAGTCTGGGCTTCCTTTTTATACATTTTGCTATTCCTTGGGTCTGCCCCTTAATTTGCCCTTTCCCTATATGCATAAGTTTTGCTTTCTTCCGTTTCCAGTATATTTACAATTAGAGCATTTTCCAAGCCAAATATGTTTTAGTTTTTCTGACTTTCCCAGCTGACTTTCAAATATGTTTATATTTCAGGTTTTTCTTATGCCCTTAAGTTCTTGTTTTCGTTTTTTTTTCCCACCAATATATTATTGTAAACTGATTTTTCATTAATTTTGGTAAGCCATACAACAAAGGAATTATAGCTGACTTTGCATTTTCAGCAGGAAACTGATTTCTAGCGATGTCCTGAAGTTTTTAACGATCATATGTTGGTGAAGGGTGAGACATTTAGACATTTGGCATGCCACACGATTTTTGTGGTAGGTTCCCGACCATTGACATACGTTAATCATTATAATAAAAACTGATATTCACTGGTGCCCAAGGTAAATTTTGTAATGAAAATCTTAGTTTACTTTTCTTTCTTTTTTTAATGTTTTGGTCTATTTTCACTTGCACTATCCACAATGTTGCTCGACTACCAATTGATAGTGGTGTTAGTGAGTAGTGGGATTCGGCCCTTATTTCATCTACACTTAAAGAGAGTGACACTGCCTACACTTAAAGAGAGTAGCACTGCCTTAATTCTTTAATCTGCCCAGCTCTCACCTTTTCATCTGTACGCTCTGCTCAAACAAATCAGCTTCCAACATGTAAACTTTTATTATTATACCTCTAGCAAAACCATCGTAAATTGATTGAAAACTAGCTGATAGATGATCTTCGATACCGCTTATCCTTTTCAGGGTTGCAGGGAAACCTGGAGCCTATTCCAGGGAGCATCGGGCACAAGGCAGGGTACATCCTGGACATGGTGCCAATCCATCGCAGGGCACAATCACATACACATTCACACACCCATTCATACACTTGCTATTGCTGTCTCCACTAATTCTGTGTTTGGTGTTTCTCATTTTACCTTGTTGGAATATGAGTTAGAAAAGAAAAACTTTTGTTTTCAGAGCTTCAATGGACAATCTGACTGTTGTCCATTATGCATGAGATTGTTAAAAAAAAATTCAGAAGACTCTCAGTGATGCGCTGTCTACTATCCAGCTTGACCTGCAGGCCATGAAAACACAGCTGGCTAGTGATAAAGTCGCTACCGATGCCACCATATCCACACTGAAAGGTACTGTGGGGGAAATGGGGCACACTCTCTCTGGTTACACCGCTGATATCGTTCATATGAAGACTATTATCGAGTCTCTCACTGCGACCGTGACTCAATTAGAGAATAAATGTGAGGATCTGGAGTCGAGGTCACGGCGCAATAACATTAGGATAGTCGGAGTTCCAGAGGGCGCCGACACCTGTACAACCGCTGCTGTAGCGGCCTTGTTAAAAGACACGTTTGGTCTGGAGAAGGAGCCGGTTCTGGACCGGTCCCACCGGACCCTTCAGCTGAAGCCGAAGTCTGGTGAACGACCACGAGCTATTGTATGCAGATTCCATTATCACAGTGACCGTGTTGATATTTTACGCCGTGCGAGAGAGCGCCAGCAGATTAAAGTGAGGGATCTGACCATCTCCGTGTTCCCTGACTGCACAGTCCAGACAGCCCGGGCCCGGGCCGCGTTTAACGAAGTTCGGCGTCAACTTCGTGATATTGAGGGAGCTCGCTATGGAATACTTCATCCAGCTTGGCTTCGCATTACATACAACGGTGTCCAGAAGGACTTTATTTCACCGGAGGAAGCAGCAGAATACGTGAAACTCTTAAAACCGGGGTGAACTGCATCACCTACACAGTGTAGTGTTCCTTATTTATTTATTTACTTGGTATTTATTTTATTTATTATTTTATTTATTATTATTATTATTATTATTATTATTATTATTTATTTTCTCTGATGATATTGTTTATTCTAATGTATTCTTTATTCTTTATTCTAATTTATTCTCTATTCTTTATTCTAATATTATTTATTCTAATTTCTATTTTATTATCATCTTGTTATTCTCTTCTTGTATTTTATTTTAATATGCTACACTGTGTAATATTATTAGGTATAAGTCTTTAAAAGGTATGACTTTTTTCGTATTGGAATTATTATTATTTTTTTTTTTAGTAATTTTTTTTTTAGCTTACTCTAGGTCCACTTTGTGGACAACCCTAGGGGTGATACACTGCTGTCTCCTTTTTTCACTTTGGGTGTGTGTCCCTCTTCAGCTCCAATTGGCTATTTATATTCTTATTTTTACTTTAGTTTTCGGGTTTTATAATTTTTATATAACCAGCAACAGCTATTGAGTAGCCATGATGAGCCGGGGGGGCGGGGGGGAATTCTTTTTATTTTTTTATTTTATTTGTAATTTTTTTTAATTAATTAAATGATAATGATAGTGACAATGATTATTGTTATTATTGTTATTATTTTTTCTCAATGAAATATTTGGGAAGGGAGGGGAGAAAAGGTAAATGAATCACATGAATATGAAACACATGAAAATGAATTATATGTAAATTAATTACATGAATATGAATCACATGCATGAATATGAATCACATGAAAATGTATCATATGTAAATGAATCACATGAAAATGAATCACATGTAAATGAATCCCATGAATGAATATGAATCACATAATAATGAATTACATGTAAATTAATTACATGAATATGTAAATGAATCACATGTAAATGAATCATATGAAAATGAATAAATAAACAAAGGCAAAAAAAAATAAAAAAAATTATGCTATTAAACTCCAATGTATCTGTGCTAGCAATAATAATGACCCTCCATGAAATCAGAGAGAAATTTTGTAGACAACTGCTAAATTCTCACAGCAACAACAAAAAATACATCACCAACTAACAAATTAGCCCTAGAATCATTAGACGTATAAATACGTGAACATCCAGATATTGAATTTGCTTCATGGTGGAGTTTTCCTTTCATGTTTAATAGATCACCTTTAATAAATAAAAGCAAAGTACAGACTTTATTGTCCAATGGCATGTAATTTGTGGGACTCAATTTTATTGTTTATCAAATGCATGTAGAAAGTTTTTGAATGACTTAAAAAGGTTATGAAAACCACAACCTAAAATGAGAGGACATACTCAGAGTACAGAGAACTCAAGCTCAAAAATCGACAATCAGTTCTTTCCATCTTTTGCCATATTGAAGAGACTTTCAGACATCCATGAATGCTCCAAAACAAGTTCAGGTCAATAACACATTGCAGAGCTAGTTATTATTGTTCACTCCAAAAATCAATTTACTTTTTGGAGACATATTGATAACAAACAAAGCCTGGGTTGTTCACGATTTCTGGTGTCAGTCATGACCTTCACAGTTCTGAAAAAGTTATACAGCTATGAGAGACAGAAAAAAAAATATTTTCACCTCGATTTCCCTGATTTCCTCAACCCCCAGACACACAAACCCACACAGACTCTTCTCCCAGAGCCTCAGTACACAGTGTTACAGCAGAATGAAAATTCAAAATCCTCCCTGAACTCCCCCAGCAGTACAGATGCTCCCTGAACACATAATATTAATTAGGAAAGACTCTGGTGATCAGATTCTTCTCTGCAGTGGCACACACTCCAATGCTTTAATGACTCCTATCTAATTTCAATATTGGTTCATTTTTAATTTGCACCAAATTGAATCTGAAATATACCCACCAATCCCACTGGCTACTGTCCTCAATGATTGGCATGCTCTTAGACATATCGCTCAGAGCTTCCATATACTCCACAAAGAAAATGTAACCTTATGGAGCTTGTAATTTAATTTGATTAAACAATCTGTTCTGTGTTAATGGTAATTTAGGGTTTCAGTTCCTTCCTGCTGAAATAAGGTATAGCAGGCCATGGTAAATTGACAGAAGTCACTACCAGGAAGGGATTAGCCACATACTCAGTTAACAAATAAAGGTAACCAGTGTTTTAATGTAGGTTGGTCAGATAGTGATACTTACATGTACAATAATTTAACTATTTCTTCTCTGACTGAAAGGTCACAACGTGTCACCTGCCTAATATTCTGTATATTCACAGGACAGCAGACAGCTGCAAATGTCTCACACAAATAATGAAAATACATCAACCAACAAATTACCGTAGCATTTTTTAGCATACAAAATATTCATATTTTACTACATTTTTTGTCAAGTCATCATTCTGGTTTTGTCACACCTTAACGACGTCCTAAAAAGAGTTGATTGAAATCTATGAGTCAACCCTGAAGCTTTGGAAGATCATGGAAGATTCAATAAACCAAAACACATTTGCCTTGCATGCACGCACAGCAAGCAAAATTCATTTAGCATCAGTATTTCAGTTACTGGGATGGTCAGTACATACTTATTTTACATTTATTTTGAATTTGTCTTGTTGAAATTGATCAGGAATGAAATACAGGTAAAACATGTACTTGCAAAAATAAAACAGGTGCCAGCAGTAAAAACAAAATATACAGCATACTGTCACTTTGCATTAGATTGTGTGTCTCAGTTGTTTGATAGAAACACTTGATAATATTCTCATGCTGCATGTGACAGATCTGATATAGGTCAGTAATGTTGTAGTGAATGTAGTGTGACCTGTAGTACATCAAAACAGTACAATACAATACAATGACCTGTAGTAAAAATTATTATGGAAAAAAGCTGCAGATGGAAATAAAGACTATTAACAAGGTGCTGGGGTTTTCATTTTAACCAGCACACCCGTGTTCAGAATACAGTCATTATTTCTTCCATTGCCAAGTAATAGCCTTCATTAAAATTAGAATATTGTTTCAGTAGAATATTGTCTCTAAGTGGAGTCATGGGGAGAACACATAAGACTAGATCAAATTTGTAATACAACATAATTTCTAATATACTCTATCATATCTTTTATTCAGGAAGTTGCAATTACTTCTCATTTCCACACACTGACTTTCATATAAACCACACATTCTGAAGTTGAGACTACTTCTGAAGTCTGTGGCTCTGTGATTTGAAAGCAGAAAACACTCAAACTGAAATAGCATCTCTATGAGAACAGAGTTTCAATAAGCCCACTTTACTCCCAGTTCAAAGAGTTCAGGCATGTGACTCACTCCCATTTTACTTAGAATATCAGAGAAGCAGTGATTGCTCAAGCGTAATTATGGTAGCTTCCAATATTGTCTAGTACATTTAATTAGATACGGTGACGACAGCCAGAAAGGAGAAAAAATAGTAGGCTCAGGGCAAGGCCATTAAAAAGTTCTAAAGGTTTTTTAAATGTTTCTTAGAAATAAGAAGAAAACAGCAAGATAAATGATGAAAGTGTTTTTGCATCATAGCTCCACTTGTTAAATTGCAGGGATAATGTGCTTAAATAGTTCAAGGTCTGCAAATATGTCCTGACTTATTATTTTAACACAGATCCAAGAACAGTTGAACTGGAGATACAGAAGGACAAAAAAGTTAAACCTTTCATTCTGTTGCCAGCATTTTCAAGGTTCAGTGCTCATAAACAGCACACAGATGATTAACTTCATAAGTACAGTTTTCATAACCTTTCCATATGTTATTGGTAATCCAGTTTGGAAAGTGGATAAATATTAAATTTTGTCTTCATCTTATATTCTATCATATATTATTTCCCGCCAACAATAATGTTTCCATGGATATGATATACATGCACATGCTACATTTTTCACTCAATTATTGGGCAGCTTACTGAATAGAACTTGAATGCATCAGTTTTTTATTTATACCACAACATCCATCCATTCATTTTCTCTATTTCATATCCTACACAGGGGTCACCGAGAGCCTGGAGCCCATCCCAGGGGACTTGGGGCATGAGGCTTGGGATACCCTTGACAGGGTGCCAACCCATTACAGGGCACAATCACACATACATTAATAAACTATAGACAATTTAGAGGTGTCAATCATCTTGCAACTCATGTCTTTGGACTGGGGGAGGAAACCGCGGAAGGAAAGCCCTGAAGCATGGGTAGGACATAAAAATACATGGTGGCAGAAAACAGTGTGAGGCAAATGTGCTAACCACTAAGCCACAGGGCCTCCCCGTTATGCCACAGCATGGTTCTCATATTTTATTGGTCAGAAAGTGTTCTTTATTTTTGCATAACAGCACAGCTCAAACAATAACATGAAAATAGGTTAATATAAATGCATTTGTTACAATTATGTTATTGTTTCTATAGCAATAGCTCATACACTGGGACTTACAGTACATGGAAAATACTCCACATAATTTTTGACTAAAAATAAATGCATTTTTTAAAAAATGTGTTGTTATTTAAATAAGAAAAATGCATAAGCTTTGATGTGGTGAATTATTTTGTTAAGAGACATCAATGAACATGTATGGAAGGAGTGCCAGGTGTCAGAGTGTTGTAATAGTCATAGTGCTTTGTTAAGCTTCCCAGCAGAGGAAAAACTTAATATTGCTTAATATTTTCAGTTGTGTAAGCCCAAAGTTTCCACAATAGCAAGTGAAAAAAAATATATGTAAAAAAAAAATAGGGCAGTGAGACTAAGGCTAAGCTGCTTGCTGAAACACTCAAATTACATTAGTGAGAAATATTACACCAGAAAAAAATAAAAAATGAAATGCTGATGTTTAACTACAAGTGTTCTTCCCACTGAAGGGTTTCCCTCACCCCAAATTGGGACTCATCTCTAGAGTGGAGCACCTGCAGTTCCACTCACTGACTATCATCTGTGCAGTGCAATAAGGCCCTTTAGATATGGATCATTACCACCTGCCTCACATTTGGACTGATGTGAAGAATTCATTAGGAATGTGCTTTGGTGTGAAAAGCCTTGGCCGCCCAGTCTCATTCTACATCTGTGCTAGAAAATTTGCCTCTAGCCAGATGCCCTAATCAACTCGCCGCACCCAGCCGAGCCAGGGGAGGGAGTGGGCACTTCTCCTCCAACAACGAGAGGCATATCTCTGAGGAAGTGCACCGCAGGTAAAGAAAAGGATGAAGTGTGTTCTGCATTAAATAAACCTGGACTTGGGCCTGATCACTTCATAAGTGTATTCAATCGTAGACTGTGTTTGCGGCCGGAGGACTCAAATGTAAGGAAATAAATAATACTTTCCTATTGCTAATTCACATAGTGGGCTTGATAATTCATTATTCTCCTTGTTGTCAATAGTTTATTGGCTACAACAGGAGCACTGTGGTATATGCAGGATTTTGTTTTCCTATTTTCTATTTTTGTTCACATGGGATTTTGCCACCTTCATTCCCATTAATTAGATTTTTAAAATATTATTATTATTATTTTTAATAAAAGCAGCATCTCTGCCCCATAATTGTTCATGTTCTTGGCAAGAAAGTTTGAGGGCAACGTTTATATAAACTACAATTATTTCATCACTGCAGCATATATATATTTATATGCACCAATGTAATATATATATATATATATATATATATATATATATATATATATATTACATTGGTGCATGATGACACAAATGTTAATTAAACTAAAATGCAAACATTGCATTATTATTCACAATCTTGGGTCAAAATTTAGTAGAAATATTCAGCTTTTTGAACATCAACTTTGCACATTTTGATACTGCCCCCCCTCTCTCTCTCTCTGTCTTTGTAAAACTGCCCAAACTGTGAGATTGGATGGAGATCTTGTGAAAGATTGTCAGTCAGATTGAGGACTGGGCTTTGACTTGTCCATTCTAATATATTCAGTTTATTGGTTTTGGACCGCTCCATAATAGGTTTGGCTATATGCTTAGGGTCATTGTCCTGTTGGAATTTTGTGTAGACTCATCACATTCATGTACCATTTTAAGTTTTAGGCTGTAGCAGTACAAATTGTGAAGATACTGAAAGAGACTGTGCATAGTTTACACCAACCATAAAATGATTTTCTAATGTAACATGATTTTTTAAAATATGCTGTACTCATATAGTCTATGTACACATTTTTAACTTATTAAGTTTGTGTCCTGCCTATAGGGATGAGTGAAGTTATCTTGTAGACTTTCTACTTTTTCTAGAAAGTTTGGTTTGTTAAGAGTATGCATAATTACATTTCACTTTGCAGTATCCTTGGGAAAAAAAATAGCAAACAAACAAAAAAGGCCTTTAAGCAGGTGGTCCTTGGAGATCTTCAACCTCCATTTGAAGTAAAGCACCCTTGCTTGTGAACAGACAAACAAGGGTGTCCTTGAGATCTCATCACTAATAATCAAGGCCCTTTTGTCTGCTGCTTTTTTTTTATCCATTATCTATATTGAATAACTACATAAAAGGACCAGTTCACCTTGGGGGATTTACATTTAGCTTTATGAAGCCTTTGACCCAACATGTAGGCAGAAATAGCTTTATTGAACCGTCACAAAGTGTGACCTGAGTGAATAATATAACATTTTTAATGATCAAAACAGGCTTTGAAAACCAGAGCAGAAAGTAACAAAACAAGTACTTATTTGTTATTGTAATGGTCTGCAAGTATATGTTATTCATTTAAATTTTTTGACTAATACTTTTCCGTCTTGTGTCCCATGCTCCCTGGGATTGGCTCCAGGTTCCTCAGCAACCCTGAAGAAGGAGTAAGTGGTAGAAGTTGGATGGATGGATGGATGGACTAATACTTTAGATTTTTACTTACATTTTAAAATGTATACTTTAATAAATGTGGCAGAAAGAACTACTAAAGATGATTTGTTGTTATGTACACTTTGTATTTATCAAGGAAGTTTGTATTTGGACAGCTAGCGTATAGAATTAGGATTCAGCTAGTTTTTATTGTCAGAGGTATTATGATGCAAGCTAACATTTGAGAGATTAGGAATAAAGTTGCTGTTAGTTAGCCTTAACTAATGGTTCCCCTTGGGTCTTTGGGTAAGTGGCACCAATTTATCGTCACTAACAAAAATTAGTGAGTGATCTGAAGCAAATTAATATATTTCCTTTCCTGAATCTTTCTTGTACTTTCATACATTAATTGATCTGAAGAGAATATACTTTTCTACTTTGACTCTAGTGAAGAATTTGAAGTTGCACTTCACACTATTTAGATGAGTAATTGCACTTTTACTTGGAAACATTTGGGTACTATCACCTGTGCATGGACACTGCATGAAGTAGTAAATAAAAATAATAATAAGTACAAGTAATTCATGCAGTGAGAGTCTTACTTTCATGAGCAATGCATGTGTTATAGCGTCATCTGAAAAAGGGTTACTCTAACCATAACAAAGTATATTTGCTGCACTCAGCAAAAAATCCAGCAGCGCAGACAGTATATACTACTACTTCTCTCTCTCTCCCCTCTTGGTCTAAAGCAAACTGGCTTAAATAAAGACTTTTCTCAACCATTAGTGGAGTGGAGAACAAAAATAATTATAACCGCACATAGCAAATATTAACAGGTGTAGCAACACAAGACAATCAGACTCAAACTTAAACACAAATATATTGACACAAACAAACACATGTTCATACAATTGATATTAGGGAGCTCCAGAACAAATAACAAACAAAATCACCCCTCCAAAAAGAATGGTCTAGTCCAAAGACTATAAAAGTATGGCTGCATCTCAAATCGCGAACTACCCTACTACACAGTAGGTGAAAAGCAGTAAGATAATGGGGTATTATGTCCGAATTCTCATTAGGCAAGAAATACCTGGATAGTGTGCTTCCGGTGAGATTTTGCAGTGTGCAACCAATGGACACTATGCGAGTCAAAAATTACCATAATGAAACAGGACTGGTGCAGTCGAGCTCAGAAAAAAAAATAAAATGAAAGTCAGCACATTGACTCTTTTTAAGTATTAAACCTTGGTTCAACAGGACTTCTTTAATAATACCCAAATAAATTGTTAACTTGTTGGAGGTTTAAACAAGAAACGATGCTTGTCACAGCATTTGAAACCTGTTTTGTGATCTCCATCATGCCTTTGCTGGCCTAGCTTAACATCAAGGAATTTACCTCAGCCTAGTAACACTGCCCACATTAAATTACTAATTATTGTGACTTTACTGATGTGCAATTTGTTGTTAGTGCAGTTGCTTTAATTTGGTGGTCCCTTTAAGATTTTTGTGTTTATGATGACATCAAAGGTATCATGACAATTTTAACATGGCGGATGCATGTCTGGGATTATATTCATACTGTTACACACACATACTAATTAGTATGTACTGTTTCCATGGCCGTGCAGTAGGTACTGCATTGAATGCAACGATTTTGGATGCAGCCTATGTGTCTTTGACCACACCCTCTTCAGGCAGAGTCAACCACAGCATGAATAGGTAAGATCCACATGAGAGATTTAACTGATTGAACAGAGCTTTAAATGGTGAATTGATCTGAATAAAATTTTTTACCTTATGATAACAAACATATATCTGAATTCTAATACCTGAGCAAGTGTGAAGTAGCCAGTTTTGGTATCTGTGGATATGTGCACCTGTCCTTGAGTATATACCCAAACACCGCTAAGTCTGTGGTCCTGTGCTTAATTTTGCACTGCTGTTTTGATGGAAACATGAACCTAGGTGTACAAAGGGGTTTCAGGTAATACATAAACTATAAATAAAAGATAAATTAACAAGCACAAACAAACAGTCCACATTGCCGGCACATTCAGAGTAGTGCAGCTGTGTACATCACCGCAGTGCCTGTCATCACAGCATGTTAAATAAAGCTATGGAATAGACTCTATTATTACATGTCGCTCTGAAAGTATTGGAACAGCAAGGCTAATTCTATTGTTTTGACTATATATTGAAGATCAAAAGATGAATATGAGATGATGAATCAGAATTTTAGCTTTAATTTTTATAGTTTACATCTAGATGCGTTAAACAAAAAAAATGGCACAATTGGTGGCAGACCACCCCACATTTAGGTTGAGGACAAGTATAGGAACAGATACTCTTAAATTAAATAACACTTAATATTTGGTTGCATACTGTATCTCTTGCTTGCAGAAACTACAACAGGCAGGGACTCACTGATGTCACCAAACTGCTGCATTCTTAGTTTGTGTTTCCTTTTTTAGTCTCATGCTGCAGCTTCTTTCATTTGCTTGTTTTGGGGGTTTTCTCCCTTCAGGAGGTGAAATGCGTGCTCAACTGAGTTAAGGTTTGGTGGCTGACTGGACCAGTCTAAAACCTTCTACTTTTTCCCCACTGATGAAGTCCTTTGTTGTCTTGCCAGTGCCTTTTGGATCATTGTCTTGCTCACGAGGAAGTTCTTCCCAATTAGACTGGATGCATTTCTCTGTCAACTGAAAGATAGATTTCTGAATTCATTCTGCTGTTACCATCATGAGTTACATCATCATTAAAGGTTAGGGAGCCCATTACAAAAGCAGACATGCAATCCCAAGCCATGACATTACATCCACCATGCTTGACTGATGAACTTCTATATTTTGGATCATGACCAGATATATTCTTTTTCCACATTTTGTCCTTTCCATCTTCATCGGAGACTGAAGAAGATACTTAAGATCTGGAAGACATCCTGCATAGTCCCTGTGCCTAAGAAATCACGTCCCAGTGCTCTCAATGACTGTGGCCTTAATGTCACAGGTAATGAAGACCCTTGAGAGGCTGGTTCTGCAGTACCTCAGGCCCATGTTTCATAACTGCCTGGATTCACGGCAGTTTGCATACCAGGCTGATATTGATGTGGACAATGCCATCATCTACCTGCTTCAAAGAGCTTACACAGACCTGGAGAGGCCAGAAAGCACCGTGAGGATCGTGTTCTTTCATTTGCTAGTGCTTTCAACACAGTTAAGCCACTCTGGCTGGCTGAGAAGCTTTCTGTGATGCAGATCACTTTGTGGCCTGGATTACAGACTATCTCCCTGACATGTTGTAGTATGTCAGGCTGCAAGGCTGCTTGCCAGACATGGTGACTAGCAACACTGGAGCACCCCATGGAACTGTACTGTCTCTATTCTTGTTCACACTTTATACCTCTGCTTCAATTTGGAATGTGCCAATAAAATAAGCTTTTGGATTACTCCTCCCATGTTGGCTGTTTCAAAGATAATAAGGAGGAGTAGTACTGAGACTTTATCAAAAGCTTTATAAGGTGGTGTGACAACAACCATCTTCAGCTCAACATCGGGAAAACCAAGGAGCTGGTGGTGAACTTTCAGCACAGCAAGTGACCCCCCCACCCCTGTCGCCATAAGGGGGGTGGCGAGTGGAGATAGTGGACAGCAGCACATTCATCCACAGATTCATCCAGCCACATGCCTCAAATCCTCTTTCATACCATCAGCCTTCAGACTCCATAATGTTCATCAATCCACTAACTGAGTCTCACAGAAACACACACTCAACAGTTAATTCCCTTTTCACAGATCTTGCACATGTACAGTATCTCACAAAAGTGGACAAAAAATGTGATCGGTGTACTCACTTTTGTGAGATACTGTAATAAATTCTGAAGATGTTGCACATGGACATATACAAAAATAGAACTCTTGCATTTGTCCATGAACACAGATCTGTTTTATTGTTTCTATTATTTCTATCATTTCTATTGTATGGTTATTTATAGAAATTCCTTTCTATAATTTCTTTCTTTCTTTCTTTCTTTCTTTCTTTCTTCATTATTTATTTATTTATTTATTTATTTAATGTTTCTCATCCTACTTGTGCTGCTGTGTCAATCAAGCTCTGATAGATTGTCTCTCTTTTCTCAGCTTCAAAATGGTTTGCTTTTCTCCTATAGACAGCTCTCTGGTCTTCATGTTGGTTTATTCTTTTTATCAACAAATGCAGTCTTCACAGGCAAAACCTAGGGCTCTAACCATTGGAGTAGATTTTCAGAGCTATTAATTCTTTAAACAATCAATTTAACAGGGTATACCTGGGCAGCAAGAAACACTTATCAGTCACATCTTCCAATATTTTTGATCACTTGAGAAAATGGGTGGGTTCAAACAAAAGTCATGTTCAGAGTCATTTAATCACCTCGGTGTAAATATGATAAAAGCTGAAATTCTGATCTATCATCTCATATTCATATTTTTATCGCAAACTCAAATGTCTTCAATGTATAGTGAAAACAACAGAATTGGACTTGCTGTTAAAATACTTTCAGAGAATTGACTTTTTAGTGTATCTCTCACTGATTACACACACTCACACACACACACACACACATCAAAAGGTTATTTTCTGATTTGATATTATTAAGAACCTCATCCTCAATCATTGCCATTACATTTATCTTAAATCCTGAATTTTAACTGAGACTATAGTATATTTATTAAACATGGTTCATGGTTCAGTCTTAAACTCGTGGACTATTAAAAGTCTCAGAAACAATTGGGTACATGATTAGATAAAGCTAAAGTTTTCAACACTATCAAAAGAATTTTAGCTTCAGGTCTTATGCAGCCTGTTGTATTTCAGTATAAAAAATAATAAAATCTTATATTAGCAGTCAGATTTTAGACACAGATTTTTGTATTCTCCCAGCATGGAAATGAAGACTTTTTGAAATGCTTTCAGCGTGACATGTCATCTCTTCCTTTCCCCCTTCTCTTTTCAGAAGACTCACCATTGCCAGCACATCTCCCGAGTGATTCTCGGTTGGTTAACCTTGGAAAACAGTGCACCCTTGAGGACAGATTCCAGCAGGTACTGCAGAGAATCAAGTGAGTGACCCACAAAATAAAAGACAGACCTCATTTCTTATCAGCGCTACACTTCAATTGTAGCTCCAATTTAAGTGCTCAGAGCTTCCCACTCACACTGGTCAAGAGCAGAAGCTTTTGAGCCATCATTCAGCTGGCAAGCAGACTTCATTCTGAAGGCAACTGTTTTTTGTCATTTTTTTATAGGAAACATAAGTAACATTACACAGCACTCTGAAATGCTGAAAAACAAAAAGAAAGAAAAAAACTAAAGAAAACAAACAAATTGACACAATTTAATTTAATATTTCTTTATATGTTTTGAAAGGCCGTTTTGGACATAAATGGCCAATGCGGAAAACTTGTGATGACTTGAGTACAAGGATGTGTGTCTTTCAGGGAAGAAGAGGAAGAAGACAAGGAGGAGAAAGAAGAAGAAGAAGAAGTCAGCCCCGCTTAATTGGCACTTTCTTTAAATACTGAAAGAATGTACTTCACTTGAGACCAGGAATCTAACCAAGATTCACAGCAAATCTTTAATCCTTTAATACATCCCTGTAAACAGCAGTTAAATGACCTTTATGTCATGAAGCAGAATCAATAAAATGTAAGCATGGGGTTATTTATTAAATGTTCCAAATTAGCAGACATGATCAAAAACAGGAGGCAAGCAGAGGTTAAATAAATCAGGTAATCAGTACAAAGCATGGCAATCAAACTCACAAAGGAAGAAAACAAAATGGAACACAAATGCAGACATACTACACAGAGGCAGAACAGAAAGGGGAGTGGATATTAAGGGTGATTTAACCGGTTTAAATGCATGGAAGAAATTAACAGGTGCAGTTAGTAATGAGGTATGATAGAATTTCCAAACTCTATCAGCATTTTGAGTTTTTGGTGGCTCCTGGATCAGTATCTAATGTGATACTTTAATAAGAGATTGGATCATAGTGGTGACACAGTCTAAAACATGGGCATAATAATTATGAATGTCAAGATAATATTTTGAAGAAACAGTTCATAAGTTGAAATCACAAGATATTTAGTTGAGATACTTAATTAAAATAATCACATGTTAAAAAATTTTACGCCTTGCAGTACAGGGCTTCCAAATATACTTATCTTTTAGAGTAAATCTTAACAGGTACAGTTCATGATCCTTTCTGTGGAAAGATTCATTGTAAAGGTGCAACAGGTGTATGCTTGGAGGAACTACCCCAGCGACAAAGTAACAAGTAATGTTGCAGTTTTATGTAATGGTAGAAATGGAAAACTGGGCAAGCATAACGATCTGAGCAACTTTGACAAAGAGCAAATTGTGATGGCTGGGTGAGTGGGTCATCTCAAAACTGTAGTTCTTGTGGAGTGTTCCTGGTATGCAATGGGTAGTACCTACCAAAAGTGGTCCAAGGAAGGACAATTGGTGAACTGGTGAAAGGTCATGGACGGCAAAGGCTCATTGATGTGCACACGCTGCAAAGACTAGTCCATTTACTGTAGTTTGATCCCACAGAAGAGCTACTGTAGAACAAATTACTGAAGACATTAAAGCTGGCTACCATAGAAAGGTGTCAGAATACACAATGCATCGCGGCTTGCTGCATATGAGGCTGTGTAGCCGCAGACTTGTCAGAGTGCACATGCTGACCCATGTCCATCCCTGAAAATACATAAAATGACATGCACCACCTACCTAAACATTGTTGCAGACCAAACACACCCCTTCATTTGAACGGTATTCCCTCATGGCAGTGACCTCTTTCAGCAGGACAATATGCCCTGCCACATTGCAAAAATTGTTCAGGAATGGTTTGAGCATTTGGTTTGAACGTTACAGAGTTGAATTGGACTCCAAATTCTCGTGATCTCAATCCGATCAAGCATCTATGGGATATGATGTACAAACAAGTCCGATCCACGGAGGCCCCACCTCGCAATTTACAGGACATAAAGGATCTGCTGCTAACATCTTGGTATCAGATACGGCAGCACACCTTCAGGTGTCTTGTGAAGTCCATGCCCCCACGGGTCAGAGCTGTTTTGGCAGCACAAGTGGGACCTACACAATATTAGGCAGGTGGTTTTAATATTATACCTGATCTGTGTACATTTTCCTTTTACTTCCAGATTCTACAGAAAGCTCCAGGGCTATGATGCTAGTTAGCTATAACCACTGTGTTTTAGTAAATTTTCATCTGCACATTTGGACTGAGAAAGGCATCTCAGCCTGTCTGACAAATTATAAGAAAACAATCAACAATGGGTTGGTGTGATATATTTACCACTCAAAGTTTCCTACTTTCATACACTTCCTGAAGTGTTTTATTACAATTATATCACAGCAATTTGCAAACAATTACATAAAAAATACAGAATAACACATCATACATTTTATCCATTAAAAGTAATGTTAATGTCAGTGTGTATATGATTGTGCCCTGCGATAGACTGGCAACCTGTCCAGGGTGTACCCGATGTGCCCAATGCTTCCTGGGATAGGTTCCAGGTTCCCTGTGACCCTGAAAAGGAGTAAGCAGTAGAAGATGTGTGGAATGAATGAATCTTAGTCTATTATATTTCAAGTCAGAAGCAACACAATTTCTTATAATATTTATATAAATTGATACAAAAATATTAGGTATTAATAGTACCCAGGAGCCATTCAGAGAGATACTTAGAATTTAATCCAAAAATGCTTCGAAAATGTTAAATGAAAATGTGTTAAATTGTAACCTCTTATGTTCAGCTGCAGCAAATTTGATTAACCTCTTTTCATACAGATCATAAAGGATTTGCTAATTATATTGAACAAGGAAAGCATGCAATTGTGCAATTTAGTGAATTCTAGGAGTATAGCTGTAAACATCCTAATCTTATGCATTGTCATATACATTATTGTCCTCAAAACATTATACAGCTGAATCTACAAATTGTGTGCCATTTGTGTTCCATTGATAATACATTTGCAACCATGTATGAAATGATATGGTAAAAGAGATTTTACATTTAGGTAAAGTATTCACAACAACCTATATTCCTGTTCAGAGAAATAACTTACAGCATTTGAAAACAGTATTTTTGTCTGCAAAAGCCCACCATAACTGCACTTTATCTTGAAATATAATAATTATAATTAGATTGGGCACAACACTTTTTCTTTTCCGATACTGATAGCTCAGTGGTTAATAATAAGAATAATAATAATAAGAATAATAACAATAATAATAATAATAATAATAATAATAATAATAATAATTATTATTATTATTATTATTATTATTATTATTATTATTATTATTATTTTATTATTATTTTATTATTATTGTTATTAAAACTGGATTACTGGTCACAATGTCATGAGTTCAAATCCAGGCACTGCCAACCTACCACTGTTGGACCATTGAAAAAGACCCTTAACCCTCAAACGTTCATTTGTATAAAATTAGATAAATGCAAGACTCTCTGGATAAGGGTGTCTGCCAAATGCTGTAAATGAAAGTTAGAGTATCAGTCCAGTTTTCTTTAAAATGTTTTAATTGATTTCCACAATTAAACGTTTTCACACATAAATAAACTTCATACTTTATAATATAATAAATATAATGATATAGAGTTTATTAATATAATACAATCAATCCCAACAAAATGTCTCTTTATGTTAAAAAATAAAATAAATAAAATCCAATCCCAAAATTCTTGTTGAATTACTTATTTGGACTATACTGTCAAATATTTGCAAAAGTCAAAAGTTTGCAAGATAGCTAGCTAGCAAAATTGTGTATGTGCCATTGCTATGTGTCCATAAACTATCTTATGGTAATGTAGTCAAAATATTCACACAAAGATAAGCATCCTGCAATATATTAAGAAGAAAAGGACAGAGGAGGATGAACAGCAGGTCATAAGAGTAGAAAAGACTGAGGAGGACGAGGTTGTAAGTTAGCTACCAGTCAGCCAGCTAGTTTATGTCACACCATGTTGGATGTTTGGGATGGGGGCACCATTGTGTGAGGATCGCTCCCACTGTTGGTGAATTGGAGCTATTAGTTGGAAATGATGTATTTTGAATTTCTGTCATGATTCTGGAAAACATTGCCATGGTAGGGCAATGCTGTTGCATCAAGAACTGCCATAGTAGGTCACACTGTCATCCAGCGAGAAAACTGTACAATGGGATGTTTTTTCTATAGCAAAATAGTCTCCAATTCATACTCTCCAGCTTCAACTGAAACAGCAATCCTCATGGGATGGTACCCAAACATGCATTGTGGCTAGCTACATTAACTAGCAGCTGTTCTTAATGATTATAGTAGCTACTGATTTAAATTAACAATTCTCTGGCTTATTAATGAATAATATTAATGAATAAATTGAGCTTCAATCAGTGACATACATCAGAACTTGTATCCACAGATTTTGCCTTTTTTGTCATAAATCAATGCTTTTGGTCACCCTTTACATCTGTTTTTACAAATATTTAACAAATGAAAAGTATTTGAAGAGTTTGTGATTAAAGTCATTAGAAATGAGAATTTAAGTGCTTTATTTAAATCATTTACAAAATACGGGGGATGCCCCCCAACCCCCCGAGCCCCACTAGCATTTCAGCGTTCCCCACAAGGTCAAAATCGCTCCTATGCCTCTCTGATATCTGATCCATATATATATATATATATATATATATTTTTTGCTGGTATTGCCCCAGTGCAGATATTGGGGCAATCTAATGTAAGTACTTTATTTTCTGACTTTATTATGAATGACATTGTGATAGTGACAGGTGAGGTCACAAAAAATCCGGTTACCCAAGTTCTAGACTGAAAGTCGTATTAATAAAAAAAAAAATTAAAGTAAATCATTAGACTGTTGTTAATAGTCTGATGACATGAGCATGAATGCTCTTTAACCACATTTGTGTGCAGTATTTGCTAGTTCTAAAATAATTACACCCTGTTACCTTCAATGCTGTCACTCATTTAAAAGCAAAATGCAAAAAAACTGTTTTAAGACCTTGTTGAAACAATGAGTTAACATATTAAATCATTTAGACTCATTGTTTAAAAATGACAATTTCAAGAGTTACAAGAGCTAAAAGGGCTACGTGGCACCACCGTTATAAGGTGTAAGATATGACAGCAATACCCTGAATATTTCCAGGCATTTATAAAACATATTTTGTGTTAAGGGTGGTTTAAATTGTACCTCCTAACTCACATTCAGTTTGTAATTTAAAAAAAATGAGAAATTAAGTCGAGTCAACAGCAGCCACTTCCTGTGAATATTGACCCAACAAGCATGTGCTGATGAATCTAGAACTGTCAGAAATTAAGCACCCTCTGTGTGTTTTTGGTCCTCTGTGGAGAATCAGCAATATATATTTGTTGGAATAGAGGCATACACACTCTAGGTAACACTGACAGCAAGCATCACAACACCACATCCAATCTTCACGACCAGCACCTCCAATACATTTGTTCACATCTTCAACCTATTATCATGAAAATTAGAGCAGGATATTGCAATATAAATTTTACTTGCTTCTCACTTCAAAAAAATTGAAAAAAAAAAAAAGAGTTGGACATTCAATAATACATTGTTAAAATGATATTGGAATAACAGTGTTAATGATAACAGGGAGAAAATAGTCAACAAATAAAATATACACTTGGAATCAAAAACTCATTTTAATTTTCAGCAAACAAGATGCAGGAAAAAATCTGGCTTTGTTAATGATTTTGGCTAAATTGAGCTTTTACCCTTGAAGAAAAAGTTAAGTGGCAATTTAAAGCTGAACTCTGGATGGGAGGCCATCTATACCAATGGCAATTATAAATAAAAAGTTATATGCAATCATTCAAAACCTTGCAAATCAAATTAGCTTTAGCTTTTTCTTTAAATTTGATAATTTATGACAGAATGAGTTTCATCTAATGTTTAATAGAACTGATATGGGGAAGTGAATTAAAAAGAGTTTTAAACGATGATTTCCTAAATTAATTCAGTAATATACAGCTAAAAGGCTCTAATAAATAGACAAAATATTATTGCACACATTTAACTAATGTTCATGAAATAAATGTGTACTGAGGAGGTCCAGGGACACTGTTTTATATAAAGTGTTCCCTTTCTGCAAAGTGTTTTAGAAGCCCTAGCTTAGAAGAAGAGTAAGGATATGAGAATTGCACTTCAACTGTCTTTGTACTTCTTATATCAGAGATACCACATACAAAGGTAGAGGAAAGAACCAAAATACATAGTCTGCAATACAGGATTACATTTTGCAGGTTGAAATTATATCACAGGAGTATGGTGGCTTAGTGGTTAGCACATTTGCCTCACACCTCTGGGATTTGGGTTTGAATCCCGCCTCCGCCCAATGTGTGTGGAGCTTGCATGTTCTCCCCTCTTTGGGGTTTCCTCAAAGTACTCTGGTTTCCTAAAACAGTTTAAAGACATGCATTGTAGGCTGATTGGCATTTCCAAATTGTCTTTAGAGTGTGAATGGGTGTGTGTGAAGATATCCTGTGATGGGTTGGCACCACATCCAGGGTGTTCCTTCCTTGTGTCCCTGGGATAGACTGCAGACTACCTGCAACCCTGTGTTGGATGACCGGTACAGAAAATGGATGGAAATTATATCATCTTTAATTTTTCGCCTATTGAAAATACAGGGTTTATTGATTATTGTGCCATGAAACTAGACTTACTGCCAACTAAAATCCTTCTTATCGAATTCTGTAAATAAAATTTCTTGCCAGCTAGATGCATCTTTTGTCAAATGTTTATAGCTACTTTTGATATTATCTCAGAACACAGTCTGCAGTTTTGATCATTAATTATGAAATATGTCCAGATCGCTGTCATTTTTTTTATTTGTTCATTAATGCCACAAGGCTTACATCAAATAGTATCACATGGTAACAATAGTTGATAACAGATATTTGTTTTTTACAAGTAGGAGTACCAGTATTAATATTGATACATCCCTAATTAATAGGATACAGACCAATGCACCAAAGTGACCAAATATGCCTCGGTTAGTTCAGTAACACATGACAAAGACCAACCATGCCAGCATTTAAACGCCTCATCTTTGACAGTCAAGAAAGCTTTGCACACCTCCACAGGTTTACCTCACCCTCCAGGGAGGGCTAATGCTAGAGTTCGACACACCCTTAGAAAAGCTTTGGCAGAGAGAGACAGAGATTTATAGGCTAGTTCAAAGAGACAGAGATAAGACCTCCAGATCCTCTTTATTTTATCTTTCTTCTGCTTGTTAGTTTTTAGGAATTCACTGATTTTTGTCATACATTGTCAGTCGTAGGATGAATACATACAGATCCATACTATCCATATGCCTCTGTTGAATTGTGTTGGAGTAATTAGTGGTTCTTTTTTGGCATGTTGTCAGAAGACAGTGTGGCAGGAGAAATATGTTAATATATACTATATTTATCCACGAAAGAGTTCCACACAAGATATACTTAAAGGGAATCCTGGGCACACATGCACACACATACACACACATACATAAATACATATACATATAGATTACACACACACACACAAACATATATATATATATATATATATATATAAGTAGGAGGAGGGAAGCCTCTGGTTAAGGTCCTGGTCGATCCCCTCTATCACTAGCAACTGGGCCAAGCAGTGTTTCAGACGGTCGTCCTCCTTCTGCTCCTGTCCAAAATTCCTCTGCCAGTTCACCTGGTGAAATACAGATGACATTGGGTTAGAATGTGTGTGCAGCTTACCTTCCGCGGTAGCATCCCCGTCGTCCTGTGCCAAGTAGGCCTGCCGGGCTCAACTCTCCTTCATGGGCTGAGGTGTCTTGCCAGACCCTAGCGCTGGGTCAGTCACGAACCCTGGCAAGTCTCTTCCGAGGAGAAGGGGTATCGGGAGATCGAGAATAATGCCAACTTAGAGGGGCCAGACTCCAGCTTTACTCCGGATGTGGACCTCAGCCGCAGGGACTTCCCGAGTATCCCCATGGATGCAAGTTATCGTGATGGCCCCGCTCTGGCCAAGTTCTTTGTGTAGGAATGTACGTCGGGCTAGGGTCACAGTGCTCCCGATGTCCAGCAAGGCGGTGACCGGGTTCCCCTTGACCCACACCATCAGGATAGGGGCTTTTGGCAGGTTTGGTGAATGGAGGGCGCACCCCTCCAACCACGGCCTTCGGACCTTCTTGGTTGGCTCTAGTTCTGACTCCGTGGGCATGGGTTCATCCATGGGTGCCTTACGGACAGGTGAACTCTGGAGGTTCCTCCAGGTGCCTGGACAACACTGCCGGTCAGACCAGTGGAGCAAGACCCTGGGGCTCAGGAGCTACTGGGGCATCTCCGGTGCATTCACACCCACAACCTGGCGCTCCATGGATGGTAAAGCCCTCAGAAACTGGTCCATGTATACCTTTTCCACCACCTCGGTGGCAGTATGTATGTCCGGCTGGAACCACCTCTTGGTTGTGCGGGTGAGGGTGTTAAGCTGTCTGCATGGTCTGGCCCCCGGCCGATAAGCCCATCAATGGAATTCCGCTGCGGCCTGGTGGGGAGTTCACCCACACCACGCCAGGACTCCCTTTTTCATTTCTCCGTAATCAGCTGCTTTCTCTGGCGTGAGGATGTAATAGGCCGTGTGCGCCTCCCCCGAGAGCAGCGGCACGAGGATTAGGGGCCAATATTCATGGTCCTATTCTTCACGTCAGGCGATACTTTCAAAGGTTTCAAAATAGGCCCGAGATCTTCTTCGGGGGTTAGAGGCGGAAGTAGGCGGCGGACCTCGTGGCCCGGATCCGGGAGAGGCACCGCAGCGGCGGGAGTCGCTGTCCTCAGAGCCACTAGCTCCTCAGTTGCAGCTTGTAGACTTTGGGTGAGCTGCTGCGTGATGGTTTGTTGCTGGATGCTGACCTCAGGAGGCATTGTAGCATGGGATCCATGTTTCCCCCAATGACTGTAAGTGGGATGGGTCTGTGCTCACCAATGTAGGGGAATAGCCCATGATTGTGTGTTCAGCAAGCAGTGGCCTCGTCTGGGTTTTGAGTCGTCTGTAAGAGAGAGAGAGAGAGAGAGAGAGAGAGAGAGAGAGAACACAGAAAAATCCAGAAAAAAGTCAAACAAATGACTGCTATTGGGGAGAAGCGACGTGCACATTTCACCCAAGATACTTCTCTCTGGACGAGTGGAAGAGTGGCCTCTTATACCCTTCCCTCATTTGCTGGATGGTGAATTTTTCTGGGCCTCAGGGCAGTATTCCAAACACCAAGCCCCAAACACACCTCCAAGATGACCACTGCCTTGCTAAAGAAGCTGAGGGTGAAGGTGATGGACTGGCGAAGCATGTCTCCAGACCTAAACCCTAGTGAGCATCTGTGGGGCATCCTCAAGTGGAAGGTGGAGGAAAACAATGTTTCTGACATCCACCAGCTTGATGTTAACAAGGAGTGGAAGAGGACTCCAGTGGTAACCTGTGAAGCTCTGGTGAACTCCATGCCCAAGGGGGTTAAGGCAGTGCTGGAAAATAATGGTGGCCACACAAAATATTGACACTTTGTTCCCAGATTGGACATTTTCACTTAGGGGTGTACTCAATTTTGTTGCCAGTTGTTTAGACATTAATGGCTGTGTGCCAAGTTATTTTGAGGGGACAGCAAATTTACACTGTTACACAAGCTGTACACTCACAACTTTACATTGTAGCAATGTGTCATTTCTCTCACATGAAAAAATATAATCAAATATTTACAAAAATGTGAGGGGTGTACTCACTTTTTGAGATACTGTACATATACATCAGCAGCAACTAAACAAAAATAATTACTTTGTAGATGGCAATGACCAAACTGATACATTTCACTGACCTTTGTAAATCATTCAAAAGAGTGAATCTTTTGTGAATGAAATGTCAAATCATGATTGTGATAATATTTTGCATTCTGTTCTAATTTAACACAATGTTTTTTTGTTGTTGTTGTTGTTTTTTTTTTTTTTTTTTTTACAAATTATATTATCAGCAACAGAGTGAAAAGTAGATGCTTATAAATATTTACATGAATGCCATATTTTTATTATTATTATTATTATTTGGTATGTCCAACTTTTTTTATGCCCCAGATTTTCAATGTGGTCTCAGACATTTGGATTCAACTGTATGTATGTATATATGTATGTATGTATGTATGAATGTATGCATGTATGTGTGTATTTAAGTATGTAGATAGTGCATGTACCCTGTCCAGAGTATACCCCGTCTTGTGCCCGATGCTCCCTGGGATAGGCTTCAGACTCCCCCGCAGACCTGAAGAAGGAGTAAGCGGTAGAAGATGGATGGATGGAAGGATGGATAGTGCATGTATGAAAACACCTTGACCTAGCACTGTATGTGAATCAAGACATTTAATTCATTATATGGCTCTCTATGAAACTATGCATATGCAATGCTACTTTTAAGATAAATTTAAATTAAATGCCAGCCAGATACAAAGGACATTTTATCAGTGTACTCCAGTTTTTCTTTCGTTATGAAAAAAACAAAACTGCACCAATGTGAGTCTAGACAGAAGGCTTTGTCTGAGAGGTGAAAGTGTGTGGCCATTGGAGCAGATAAATCATTAATTAGTTGATCCGTCCCTCCAGTGTGTTTCTAAGTACAGCTGTGCATCACTCCAGGTCAACCATTGCTCTACTTCACAGATGGGAAGAACTACATTTCTGACACCATTTCCACTTCTGTCACTAATTGAAATGTGCAAAAAATAGCTTTTGATTCTGCCTTCTATATTTTCAAGGTGACTGAATATTTTCAGATTTTCCAGCCTAGTACATTTAATGGGAACTAATGCCATTTGCTGTTTTTGTTCTTTCTACTTAAGGTTAGTTTTTTAAGCAGTTATCAGAATTATTTTACAACAAATTATAAAAAAAATAAGCTGTATGTCTTGGAGATTAACATTTAATTTCACCTGTCAGAAATTAGAAATTGCTGCAATTTATTGTTGTCCTTAGTAATAGTATGTGTAGTGAATGTTAAAGCAGTGGTTTTGATAAAGTGGATTGAAATTTTGAAGTGGAAAGAGACATTGTTAGGCCAACAGAATGGATTTGTTTTGTTATCACTCCAGGCTAAAATGGGAGTCTCTCTTGCGTAGCAATTGGAATAGACTATAGTTAATTTATTATAATTTTTTTTATTTTATTAATTAAAATAAAATGTCATGTCCAATTAACTGTCAGCCATCCCAAAGCACAACACACACAATAAACTGCTAAAAACTCCCTTATGAGCTGTCAATATATTTTTGTCTTTATATTTTTTTTACTAAATAAGTCTATCTTTAATATTAGCAGCACCATATCTTAATATTAAAGCTAAGGTTTAATATTGACCTTAGATTTCAGTATCACTGTTAAGGACTTCATGTTAGAAAGAAAAGAAAAGAAAAAGAACAAAAAAGTTGTTGTTTGCTCAAAGAACTGTCTGGAAGTGGCCGTCTTGTCAATAAAAAGCCCTCGCATAACTGACAGGCCCTGACATTACTCCTATTGCAATCAACTGTCTTTTGTGCCTTAATGTGACACAGATCTGTGACAGAAATCATGACTTATTTTGGAATTTGGTCTTAGATCACATTGCCATTCAACATGAATGAGAGTAGTCAAATGAATGTGGACTTTATGTGGTTTATTTCCATCATCAACAGCACAGCAAAACAAAATAAAAGGACAGCAACTGAAGTGATTATATTCAGAAGAACCATGAGGAAATTTATAATAATTTACTTGATATTTCAGGAATCAAAGCTAAACAGGAAGGAACTTACCAAAAACAAGTGCTTGAAACAATTGCCCACGAAATCAATGTGTGCATGCAGAGCTTTTCTGGGGACAGGTGCATTCACCATAAAGACAGATATGTATTGTGGATATAAATGTAAATTACTGTAGATAGATCCAGTCAGAGGAAGAAAAAAGCAGTAAAGCTTTTAATGTGGACATAGCCATATTTGACTGTTTGTACAGTATGCAAGCAACTCTGGGACATTCAAGAAACTTTTTTAGAGCCTCTTGTTTTTTGTTCATGTTTGTCAAAACAATGTATGTATATCACTTTAATGGGTCATGGGTCAGCCACACAGTGTGAATGCCTAGTGACTTGTTTTACTCATAGAAACTTTTGGAAAATTGGTTGAAATGTGGCAAAAAAAAACAAACAAACAAAAAACCCATAAAATAAATAGCATTTTACAAACCTGTGTTATTGTGGACTCAAAATGAATTTAGCTTTTTTTTTCTCACTCCTGCTCCAACACCTGTTCTTATTTAATTAGGCTCGTTGTGTCTCATTAGCCTGTGTATATGGTGTCATGCATCTGTACCCTGTATTTCTAAGCCATTTAGAATGTGGATTCCAGTTTCCTTTATTTTCTAATTTTTTTAGTTACCTATAATTTCTTTATTACAAATGTCTGTATAAGTGACTATCATGAATGAATGCCACTGAACAGTCACCTTTTAATGCATTACCATTTATGATTAGTTTATGGCTATAAATAAGACAATTTGCAGTGCTTATTATTTGTTTGACTGTGGTACATTATATTATTAATTTTCACAAGCACCCCAGACAGATGGGGTTTGAATTTGATGCAGGGAGAATAAAACAGAATAAATGCATATTACTTTGTTCATTCATTCAGTACATTTACATTGACAACAATAATCTAATATTAACCAGATTAAGACAATACTCTGATTAAGAAACTACCAAGTAAACAGCAATTTTAATTACCTTAATCTGACTAAAGTCATACTTGAAGTAAACACAAATCAAATTAAGACATGTGGAGTATTCCTGTTTTAGTCACATTGTCAATGTGCGTTCCATGATTGAATAAGCTGCAACAGTTCTGATACAATACTGGATCATGTTTGGAAGATTAGATTTGCTGAACTACAACTAGTCTTTCTTAGACTTAGATTTTTCTATAGGCTTTTTTAGTTTGTTGGCTCTACTATCCATCCACCAATCCATTTTTTTTGTACTGCTTATCCTACACTGGGTCATGGGGAGCCTGGAGCCTATCCCAGGGAACATGAGGCACAAGGTAAGGCACACCCTGGTCAGGATGCCATCGCAAAGAAAAATCGCACACACATTCATACCTGCCATACTCTGTGCACACAGGGTGGAGGCAGAATTCGAACTCCCGACCCTGGATGTGCAAGGCAACTGTGCTAACCCATTAGCCACCATGCCCCATGGCCCTACTACTTTTTTTTTGTTGCTGTAAACTCATCCCAGTCCATTACAAAATGTGCAGGGATTGCAAATAACTGATTATAAATATATGACTGCTATTTCCACTCTTCGTAACTGTTATCTATAGTACAACATTTTGGTTTGAGATTTTTTTTTTTTATTTGCGGTTGGTTACCTTTAACATTATGGATACATTTAACATTACCTTTAGCGATATGGACTTTAGCAATATGGATCTGTCAATACATTGATACACTGATCCCTGCTGTGGATTAGAGCAGGGCTTTTGGAACACCCTAAATAGAAGGACTCAGCACTTTTGTCCTACTTTCTGATATTCTTGAATGGTTTTCCTTTAAATGAACGGTTCAGTCCATTAACCCATAACTTCATCAGGTTCATTAGAGGAGTTTACCTTCTGATTGATCAACTAATGCTCCAGTAGAGGATCTTTAGTCATTTAAAGAAATTACACCCCTGAACTTCAGACTATAAAAAGTAAATATCAATTCAACCGATTTTCTTATAGATGTGCTGCACCATTTAAACAGTCAACACCTTCTGAATAAAACTCGCAGAGAAGCTAATATTATTCGAAAGGTGTAAAGAAAAGACTGCTGTGGGTTGAACAGTTTAAGGTGACCCTAATATTTATACTGAAAAAAAATATATGTATATATATTGTTTAATGATTAAATCAAGTGCTTCATTTGTAAATCTGCAGGTCCCATAACACTAAGAGGGTTGTGATCCGTCAGGTCAGGATGGGCGTGAAATGTCCCAGTTCTCGAACTTACAGACATGTAAAAGTCCTTCCAGTATCTCACAGTGACGTAATAGAATAACAAACTTAATAGCAATGAGTATTCTCAGTACAAAGGGAAACATTTATGAATTGCACATTCATAACATCAACTTATGTGCTGCCACCTCAGTTAAGACACATTTCATACAGTAAGTGTACTTACAATTAACATTGAACTTGCACAACATAATCAATAAACAATTGTCTTACGTAACACAAAATATACAACAAAGCTGTCATGTCAGCATGGCATGTCATGTCATTCCTCCTTCTCTTCCCTGTGTCCCTTACATATCTATGAGCGAACAAATGGTTTGGGATTGAACTTTGTAAATGGTGGACCCACAATGTTCAAAAACAGCAGAGACGAGATGGGGGGGATGAGAAGGGATGCACGGTGCAAGCTTCAAATGAGATTGATTTTATACAAACCCTGCTCACACTCTACTCAAGATCGGTATGGTAGCCACAGTAGTCAACAACTGCCTATTTGAGTCCCGGTACTCCAAATGACTGTACATGCTTTCTTCTTGCTACAAAGCATGCTATGTGACTGTATGTTTCACTTCATGACAATGAATGCAGGTGACCTTTGAACTTGAAATTATTAAGCTATGTGAAAGAGGTTATTGATTGGCTATTAGCAATAAAATTGGCTATTAGTTTTTTTTGTTGAATTTTTGGTAAATTTTGTTGAACTTGTGGTGTATTAAAAGCTAAAACTATTTGTTTTGAAAAGACTGCTGTTGGAGACTTTAGATCTAGCTGCAGAGGTGTCGGAATCACATAAAAAGGTCCCGGAACACAGGTCTGATATATTGTAGAGGTGTTCTGGCAGGCTGTTCTGGCAGGATCTGGTTCAAATTAAGCTCTGATTAAATCCTTTGGGGGAAGTTAATTTGAGTCTTCAGACTGGTCAAAGTGTGAAAATTGTCACTGCAGCACTTCAGTTTTTAGAAAGAGGCAAATGTTTTTTTTTTTATCAAATAGCCTTTAATGTTCAAATGCAAATACAAGCCATGCAAATTATAGGGGACTATATGAAACATTTCATCTAATAGAAAACTGCAGTAACCAAAATGACAGAGCTCAGAGAGAGTTCAGCATGCATTATGAGGACTTAATACAGAAACTGTGCATATCGTCGGCACAAGAGCTAAGCAGGTGAGTCTAAAACAAAGATACGTTTCAGTTACACACTCTGACCTTGGGCTTAAGCCCATTTTTGTTGTCTGATATCAGCTTGAGCAAGGAGCAGCATTCAGGCCAAAGCTAGTTTGATGTAAACACAATATGCCGTGCTAAAATTTATATTTTGGACTGTAAATACACAGGGTTTGGGCTGTAATTCCTAGTTTCTCTGTTTCCGTCAAAGTTCAGAAAATGCAGTTTTTTGTTTGTTTTGTTTACAGGCGGAGGACATCAAAGAAGACATCATCCTAATCGAAGACATTCCTCATCTCAAGAATTTAATTTTTTTATGGATAAAGTTATGAACAACACTTACATTTATATTTATTCATTTAGCAGATGCTTTTATCCAAAGCGACTTACAAATAAGCAAAGCGATATATCAAGCAGGGAACAATACAAGTAGTGCTACTATACAAGATCCATTAATTGAATAATTACTTAAAGTGAGCTATAAGCATAGGAGATGGTTGCTTGGTCAGTTTATCTTTCAAACCATGGGTGTTTGTTTTATTTTGTTGTTGTTGGTGGTGGTGGTGGTGTTGATGTTATTGAATGAACAAACAAAGCACAATTAAGAAAAACACTCAACAACTCAATATAGCAACTCACATAGCCTAAATGACCTAAATTTAATATTTCCTGGCTTCATTAAGTTGTGTGCATGTAACTGTGTCCATGAAACAAAATAGAATAATAATAAAATAAAATCCATAATAATAGTAAATGTTAGCTTAAAAGCTGCCGAATATTAATGATGGAAGATTAATCAAAGAAATTTGACAGTGATTAACATTATCATTATAATTAGGACTATTCATACAGAAATATACAGTGTTGTCAATATTCTAGACTCCTATAATGTGTTTATTTCTTCTTATTAGATATTATATTAAAATATTTAATGAAAAGTTCAGTTTAGTTTTTCTTTGAAATTCATTCCTGGGTGCCAGGGCAGAGAAGAGTCTTGATGCATTGTTTTCCTTGATTGATGGTGGGCAGAGTGGAGCCGTACTAGAGGCTTTAAGTGAATGTGGTTCAGGTAGGTGGGGGCTGCTGCATTTCTGGCTGAATAGAAAATGATCAGTTAAATCTGATACAAGAAGTAAATAGAGGATAGATAACAATCCGGTCATGTCCGAGAACTTGAAAACAAGGTAAATAGATGTCTCATACCTGATTTTTTGTTTTTTGTTTTTTGTTTTTTAATGTGTGTTGGGTTGGGCAGGTACAGTATCAATAGAGTCTGCATTTCTACTTGAAGATGAATGTTTAGGTGCTTCTGAGCCCTTTTCTACTGTCTAATTATTTTTTATTTCTTTTTTGTTGAACTGCCCTGGCAACCAATTTATTATTCAGTATAGAAAAAAAATATGATCTTCAAAAACTTCATCTCTGGGTGACTTTAATAATTTCAGACAGTAGTAATGAATGCCGTTTTAATCAATTATAAATGTAGGGCTCATAAGATACTTTAAAGTCTTAAAAGCTTGATTCCTAAAAGTATGTTTTCAGGGTTGCAATGTGCTTCAGATTTAAAATGTAATGAATTGTGAATAAAACTGGAGCATGCATAAATTTCCAATGCAAGTAAACTTCATTCAGACAATAGCAATGTGATTTATATTGAGTTAAAATTATGATCTTGGGTATACTAGAAATGTTTATACCTCATGAAAGTGCTCGGAAAATGTTGGAGTATCACATTAGACAAGTTATGTCATGACAATAAGCCATACGAATTAATGAACCAGCCTGTGATTAAATATACTGTAGGAAATATATCTCCCCCTCGAACACTACTATCGCTCCACTCCTGCATTGTTCACTGGGCTCTTACAACAGCGTCAATCACACAAAACACAAAAAGCAGCTGGGTGCCGTAACAAATTAGAAGGCAAAGTCCTAATCAGCTTTGAAAGACAAGAAGACAGAAAGAGACACACAGAGAGAGAGAGAGAGAGAGAGAGAGAGAGAGAGAGAGAGCCTGATTAAGCATGGCAGTAAGAGTAATAGTGCCATTACTAGCTGAAGTGTAGGTTGACAGCCTGAACATTGTCTCGAACTTGATTCAAGCCTAGAGCTGAATAATAAGTATACTACAAAGCATAGGAACACTATAAAAAGATATTAGAATGGCCACAATCACTATTCTTGGGGGAAAGCAGGGGCATCATTTGATGAAAAGAACACTCTCAACAACTATTTAGGATGGGGTTGGTTCCATTATGCTTTGGGGTTCAGGAAATCACAATTTACTTATACAACAAAGAATGCATCTATTCAATTAACAGGCACAAAAGGTAACAAATTACATCTGCAAATTCAGTGCTATTTTTCAGGCCATACTCTTAATAATAAAAGCAAATACATTAAATTAGTATACTATATATTATTGTAATCATAATATTAAATGATTTGTGACAATCTATGTATATATATATATATATATATATATATATATATATATATATATATATATATATATATATATATATATATATATATATATATATATAGCTTTATTATTATTATTATAAAGAATCACTGATATTATCCACAGATTACAGTAACAGAAACACAAAAAGATATTACACCAAATAGGAAATAGAAAACATAAAATACAGCATACAGGTAGGGTTACAGAGGGCATAGATTTCAGTCTTCACGTGTTAGGTCCTTAAGAATCAATGCAAGGCTTGGTCTGATTAATCACAGCATTGGTTTGTTCTAATAAAACTACTGTATGTCATAGTAAAATAAAAGCTATTGTCTAAGTATATTTTTACCTGAATTCTACAATTTGTGTTAGGCTCCCCCCGACACTGTGTAGGATAATCAGTACAGAAAATGGATGGATGGATAGATTGTGAGCTCGATTTTTTGAAGTTGTATTTAATTTTGGTAAGTTGCATTCCTTTAAATGTAAGAGACTATGCCCCATTTGGAGGAACAAGGCAGAAACCATTTAGTCATTGGATGTGAACTAATTGGGTTATCCCGGGCAACCTCATACGTTTTTATGACTAATCTCAGTCTGAGATTTAAATAGAATGATGTCCTAGGGAGAGTGAAATTGCCTTTTAACTCTAAGAAATGACACAGACCCAAATCACTGAACAAATGATTAAATATAAACACAACTTTATCTCTGTAAGCGGGATATGTAAATGGTTGTCCACCAAAAACTGGCATAATACTGTATATGTGAAAAATATTGCACTCTATTTAAAGATGTACCAGATTCTCAAAATGCACTCATGTAGACATGCTGGTGGCTTAGTTGAAATTGTTGATTCTGGAATGGAGAGTGTGCAACACAGATACTCATGGCCATTTACAGTTCTCTCCTTATAGCTCACTGACCACCTTTGTTGAATGGAGGATATGATATTTACAGTATCTGGGAGCTTTTAACTCCAGCCTCAGTAGCATCCAAAAACTATTCTGGATTGTCCTCTTTGAACTGGCATGCATGTTGATCTAACTCTAAACTAGCAAGTTGTGGAATTGGATAGTGATATACAACCTGTGATTAGGAAAGCATTCTTTCAATACTGATCACAATGGAATTCACTTTTCAACAATGCAAGGATTTAATTATTCTTTTTTTGTTTTGTTTTGTTTTTTTAGCCTTACAAGGCAACAGTAACTGTAGGATGATTTCTTTGGGAGGGAGCATTGGGTAATTGCAAGGTCTATCTTTGATACATAGCGGAAAGATTGTCAAACTGCTTTGGAAATTTAATATCCAGCTGATAAATGTGTTCTGGCTGTTGGTGCTCAATCATGGTGGCTGGGAAAAACACAGGCAAGAGAGTTTAATTTTTGCTGTACTGCTAATTTAGTAAAGAGGTAATGAATTTCCATTCAACCACGAGTGCCAGAAATACTCCACACTTATTTTGAGCAAATGGCTTATGCAAGATGTAGTTATTAATCATAACCCAAGAGCCGCATTACCTCTGAGAGTACCCATCAACGCTGCAATAGACACAGGATATATTTTCAATATTAAAGGGGCAAAAACCAAGCAAACATACATTAAAACTGGACAAATACAATGACTATGAATTGTTATGTTTAGGCACTTGTTAGAGGAGTAAAAGCTGCATTTGCATGAGAGCAGATTTATAAATAATCATGTTTTATATGGAAAAGAACATGCAATGCTTAGATGGTTTTACATGCTGTTCCTAATTTTCTCTTAGTAATAATAAAACTGGAGACTAAGAAAAAAAGGGACTGATGCCATAATAATTTTATATTACAGGGTGTCCCAAAAGTCTCCATACATATGGGACTCTCTATTCCAGCACCACATTGGTTGTGCCTTAATCAATGGATGTTTGTGGATGTTCACTTCTTGGTTGGTCCAGAACACTTCCAGTCTTTTAAATTTGTTAATGAGTTTGGCAGTGTTGTGTGTGATGTGTTTGTCATGTTCCTTGTTAAAGTCTATCACAACTTTGCAACAGGTTCCCAGTACAGCTAGGAGAGTGATTTCAATACGTTCTTTTTTTGTCAAAGGCATTCTTAAAGGCAATCTGAAAAAAAAAAAAAAATGTAAAAGATTTTGCTGAAAAAGTATTAATTTCCCTTATGTATGGAGACTTTTGAGACACCCTCTATATTAATAGTGCAGTGTGCTGGCTTGTAGCCTCAGTGTCTCTGGTCCAATCCTGAGCTCGAATTAATGTCCGTATGGAGTTTCATGAGTTCTACTCCTGCCCACATGAGTTGCCTTTAGGTTGTCCAGTTTCCTCCAACTTCTGTACATTATATAAAGCTGGGTAATGCAATGCCAATGTCTGTAGCTGTATCTATAGTCAGATGTAAAGAGTGGGCAATCCCTAAACTGGAAGTTTGTTTGCCTTTATTCATTTATTATTATTATTATTATTTTTATATGAACCCTACTACTACAGTATCTCACAAAAGTGAGTACACCCCTCACATTTCTGTAAATATTTGATTATATATTTTCATGTAACAACACTGAAGAAATTACACTTTGCTACAAAGTTGTGAGTGTACAGCTTGTGTAACAGTGTAAATTTGCTGTCCACTCAAAATAACTCAACACAAAGCCATTAATGTCTAAACCGCTGGAAACAAAATTGAGTACACCCATAAGTGAAAATGTCCAAATTGGGCCCAAAGTGTCAATATTTTGTGTGGCCACCATATTATCTTCCACTCCTCCATGACGACATCACAGAGCTGGTGGATGCTAGAGACCTTGTGCTCCTCCACCTTCCATTTGAGGATGCCCCACATATGCTTAATAAGGTTTAGTCCATCACCTTCACCCTCAGCTTCTTTAGCAAGGCAGTGGTCGTCTTGGAGGTGTGTTTGAGGTCATTATCCTGCTGAAATACTGCCCTGTGGCCCAGTCTCCAAAGGGAGGGGATCATTCTCTGCTTCAGTATGTCACAGTACATGTTGGCATCCATGGTTCCCTCAATGAACTGTAGCTCCCCAGTGTTGGCAGCACTCATGCAGCCCCAGACCATGACACTCCCACCACCATGCTTGACTGTAGGCAAGACACACTTGTCTTTGTACTCCTAACCTGGTTGCAGCCAAACACGCTTGACACCATCTGAACCAAATAAGTTTATCTTGGTTCCAGTATTCCATGTCCTTAGTCTGATTGTCTTCAACAAACTGTTTGCGGACTTTCTTGTGCATCATCTTTAGAAGAGGCTTCCTTCTGGGACAACAGAGGCACAGTTGCGGCTGTGGCGCAGTTGGTAGAGTGGGTTGTCCACTAATCGTAGGGTTGGCGGTTTGATTCCCGGCCTGAGTAACTCCACATGCCGAAGTGTCCTTGAGCAAGACACTGAACCCCAAGTTGCTCCCAATGGCAAGCTAGCGCCTTGCATGGCAGCTCTGCTACCACTGGTGTGTGAGTGTGTGTGTGAATGGGTGAATGAGACACAGTGTAAAGCGCTTTGGATAAAAGCGCTATATAAGTGCACATTTACCATTTACAACAGCCATGCAGACATTTGATGCAGTGTTCGGCTTATGGTCTGACCACTGACAGGCTGACCCCCCACCCCTTCAACCTCTGCAGCAATGCTGGCAGCACTCATATGTCTATTCATTGAGGGAACCATGAATAACAACATGTACTGTGACATACTGAAGCAGAGCATGATCAGCATGCAGTTTTCCAGCATAATAAAGACCCCAATCACACCTCCAAGATGACCACTGCCTTGCTAAAGAAACTGAGGGTGAAGGTGATGGACTGGCCAAGTATGTCTCCAGACCTAAACCCTATTGAGCATCTGTGGGGCATCCTCAAATGGAAGGTGGAGGAGCACAAGTTCTCTAACATCCACCAGCTCCATGATGTCCTTATGGAGGAGTGGAAGTGGACTCCAATGGTAACCTATGAAGCTCTGCTGAACTCCATGCCCAAAAGGGTTAAGGCAGTGCTGGAAAATAATGGTGGCCACACAAAATATTGACACTTTGGGCCAAATTTGGACATTTTCACTTAGGGATGTACTCACTCTTGTTTCCAGCGCTTCAGACTTTAATGGCTGTGTGTTTAGTTATTTTAAGGGGACAGCAAATTTACACTGTTACACAAGCTGTACACTCACTATTTTACATTGTAGCAAAGTTCTCCAGTGTTGTCACATGAAAAGATATAATCAAATATTTACAAAAATGTGAGGGGTGTACTCACTTTTGTGAGATACTGTATGCCC
Organism: Ameiurus melas; assembly: GCA_012411365.1. Lineage (NCBI taxonomy): Eukaryota > Metazoa > Chordata > Actinopteri > Siluriformes > Ictaluridae > Ameiurus > Ameiurus melas. The sequence goes on from CM022752.1 coordinate 37,886,989, forward strand.
ATGGAACCACTGGAATAAAACAGAAAAAGACAGCATGGTCTATGAATTCAGGTTCTCAACCACAGCTACATTACTTGAGTGCATAATTGGTCTTAAATAGAGATGGGGCATCTCTATGTCATTATCTCCAGACATGCAGTAATTATTTTTTATACCTGCACATGATTTTTTTATGTTTCATTTATATTGAACATTTCTGCTGAACACTTCTGATGAACATTTCTACAGAACATTTCTACATTTCTACTGAACAATTTTTGCTAAACCAGTTCTGCTATACATTTCTGCAAAACATTTCTAGGTTTCTTTTTTATTAAACATTTCTGATGAACATTTCTGTTGAACTGCTAAGCCTATCTAAATGCCTTTTCTGTTCTGTCCTCCCCACCATTTCCCAAAAATACAAAATGAGCAACAGCAGTAAATATTCACAGATTTTTTTTTTCTTTTCATAAAAGAAAAACAAAATTGAACCCACAACCCACCCCTCCGGCTCATCATGGCTACCCATTAACTGTCGCTGGTTATAGAGATATTATAAAATTCAACAACAGGCACCAACCTTTAAGTGGGTAGTGTCTGTAACTCCTTAAAGTAGGCAATAAAGGGATGCCATTTATGAAAAAACTTATCTGTACATGCATTCATCGTATATCGTATTTTCTCGAGTTTCAGAAAAAAACATCACGTCCTTTATCCACTGAGAGATAGATGGGTATTTAGCAGATTTCCAATGTAACAGTAGGGAACGTCTAGCTATAAGAGATGTGAAAGCAATAACATCCTTTTGTATTGAACTCAAAGGAATTGAAGCTTGAGGGATCCCAAATATCAGTGGACAAGGCTTTAGATCTGCCCTGATAATAGTGGACATGATGGTAAAAAAGCCAGACCAAAAACCATGGAGTTCAGGGCAGAAGAAAAACATATGGCCAAGATGAGAGGGAGAGCCATGGCATTTATCACACTTGTCCTAAACATCCGGATACATCACAGACAATCTTGACTTGGACAAATGGACTCTATTTAAAACTTTGAACTGTATAAGTCCAAGACGAGCACAAGAAGTGGTAGTCTGTACCCTCCCTATAGCATGTTCCCAACACTCCTCACTTATTTGTACTCCTAATTCCGTTTCCCAAGCATTCCTAATTTTATTACTCGACCCACTACCTTGCGTCAAAATAAAATCATAAATCTTAGAAATCATTCCTCTCTGATGCGGGTTATTTGAAAACAGGTCTTCCCAGGCCTGTTCTGAAGGAGCAGAAGGGAAATCAGGAAAACATCTAGAAACGAAATTCTGTATTTGAAAGTACCGAAAGAAATGTGTCAAGGGGAGATCGTAAGTGGATGCCAAATTGGCAAAGCTATCAAACACACCATCAGAATACAAATTTCTAACTTGTTTAATACCCTTGTCATACCACACTGAAAATGAGGAGTCCATACACGATGGGGGAAATAGATGATTGTTCACTAAAGGACACATAGAGGATGCACCTACAAATTTAAAATGTCGTCTAAATTTATACCAAGTCCTAAGTGTGCTGAGGACAACAGGGTTATCAGTATATTGGGAAAGTTTTGTAGGTAAAGAGGTGTAAAGTAGAGCAGGTAAAGAGGATTCCCTACAAGAAGATAATTCCAATTTAGACCAAGAAGATCCAGGAGATTGAACCCAGTAACAAAGTTTATGGATGTGTGCAGCCCAGTAATAGAATTGAAAATTGGGTAATGCAAGTCCTCCCATAAGTTTACATTTCTGCAATAAAGATTTACTAACCCTTGGTGGCTTCCCTCCCCAAATAAATGTACTAATTATCTTATCCAATGAATCAAAGAATGATTTTGGGAGAGAAAGAGGCACTTGTTGGAACAAGAAAAGAAACTTCGGTAAAATATGAATTTTGACTGCGTTGATCTTGCCAATTAGGGAAAGTGGTAAGTTACCCCAACTCTGAATGTTAGATTTAACCTTTGAGATAAGGGGAGTAAAGTTAGCTGATAGAAGATTAGATAGAGAACGTGTCACGTTGATACCTAGGTATTTAAAACCTGACAGACTAAATCGAAATGGTAGATCTGACTGTTGGAGAGACAGAGCTGGAGTATTGACAGGAAAACAGTCACTTTTATCTAAATTTAGTTTATAACCAGAGACAACACCAAAAGACTCCAGAACATCCAAGACAGAAGGCATAGAGGCGGTAGGATCAGTTACATACAATAACAAATCATCAGCATATAGTGACAATTTGTATTCTACACCATATCGAACTATTCCTTTAAACAAGGAGGAAGATTTTAGTGCAATAGAGAGCCGCTCGATGGCAACAGCAATGGGGATAAAGGACACCCTTGGCGACACCCTCGTCCGAGCGCAAAATAATCCGAATAAGTATCATTAGTCTGAACTCTAGCATAAGGGGTTGAGTAAAGGAGGCTAATCCAGGTAATAAACTTGTCCCCAAATCTAAACTTCCTCAAGACTGCAAACAAATACTCCCATTCGACCCTGTCGAATGCTTTTTCAGCATCTAATGAAATCACAATCTCAGGGTGAATAGCTGAATGCTTTGAATAAATTATATTAAAGAGTGTACGGGTATTGAAAAACATTTGACGTCCCTTTATAAAACCGTTCTGATCTTCAGATATAATATAAGGAAGTACATTCTCTAACCGAGACGCCATTACTGCACATGATATTTTCTAACAAATGTAGTTGGTTCTATTCGCTAAAATATAAACAAAGTAGTAGCCTAATTTCTACCCCTGCAAACCTGATTGACACAGTTACTACAGAATAATGAATGAATGTGGTCTTGCACATATATGAAACATTTCCAGCTTACAATTTGGAGTTGTGTCCTGTGGGATCCCAGGCCCAAAGTGCACCTCAAGTCTCAAGTACAGTATTTGACCTTTTCTGGCAAGTTGTCTACAACAACAACAACAACAACAACAACAATAATAATAATAATAATAATAATAACAATAATAATAATAGTGCAGCTCCTATTTCTGTCCTGTGTTTGTATCCATTTAGAACATGTTATGTGTTCATTCTGTATAATGTATTCATATTTAGTTAATCTAATACTAACTTGAAAGAAGCTTCTCACACTAAATATACATTTAACTTAATTGTATTTTCTGAAGCTTGTAAGGAACTAAATAAGGGCAATACATTACTTCATTATGTTTTTCTTAGCCAAACTTGAGTTCCCTCACATCTTATAATCATAAAAAAGAGAAAAACATATTGCAGGATGAATCATTATCTCAATTCCCTTGTGATAGACAGGGTCCTAACCGTCTGACTCTGGCTGAGCAGAGGCAATTGCCCTCATGATCGGGCAGATAGCACAGCGATTATGAGCATTCCCATTGCTGCATTATTAATGGAGAGCACTGGGCAGTCCCTGGCTTAACTCACATGCTTGCACTTCATCCATCGCAGCCAATGAGACAGCTGCAAGGGAGTGGGCAGAGCATCAATGGAGAGTCATGAGAGTTCCCCAAACCTGCAGTGAGTCCCCATTATGACATCTTCATAAATGGCATGTGTTTATCAGCAGTGATGCATGCAGATAACAAGCCTGTAGCTAAAAACCTACAACCATGCATTATTTTCCTCCCTAAAAAATAAGTGGTGACTAAGACATCTGTTACACAACAAGCAACATTATTGTGTGAAAAAAGGCATTTATTTCATGTTTTTTATTTATTTATTTGTTTTTCAGGAACTTGACTTCTTTTGAGCTCACATCAACTGATGCCATGCAGATTACAGAATATCAATGGCAGTGTTTAATGATGCAGAAACTTTAAGGAAATTACTGTCTATGTTGTTGTTATTATTATTATTATTATTATTATTATTATTATTATTATTATTGTTGTTGTTGTTGTTGTTGTTGTTGTTGGTGGTGGTGGTAGTGTTGTTCATTTATTTTTATTGAATTAGGGGCATCTTAGTATAATAGTATTGTACAAATAATATTTGCAGGTGTGACACTTAAACATATTGCATTTGGAAGATAGAAAAGCTGTAACCATACCAAAATCCAAGCTATAGGGATAATGTTACCTGGAAACTGCACACTTGAATTGCAAGTCTGAGTAGGACTATTGACCAATTCCACCAGGTCCTCGGTTGTAGCTGCGATGTCTATTTAATAATGTCTATATTATATGTCTATTATGAAGAAATAAGTCGTTTAAATTACAGCACCCTGACCAAATACTGAAGATACATGAATGAATGCAGTAATCGCACATAAGACTTGTACCTGCTAAGAACTGCTGATTATCATGTGCTCATCCCAGGATGTCAATTCACATTATGATCATACCAAACATTGTTTTCCTTTTCTCTTTGCAACTGTAATGATTCATAATCCAATTATGAATTACCCAGAACAGGTGGGGTTCCCTTTCGAGTCTGGATCCTTTCAAGTTTTTTTTTTTTTCTTTTGCCACTGTTGCCTTTGGCTTCTTTAAAGCTGCTTACTAACAATCTCTATTGTTATAAAAATAAAAAAGTAAAAGCGACACAGTACAAATAATATCAAACTGAATTGAATGATCATCATACTTCTTGATCAGCTTTCTTTTTTATTCAGTAGAACAACACAAGAGGTTATGAGTCAGATTTTTGTGTAAATCATTGGCTTGATGCTCCACATGCTTAAGTTCAGGGGTAAATGCACAGTGATAATCAGTGGAGCAAAACTGATAGAAGCTTAACAGATATGTGGATGAATCTCTCTACACATTTTCTCTCTCTGAGCCAAAAAAAAGAGAAAAAAAAAAAAAGGAGCTAAAAAAAGAGGAGGATTGATTATTCAGAAATAGGTTTGAGAAAAAAAAAAATTAGCCCTAAACACAAACAAGTGAACACATCAGCAGCTTGCCGACGCCTCACTGTCTAAATCTGAACACGCCAAAGCTGCCTGGAGTGGGATTAGAGGCAAACATGCTTACCGTGGCGCATTCTGTCATTTAAAACAATTATAAGATTGTTGACTCGCCAAACAAGACTGCCAACAGTAACTCTTAAGATTATTCCAATCCTTGTAGAAACAGAGCTGTTTGGACACCAAGTTATTGTACTTCCCTTCCACAGCCAAAACACAGTCAGAATTCATATCAAGTTATGCAGCTTGACTTACAAGTCAAATTGAGACTACACCAATGAGCAATCATAGATAAAATGTACAATATATACACTATATGGTCACTATTTCAGAACAATATGTGGGCCTTAACAAGTACAGAAGGATCTCTTTGTATTATTACAGCATTACAATTTCCCTTTAGTGGACCCTAATGGGTCTAGCCCAAACCTGTTTCAGTTTGACAACACCCCTGTGCACAAAGCGAGGTCCATGAAGACATGGTTTGCCAAGGTTGGTGTGGAAGAACATGAGTGGCCTGCAAAGAGCCCTGAACTCAACCACACTGAACACATTTGGAATTAATTGGAATGCCAACTGTATCCCAGGGCTCCTCGCCCAACATCAGTGCCTGACCTCACTGATAATCTTGTGGCTTAATGGACAAATCCCCACAGCAATTTAGTAGTGGAAAGCCTTCCTAGAAAAGTGGAATTTATTATAACAATGGGGATACTAAATGGAAACACATGGGTGTGAGGGTCAGGTCTCCACATTTGTGTATATAGTGAAAATATTGAATTTATTGTACATGTATTTGTCAATATGATATAAATGCCAATTTCCTTTGTACACCTCATAAATCACACTAACTAGAGTGAAAATACACTAAACCACATAGCATTTTAAAACCCTGCCCCCCTTAAATTCTGTGTTTTTTTCCCCCTATATTCAGAAGTAAAAATTCATATGATTCTGCATTCATAAAATTTTCATTCCAATTCATAATTGGAATTATATTACAAAGAATGTTTTTGTTGGATTCATTTTTATTCAAAGTTCATGTTATATTTTCTTGATTAATAATTAAAGCACTCCAACAATGTTTTCTGTAAAAGTTGTTCTCTTGAGAGCATCTTCACAGTGAAATAGACTATTTTAAATATAAAAACATCAAAAGGCTACATTTTTGGTTTTATTAAGTGTGCTAATTTATACATATCAAATCGAGATTTTTGAAAACTTTCCAAAAAATTACAAAAAAAAATTAAGAAATATTTTGTTCTTGAACTGTAATTAAAAATCATAGAAATTTGTTACTGATAATCATGATAATCATGGTATTATATACAACACACCCTCATACTTGCAAATAGCAGAAAATTGCATGCCACAAGTTATATACAAAGATTAAATGGTTCAAGTTAAAATTAGGATTATACAGTATTATACATTTTCTTACCATTTTATTTGTTTGAAATTAAACTAAATGCAATCATATCTCCATAGTTTGTTAAAATTCTGATGGATTTCTCATATGAACAAGTTAAAATACTAGCTGACTTCATTGCATATCAAATCAAAGTACATTATAATCAGCACTTTTTGTACAGTATAAATTCCTCACTGTATTAGAAATTAAATCCTTTCTTTCCATCTATGTCCTTGGTGCACTGCAGTTAGTCATTAATCCTTACCTCACCATCAGAAGCGCAAAGGTGGAAGTAATCACACTTGGGCGCCTTGCTGAAGGGCAAAATGACAGTAAGTGGAGCAGGACGAAATGATTCTCTCACACCTGCTACCGTCACTTTGTAGTGTAACTTTATATTCATAACATTTAATTGTTCAATACTGTGAACTACACTCACTGTCCACTTTATTAGGAACACCTGTACACCTCCACATTAATGCAATTTGCCAATCAAGATGAAGCTGCTCAATGCATAAAATCATCCAAATAAAGGCCAAGAGCTTGTTCAAATTAAACATCAGAATAGGGGACAATGTAATGCCATTGATTTTAACAATAGCAAGGCCTGGTTTGATTAATGGGACTTAGTGGTTAGCATGTTCGCCTCACACCTCCAGAGTCCGGGGTTTAACAATAGCAAGGCCTGGTTTGATTAATGGGCTTAGTGTTTAGCACATTCACCTCACACCTCCAGGCTCTGAGGTTTGAGTCCCATGTGTGCGGAGTTTGCATGTTCTCCCTGTGCTGCGGGGGTTTCCTCCAGGTACTCTGGTTTCCTCCAAAGACATGCATGGTAGGCTGATTGGCATGTCTAAAGTGTCTGTAGTGTATGAATGGGAGTGTATGAATGGGAGTGTGAGTCTGTATGTGATTGTGCCCTGCGATGGACTGGCACCCTGTCCAGGTTGCACCCTGCCTTGTTCACGAAGCTCCCTGGGATAGGCTCCAGGTTCCCCGTGAAACCGAAAAGGAGTAAGTGGAAGAAGATGGATGGATGAATGGTACCCAGAGGAACCCCCACAGCACAGGGAGAACATGCAAACTCCGCATACACATGGCCCCGGCGAGAATCAAACCCCGGACCCTGGAGGTGTGAGGCGAAAGGGCTAACCACTAAGCCACCGTGCACCATTGTTTGTTTGTTTATTTGTTTTTCCTGTTAACTGGACTTGAAATATGTTAGTTTGTTTGTTTATTCACAGAGAAGACAAAAATATACAAAATAGGGGGAAAAAACAATATCAAGTGAACAACTACACTCAGCTGAATGGCACTAGAATTGAAAATGGCCCTTAAAATTGTTTACTTTTGTAGTCAATATTGGCTGTACCTTAAACTGCACCATTATGGAAAACGTAAAAAGCATTTCTTTATTGATTTTCCAATTTATTTAAAAAAAATTATTGGCTCATCAAATTACCAATAAATTGGCAAATACAGCCCATTCCCAGCCATTATTCAGCAAGTCACTGCATGTTAATTGACGCTTTTAAGTAAAGTCCACACGCTTAAACTACACAGAGAAAATAATTCCTTTGGACAAAAACATTATCCTGATCAACTTCTGAGAAAAAAAACATTTTACCAATCGGCTCTCCCCTCATTTACAGGTTCAACAACTCAATAAATACAGAAAGCAATATATCAAGTTGAAGGTAAAAAAAAGGCATCTTGAAAAATCAAAACAATTCAATACTAATGTTAGCTAAGGTTAGAGGTGAGCTCATGTCTAGCCTCAGTCTGATAGAGTCTGCTAGATAGTAATCTACATAAGATTAGGAACTTCGGGCAAATAATTCAAGATAAATATAGCTATAGCAGAGTTCTCTGAAGGAAGAACGGTTCAAGTTATAATTGTAGCCAGCTCACTGTGGTTTGTGGAACCTCTGTTTGCGCTGTAGGACCGAGTTCAGAACATTTTCTCACAGAATACATTAATCAGAATCTTTTAAACTAAAGTGAGAAATATTCAACCTTATCCATTCATTTTTACTGTTTTCAGTCTGCTTCCAAGAAGTAGTGTGGTCTGCTTCCAAGAAATATGATGAAATAGGACTAAGAGTGCAATTTATACAAGTCTCGCTAAAGCATCCAGATCCTTCATGTCCTCAGAAATAATCAATTCCGTGTGCAGAAATTTTTTTTATAAAGCATATTTATGATACAATTTCTGATGCGGTGCTTTCATTTTATCACTAATGTCTAGTGTAATATCCAGTAAATGGGTTCAGCTATGAATGTCAATGATGTGAGCAGGGGTATGTCCTTTAATATCACAACTTTTAGCTTCGAAACCAGTTTCCTCTGCACCTCTTTTCTTTGTATGTTATGAGGTATGGTCCTCTTCTTCCATTTGTGAGCTTTTCAAAAGTACCCTGTTCAGCAATGATGGTTACTGGTCTAGACTAGCATGCAGTCCTTTAAATATTGATGATTCCTACATGAGAGACTGGAAATTGTCCTTTTCCAACCCAATAGCACAAAAAAAATCACAAACATTAGTTACAAAAAAAGATGCCACCATGAAATTGGTGGATTCTGAAAGATTGGGAAAAAGCAATGTTTAATAAAATCTCTTGGAAATAGCAAGTCATGGGTTTTCTAATATACTTGAAATTATGTGACCATGCTGACTAGTGTTGTAACATAATGACACTATCCATATCTACATCTGTTTAGTGCTTCAAATATACTGTATGTATCTGTATTCGATTTAACCCTCCTGTTTGTTTGCTTGTTTGCTTGGGTTTTATGTTTGTTTGTTTGTTTTTTAATGAAATTTGCAAAGGTATAAATGTCTGCGCTGTCTGTGAATTATTTTTCTGTCAGTTCCTCAACATCAGCTATATCACTCAAGTTCTTTATTGATTTCCACTAAATATGTGTGTGGAACTGTTGGTATTAATCCAGCTTGAAGAATTATTGTTTTTGTTTATTACTCGCAATATTTTCTAGCAAATTTAGTTGGTTCTATTTCACAAAATATAAACGACTGGTAGCTTAATTTAAGTCACTGCAATGCTGACTAGGTGATTACCAAGGGTGCTTTACACAGTGCCACAACCTTTGACCATCCATAAGCCAATCATATGACAGCTATCAACTGGAGACAGTGAACACATGCTTCCTCTGAGACAAACGTTAATCCAACCTGTGTCAACTGTGTCTTTTTGAGATGCTGCTCATGGGTCATCACAGAACAGCATAATACATTTAGAAAGTGCTATCTGCCCTCTCCAACATACATTACCTCCCTACAGTCACCCACAATTGGCTTTTGACACTGTGATTGACAGAATATGGTAAATTTTGCACCATTGGTTCCTGGACATGGATGACTGTTGCATCATCAGGATTTGGACTTGTCATCTCCCAACAACAGGTCAAATGCATTTCTGGTGTGCACACTCATTAGCCAAGGTTTAAGTATGCTAGGAAGATTTAAGGGACATAACTACACTGGGACACCATTTACAGTAAGGGACATAATGGTGTTTTAGGACATGCTAAATCATCATTATCCTTCTTGCACAATTTCTCCTGCATATTTCAGGGTAATTCAACATATACCCTTTACTACAATCACACATGTTAAAATATGATATCTTTCCATAAATTAGGCTTCTCACAGCTAGTGTGTAAATGTCCAAGACTAGACAGAGACAAATGTAGTGCAGATGCTTAATGTCTAGACTGCTGAGTCTCTACCATGTGCTTACTTCTTGAATAATTCTCTCTACCTATCTATAACACAGCCATGCCAACACTCAAAACTCCCTTCAGGAATTATTGTACATGGTTCCCAGGTTTTTCCTCCTCATTTTCTGTATAAACAGCTGACCAAGCAGGAAGTAACTTACATACTGAAGGTTTATTCATCTAGTTTCTTGGTAGTACACTTATTATAGATGAAGTACATAATGAAGAACTGTTTTGATGTGAGTGAAAAAGAGCACCAGTCAAACCCACTACATAAAACGCTGCATCAAGGATATTAGTAAATGTATCGAGTGAGCCATGAAATGAGCACTTTGCTAGAGCAAAGTCATCAATGTCCATATTTTATACACATCAATCTTCAGTACAGTATTTGGCCTAAGTACTTATTTTTAATAGCTACTGTAATGCTCAGAACCAGGGCCAGCTGGTATACAGTAAATGGGCCAGAGAAACTAAGAACACCCACTAGACTAAATAAAAATAAAGTTCAATTTCACTCACTTTCAAGAAAAAGACTGAATAAAAATAGGGCTCAATAAACATTGTTTTATTTTCTGTAAACAAATGGTTTGAAATAGATTTTTCTTATGCTTTCATGAAACCACAAAAAAACCATGCAAGGAATACCAGCAGTCATAAGACAAAACATGAAATAACACCTGCGCTGATTTCTTTGTAGCCCTGAGTGTAGACTCACTCAGCCCATTGTTAATATTAACATCAAATGATTACACTTAGTAAAATGCCCCCTAAATGTATCACACATTTGGGGCTCATTTAATTAAGCCCCCTTCACTGACAGCACAACAGCTGATACACAACAGCAGGTGTAATAAACATAAATGAGGTGGATTACTTTCTCCATATATTTTTTTTCTCAAAAAATCCTTATTGGAAATATTAGATGTAAATATGCCAAACATATTTTGTCGATTTATTGTACAAATTACACAAAGGGAGACATTATTTTTCTTGAATCAACTGTTTACAGATGCCTGCTATTTGTAAAACAGGATTATTGAAAACGTTGACAAAAAAAATAGGAAGCATAAATAGTGGTGCCTTTGTAATTCATTAAGTGTGTTCCTATATGTGTGTGTAATAAATTTATGCCTATGCCTAGACCATGAGAATTGTTATATAAGGCCCTTATAAGTTTAATCATAAAGGCAAGTTAATGATAGCATAATCATGATCAGCTCTCACAGAAGAAAAACTATTTAATAATTTTCTACCACCTTATCATGACATTTATTTAACATTTTGTCATCTACAATATCTATATCCAATGTTCAGAAATGACATTTGTCATTTAGGATGGTAACAGCAGAGTGATGGCTAAAAGACTTCGATAGTACATGAGACACGGCAGAAGGTCTTCTCCACCAGCCCATCTGCCACAGATAAAAGCTGTCTTTTGAAGGTGAGTTTGCAGATAATGGTGCTGGCTGGGTATCTGTCACAGAACTTTTAGGGGAGGTTTATAAAATCCATCAAGGCTTGACAGATGATGCAGGTGGAATATTCTGGTGAAGTAGACAGATGCACAGGGCCATAGGCAAGAAACGTATAAATGAGACATTGGTGCTTGCTGAATTACAAGTAAGAGCAATAGAGCAAGGGAGCTGATAAAAGGGTCTCAGAGTGTATCTTTTTACAGGCTGCCCCTGAGACAAGCATCACTGCAGGCATTGTTTTAATAGCTATGCTTTGCTTAATGAAGGTGAGACTGCAAAATTGCGGAGTGGAGAAACAGTCAAGAATATCAAGAATATTGCACGACTGTCTGAAGTGCACTTATTCTTATGTTTTGGGTGCTATTTAAAAATCATGCACTGTTTTTTTTTTTTTTTTTTCTTTTTTAGGCTGTACAGCGAAAATAAAGGTTCCAGAATTTGGAAATATCTCAGTGTTCTCAGATTTCCATCTCTCCCTTTTTATCAAAGCTTGTCATTTTGGCCTAGGAAACTACGCAAATTACACATTAGGACCCCTTCAGTACACCACAGTAGATTTTAAATAAATAGAGCACTTTAGTGAAATACTTGACACAGCTCTGGGAAAATAGTTTAATAGCAAGTAGACTGAACACCATATCGGAATTCTTTTAATTTGCAAATTTTCATGTTGCTTGAGATAGCATGAGGGAGGCTATAGGAAAAGGCTATTAAAGACAGTCCATAGCAGATCAGTTTGTAGATCCAAGGAACTGGACCACATGGTGAACTGCAGTATATCATCAACTGTATGCCTAAACTGTGACCATAAAAAGCTGGCAGCCATATCAGAGGGGGAGTGACATTCATGTGGCACTAATAAAGCTGCATATAATAAACTAATAAAAAGCCTCACCGAGCTTAATGACAATAAGGGTCACGGATCATGCCGGCATCCTTTCTTAGATTAAAGGGTTGCTGAAATGAGTAAATCAGAGATTAGTGTACTGAGCAGGGCACCAGAGCTTTAAAGCCACTATGAGGTTTGATTAATGTAGTGGCATTGGACTTAGCTGAAAACATGCACTGTAAAATGAATCATGACCTTTGTTTGAGGAAAGTGCTGGGGCAGCTTTGTGAATTTTTATTTATTTATTTATTTATTTTGAGTGGCAGTCAAAATGTATATGCACTCTAATAATTACATGGTTTGTAAGAGAATGCCAAACATAATGGCTTGTTGAAATAACTGATTCTATCTCCAAGATATTAATAATTTTGTTAGATTTTGGATTGAATTCATAAGAAAAGGTATGAGGGCTCTCGTCGGGTTTGACTCTTGAACCATACAAAATCTTATGAATCAGCACAAACTGATCCAAGGATAACTCTTTTTAGACCTTACTGCTGTTGTTCTTTTCTATCCATTTCTCCCCATACTATGACTCCTGCATTATGTACAAGTGAAATGACCCATGATGTGGAATCTAGGAAAATAAAAAGTCTGCTTGCAGCTATGTGAAAACAGTCATTACTGTGGCATGCCCTGCTGTTAGGTGAAATGAGGTTACGACAGTACAATGGTACTCAGCAGAGACCTTTTCACAACACTGGTCACACTTTTTTTTTTTTCTTTTCAATAAAAGGGAAGAAAGTTGAAGATTAAATTAAACCAGTGCCATAGCCAGAAAGGATCTGGAAATAAAAGAAATAAAAAATTGCAGTGTGATCTTAGTATAATTGCATAGTAAATATAAGTATGGGCGCAAGGTGGCTTAGTGGTTAGCATGTTCGCTTCACACCTCCGGGGTTCGATTCCTGCCGGGGCCATGTGTGTGCAGCGTTAACATGTTCTCCTCCGGGTACTCCGGTTTCCTCCCCCAGACATGCATGGTCCAAAGACATGATTGGTAGGTTGGTAAATTGTCCATAGTGTATGAATGTGTGAGTGTGTATGTGATTGTGCCCTCCAATGCTTCCTTGGATAGGCTCCAGGTTCCCCGCGACCGTGAAGAAGGAATACGCGGTTGAAGATGGATGGATGGATGGATGGAATACAGTGAGGTATTTGATCCCCTGCTGATTTTGTATGTTTGCCCACTGAAAAAGAAATGATTAGTCTATAATTTTAATGGTAAGTTTATTTGAACAGTGAGAGACAGAATAACAACAAGAAAATCCAGAAAAACGCATGTCAAAAATGTTATAAATTGATTTGCATTTTAATGAGGGAAATAAGTATTTGACCTACTCTCAATCAGAAAGATTTCTGGCTCTGGCTCGTTACCTGTATAAAAGACACCTGTCCACAGAAGCAATCAATCAATCGGATTCCAAACTCTCCACCATGGCCAAGATTGTAGACCTACACAAGTCTGGAATGGGCTACAAGACCATTGCCAAGAAGCTTGGTGAGAAGGTGACAACAGTTGGTGCGATTATTTGCAAATGGAAGAAACACAAAAGAACTGTCAGTCTCCCTCGGCCTGGGGGCTCCATGCAAGATTTCACCACTTGGAGTTACAGTGATCATGAGAACAGTGAGGAATCAGCCCAGAAATACACGGGAGGATCTTGTCAATGATCTCAAGGCAGCTGGGACCATAGTCACCAAGAAAACAATTAGTAACACACTACACCGTGAAGGACTGAAATCCTGCAGCACCCGCAAGGTCCCGCTGCTCAAGAAAGCACATATACATGCCCTTCTGAAGTTTTCCAGTGAACATCTGAATGATTCAGATGACAACTGGGTGAAAGTGTTGTGGTCAGATGAGATCAAAATGGAGCTCTTTTGCATCAACTCAACTCGCCGTGTTTGGAGGAGGAGGATGACCCCGAGAACACCATCCCCACCATCAAACATGGAGGTGGAATCATAATGCTTTTGGGGTGTTTTTCTGCTAAGGGGACAAGACAACTTCACCGCATCAAAGGGACGATGGACGGGGCCATGTACCGTCAAATTTTGGGTGAGAACCTCCTTCCCTCAGCCAGGGCATTGAAAATTAAAAGTAATTACTAAGTCATTACCATGTAAACATTTTTGACATGCGTTTTTCTGGATTTTTTTGTTGTTATTCTGTCTCTCACTGTTCAAATAAACCTAGCATTAAAATTATAGACTGATAATTTCTTTGTTAGTGGGCAAACGTACAAAATCAGCAGGGGATCAAATACTTTTTTTCCCTCACTGTATAAGTATGCATTGCTCATACATTTAGGATAAATGACAGATATTAGTTGAAGGATTTAAGAATGAGAATGAGAATGATAAGAATGAATTACCATTATTGACACAATAAATTATACTATGAGAAATGGGTGCACGGTGGCTTAGTGGATAGCACGTTCACCTCACACCTCCGGGGTTGGGGGTTCGATTCCCACTGTGTCCCTGTGTGTGCGGAGTTTACATCTTCTCCCTGTGCTGCGGGAGTTTCCTCAGAGTTTCCTCCCTAGTCCAAAGACATGCATGGTAGGCTGATTGGCATGTTCGAAGTGTATGAATGGGTGTGTAAATGTGTATGTGATTGTACAATGGCACACTGTCCAGGGTGTACCCTGCCTTGGCCCCATGCTCCCTGGGATAGGCTCCAGGTTCCCGTGACCCTGTAGGATAAGCGGTATAGAAAAATTAATTGATGGATGGATGGGCATGAGTGTCATGACAGCTATACAGAAAATAATTAAAACATGCTAGTAATACAATGGAAACTACATCTTACTTTATTAAAAAAAGATCTACTGCATGATTCCATTTGGTTAATCCTTTCTGTTTCTCACCATAGTAAAATGTGATTAAAAAAATAATGAAAGATTGTACAAAGAGGCAGATACAAAATATTTGAAAAGAACAAAAGACTGGGAACAAACACAAGAAACCAGGAACACCAGGGAACCAGAATAACCAGAAACTAAGCAGTATTAGTAAAACAAGTCTAAAAAAAATACTTAAACTATTAAAATGACTGACATGACATGACATGACATGACATGACATGGACATGACATGACATGACAATAATGCCCCAGCAACAAAGGAGAGAACACGGGGTTATTAAACACTAACTTTAATAGGTTAACTAATTAAGAAAAAGAACAAACAGGGGAGCATAATAAAACAGGAAATCACTGAGACAACAGAAGAAGAAGTTCTGCAAAAATAGTCAGGGCGCCCTTTGGTGGTCCAAGGTGGAATTGGAAAAATATATATTGTTACTTCCCAGGCCGTAAATTTTTGTTATTGTTTATTCATGTGGTATGTTTATTTTTTAATATAATGTGTAAGTGTAATAATATTGTCTATGCATATGGTCTCACTGTTTTGTGCTTTGTTTTCTTTCTTCTCTGTGTCAGAACAGATTGCCTGATTACCACCAGCTGCAGATTGTTATGGTGATAATCAGTCTGAGGCATGGATTGGTTACTCTATGAGAGAAAAGTAGTGAAGAATAGAGGTTCTGGTGTGCTGTGGCTGGCCAGTGCTTGCCGTTCTTCAAATCCAGACAGTGTGTCTATATTCAACAAGGCAAATTATTGAATTATTGTATAGGATCTAGTTGACTACTTATTTTTCTAATATCTTGATATTTTGTCAATATAAAGATAATAACTATCCTTTCTAAAAATTCTGTATTTTCTTGAGTTTAGTTGTGAGAATCCATTTTGTTAATGTTATTTTGGATTTTTAGGAAAGTGACCATTTATTTTGTGATTACCACCTTTTTCTCCTCTTTTTAAGAAAGAGAAGGTTTGTAAGAGCTTTTCCTGTTAGGATGTTTATTTTGGCCTGGCTTCCTCCTGAAGACTGTTGCTTCCTTTTAAATTGTTTAATAAATCTTTGCAGTTAATCTTTGAAATCCTGTGTGTTCAGAGCTGGAATTGGAGAAGGGCTTGGTTATAATTATTTTGTTTTGTTTAGGTTTTTTTTCTCCCCATCTCTTCTTCCTTGTTACTTCCTTCTGACTCCTAGACTGGGGGACGCAACAATATATCAGCTACTTGGTATGTGTATTATATTTTCCACCCACTCACACCCAAGGAGGGTCAGACATGAAATCCCCACTCCAGACCTTTTTCCACCTGACTACATAACTCATCTCTCCTACTGAGCTTGCACAGCCATGTTGGGATTTCACTTGGCAAAGCTTCAAAATCAACCAGCAGATGTCCTGTGGAAAACTCTGAACAAGTCCAAAGAATGGGATTGAGCGGTAAATTATGGTCAAGCAGCAGGAGTCTGTATGAGGCAGACAGATTGACAGGTTGTGCAATGTCTGTGCAATAAAGGAGGGGGAAAGAGTGTACTGTGTTTTCTTCTTCTCCTCTGTTGTCCTTGTATCTCAAGATGCACAGACTTACTCATACATTTATAAGCAGAGTTCACTGGACTTCAGTCCTTTGCTATAGTAATGGAAATGAGTCATTGGTTGAGGTTTGTTTTGGGTTTTTTTTATTTTTCCTCCCCACTTTCTTGTCTTTTGATTGAAGAAAAATGTTAAAGCCTGTCTCAGAAGACACAACTAAACAGATCAATAGATATTGAAGGGGTGGTAGGTTTTGCCTCATCTGTGTGTTGCTCAGGTAAAAATCCAGACACTGGTGACTCAGAAAGAATAGTCCCTTAGCGATTTGTTTGCAGGAAAAGGGAACAGCTTATGCATCACCTAAAATGTGACAAATCACTCAAATTTGAGAAATGGTTATATCAGCTCTATGGACTATAGAGATTGTACAGAAGATAATAAGCCAGGACCTACAAAATGTAAGACAATTCTGAGAGCAAATGATAATAGTGATAACAGTCTGAGTGCCCTTGCCTTTGGCAGTGAAATGTAAGTAGGTTGAGATCTTATCCAAGAGTGATGAATGGAAAATGAGTGTGAGAGTGACTGATTGGATCAGCCACAGAACCAGTCTGTGGTGCTGAGCAGGAGTTCAGTTTGCAGACAGAGGTTTCTGTTTA
Source organism: Ameiurus melas (assembly GCA_012411365.1). Classification (NCBI taxonomy): domain Eukaryota; kingdom Metazoa; phylum Chordata; class Actinopteri; order Siluriformes; family Ictaluridae; genus Ameiurus; species Ameiurus melas. Next base: position 37,904,491 of record CM022752.1, read on the forward strand.
TACATCAATCTACATCCCTATCCTTCCCTGGCTACAAGATGTATTTACTGACCGAAAGATTAAAGTTGCAAGCAGTCAGTGGAAATGAGGTTCCTCTTCAGGGTTCCTGGGCTTACTCTATAGGGTGAAGACATCAACGATCTGGTAGAGGCTTGAAGTAAACTGGCTGCTCCTTCAAATTGAGAAAAGCCACATGCTGTAGTTTGGGCACCTCTGGTCAGCTTCCGCTATAGCTGTTTCAGGTGCATTCAAATCGATGGATACCCTTGGGTGGACACAGGAGCCACTGGAAAGTGAATATATATCTAACTTTTGGCTTAGGAATGTCTGGGCATCCTGCATGAGGAGTTGAAATCTGTGGCTGTGGATAGAGAAATCTGGACTGATCATTCAGCACAAATCATTTACTAATAGGAATGACATTGGCACAATGACTTGATAAACTTGATGTTTTCTTTCCAGACATCCTCCCCATTCCTGTCATGTGAAACGTTGATTCAGTTCAAGCTTTCTGCACATGATATTCCCCTGTGATAAATTGACTTGGCTACTTTTTTGCAACATTGTTTAGCCACAGTGAGAAACTGAACAAATAATCTAACTTTGTCTAAATCTGTAAAAGGCAGAATATTAAGAATAAGCCTTGATAGTGTTCCAAAATGGCATTGTGCCAATGTATTCCAAGTTAGCAGACAAACTTGCATGTGATGCCATCTGTGCCAATGTTGGCTAGATATGTGTGTTGTCTGTATTTCTGTCTATTTTGCTATCTATGTATTTTGTCATCCAATCTGATTTGCATTGTATAGCCTGTCTTGTGTGTAGTCTTGACTGTGAAGGCTGTGTTTGAGTAGTTGCTAATTGCTCTCAGAGGAGGTCAGTGGAGCCAATCCAACACAAAATACTCAAAACATAGATTTTTTTTTTCTTCAGTGTTTTATCCCGACTAGTGTCATGTTGAATCTGGAGTATATCCCGGGAAAATGAGGCATGAGGTGGGAATACATCCTTGATGGAATCGCAATCCATCAAAGGGGACCATGCACATACAAATTCACAACTAGGGCCATGTAGCTTAGCCAAACCCTCTACTGGCATGTTTTTTTGGAGGTGGGAAGAGATGGAGAACCCAGAGGACATGAGGAGAACATGTGAATCTCCACACAGACCGCAATTATAATCAAACCAGGGACCCTGGAGCTATGATGCAGCAACACTACAGTCTGTGCCACCATACCACCCACATTTTCTCACTACTGTTGTAGTATTGACACATTAACTGACAAATTAAACACATTTTCTTTAACAAAAGGTTCATTATTCATTAATACAAACATGACTCATGCGCAGAGGCAGCATTGCCTAAGAAAAGGTTGAATGTAAGCATCAGCTGATGAGAATTGACATAATGGTATGGGATGCTCGCTGGCCTGAAATTTTAATTAAGCCAAACATCATGTTTGATGAGAGATGAGATCCATGTGCCACTGAAATTCACTCTTATTTTTAGGGAGCCTATGGCATCTCAGAGTTGAAACACATTCTTCATTGTGTCCTTCCCAAGGGGAAAACATGCATTTTATCACTTACTGTACTGCCATTTAATTCATACTCATAGATGAATAGCTCAATGCAATGTGTCACATGTTGGTGGTGATGACAAGATGAGCTTCTTCAGAAATGGGAAATGGAGTCCCCTGTGAGATTTTTTTATTTAGTTGGCTGAATAAACAAGCTGCCAGGGATTTTATAAGGAACAGGCTTGATGGACAGTGTCCAATATGATTGCTGGGGTGTTAGGCCAGTGCCGGCATTTTTCACTTGAAGAGTGCTGCTGTGCTGAGACTTGCATATCATGTGGCGTTTATCTTAATTACCTCCTTACATATTTTTTAACTGCAAACATTGTCTGCCTAATGAAATTCAGCTCCGCAGAGGAGGTGTATTCTGCTGATGTCTGGCTCTGTTTAGTATGATCTCACATTTTCTTTTTTCCACTGTCTCCACCAGCTTTGACAGTTCTTAAGGTAAGTGGATTTTACAAAGCATATTTGGAAGAAACTAAATTGAATTTAGGGTTTGAAAGGTTTTTTGTTTTTTTCTGATTACTTCAATTGAAATTTTGTCTCTAATGCCTAGCATAAAACTAGGGATTCAGAAATACATCAGAGTACATCACTATGTTCATGTATTGGAAAGAAAATGGTTCTTCAAAACTAAAAGTAATTTTCTGCTCTTATATTAAGCATGAGAATTTGGCAGTTCCTTTCAAAGGGAACTTCGACGTTGCATTTAGCAGTATGCGCTCGTACGCGTTCCTCTCAGGGAACAGGGTTACATGCGTAACTCGACGTTTCAAAAGGGAACTTCGACGTTGCTTGTAACGGTATGGGAACGCCTTGCGCGTGGACCGGTATCTGAAGCTTGTGTAAAATCATGCCTCTACTTGTAGGCCTGCCATGATCAGGTGACGTGGCAATTAAGCGCGTCGCATGATATATATATGGCACCTGTGAACCGCGCCGCCAGCCTTATTATCTTCAGCGAGACTGCATGTCTGTTGTTTGTGTGACAAAAACGCTTCATTTCTACTCGATATTTTCTCAAAATCTCTTAACTTTTCTATCCCTTTTTAAAGAAAAGGTGAGGTAAGTAACGAGAGAGAAAGAGTTAAAGACGTGTGTAACGTGCTCCCGTTTCATCACGGGGGAAAAGTGCACACTTTCTTGGTGAAGTGTTAGTGGTGTAGTATGCGATGGCAACCTCGAGGCTGCGCATGGTAACGCTACATTAAGCAGCTCGACTGCGCGCTTTTCTCAAAAAAAAAAAAAGGGAAGCCGAGGGTCGAGTCTCAAAGCCTCGCGGATCTGGGCCGGCCGCTGCCGAGGCAGGCAACCGTCTCAGGTTCGGGGATCTCTTAAATCTGGAAGAGGAGCCGGAGACGGCGCTGCTATCTCTCTCTCTGTCTTCCGGGTTCAGCTCTCCGCTGGATTTTGGAGTTGCGTCGCGACTCCTCCTCCCGCTATGGAAAGCCAAAGGGGTAATAGCAGCGCCCATCTCTGACTCCAGGAGTTAGAAGGATGCGTTGAAAACTGAGAGCAGCGTATAAAGAGCTGCTTGAAGTATTACCCAGTGAAAGTAAATACTTCACACTGCAGAAACTCCCCTGTCTTCCAGAAGATATGACAAAATCTCACTTCTGAGAAAACCATGCTTAAGCCATAGTCATAACTCCATGATGTTGGATTATTTGGCCATTGGTGGGGAGGCTAGCTTATGGACTATGCCCGAGGTGGAGTAGGCGCGCTAGCTACCTCTCTCCACCCGATGGCAGGTACTACAGGGGCTGGCTTGCATCCAAGATGGGCAAGCCTATGCAGTAGTAGTCTTGCTTGTGGGTCACTGCAGACAATGACAGTGTTGCCTACCAAGCAGACCTGCTGAGTGAGCTCGACTTATGGCAAAAAGTTGTCTCAAGCTCATCCGGGTGTCCACGAGTGGAGCCTGGGCCCGCACTAGTATGGGGGAAACCCAGAAGGCGAGTATGGCAGCCCGCCAACCCCGCCGGGCGAGCCAGGGGAACCGGGCGGCCACAGTCGCGGTCTGCTGTTGGGCCTGATCTGAGGATGGTCATAAAGGCCAAGCAGGCAAAGACGCAGCGGTCCTGAGGGGCTGCGGAGGGATGTATCCGGGGACATGAGGTTGTTAGGGCAGGTAGCCCCCAGTGCTACTGTAGGGCCTCCCCCTAGCCAAAGTGGTCCCCAGTTTTCGTGTTCCCTGGTCAGCAAGCTGTCACAGGGCAACGGAAATCTGATGCTTCTCTCCAATAGAATGTGGAATAGCTAACGTCACTAGAAGACCATCGGCAGCGTGCAAGCTACGCGCCAAATGTGTCCATGGGTTCTGTCTACCATAGAAAGGGTTACCGGGTCCAGTTATAGCTAGACCCCCCGTTCACAGGTCTGCTCACCACAGAAGTCAGCACAGACCAGAGCCCGACGTTAGCGCGGAAGTAAGCTCCCTTTTGGACAAGGGGTCCTGAAACATGTACCCCGTTCCCTCAGGGAGAGAGGTTTACAGCCTTTATTTCCTGTTCCGCGAAAAGGGGTGGAATTTTAGATCTGCATCATCTGAACCGTACTCTTCGGATATACAGGTTCAGAGGCTGATGTTCAAACGTATCGTGCCACAGATCCAGTTCGAGAACTGGTTTGTGGCGTAGGTCTAAAAGGTGCATGTTTCGCGCATAGGATTATTGCTAGCTTTATCCCTCACACCTTCGCCAAAGTGCATGGATGTCACTCTGGCTCCATTGGGACTCCAGGGCATCTGTGTACCGCTACCTGGACGACTGGTTAATTCTAGCACGATCCAGGGAGCTGGCGGTTCAACATTGAGATGTTGTTCCTCTCGCCCACGTGAAGAACTGGGGGCTCAGGTTGAATCTCAGAAAAGTATGCTTTCTCCAGTGCAGTGGACACCTTTTCTAGGGGTTATAAGGATTCTACTACGATGAGGGCGTTTCTATCCCCAACATGTGTAGGGTCAATCCTATCAACACTGAGCAAGATAAAGCTGGAGACTATTGGCGCTTATGGGCATATTGCATAGGAGACCGTTTGGTGGTGGCTGAGAAGTCTGATAATAAGCGGCGATGCCTACATGCTCTTAGAATTTGAGTGTCTCTGGTTTCTAACCTTGGGTCACACTCTAGAGGTTTCTCCTTAGTGCAAGACGGTAATGACAGACACCTCCCTCATGGGCTGGAGCACGGTCTTAGACACTTGTCCAGCTCACGGTCTCTGGTGCGGCACTCATCTGGAGCGGCATATAAATTGCCTAGAAATGTAGGACAAAATTTCTAGCACTAAAATTCCTTCTTCCTTGATTGAGAGGTCACCATGTGTTTACAGACAACACACTGGTGGTCTCATATATTGACCACCAGGGAGGATTATGTCCATTTCCCCCTTTTCATCCAGGTGCAGCTAATTCTTCTACAATTAGGGTTTATGTGGCTACCATTTTGGCCAGTCACGCCCCTGTTGATGGAGCCTCTGTGGGGCAACATCCTCTAACTTCGAGTTTTATGTGTGGTGTCAGGCGACTGAGGCCCATCTGCAGGCCTCGCATACTTTCCTGGCACCTTTCTGTGCTCCTGGAAGGTCTGTCAGGTGCCCTACTTGAGCCCTTAGAGTGGATCTACTGTCTCAACGAGGAGGGCTGATTTATCACCGTCAACCAGAACTATGGAAACTGTTGGTCTGGCCCCTGAGGGGCACCAGCTCATAGATTCTGGTCTTACAACTGAGGTTGTAGAGACCATGTTAAATGCTAGAGCACCATCCACAAGGAAATTGTATGCACTCAAGTTGCAGCTTGTTCTCTTGTGGTGTGAGGAATATCAGCTGGACCAAGTGAACTGTGCAATAGCTCCAGTCCTGTAGTTCTTACAAGAATGTTTCTCAGTGGGGTGGGCTCCTTCTACAATCAGGGTTTACCTGGCCGCCCTTTTGGCCTGCCATGACCCTGTTGATGGAGCCTCTGTGGGGCAACATCCTCTAACTTCGAGGTTCATGCGTGGTGTCAGGTGGCTAAGGTCGGTCTGCAGGCCTCACATACTTTCCTGGGACCTTTCTGTAGTCCTGGAAGGTCTGTCAGGGGCCTAATTTGAGCCCTTACAGTTAGCCTCTGAGAAGCTTCTGACTCTAAAGGTAGCTCTTCTGCTGGCCCTGACATCTCACAAGTGAGTAGGAGATCTACATGATCTCTCTGTTGGCCCTTCCTTCATTGACTTTGCCCCTGGAATAGCCAAGACCTTCCTGTATAATAGGAATAAAATCCGGCATAAGGTGTCTACATCGGCTGCTCACCCTGTGCTGTTGCAGGCTTTCTGCCCTTCTCCATTCCCCACAATGGAACTAGAGAGAATGCAGCTGCTGTGTCCAGTAAGGGCTCACTATACTTATGTTCACCGCTCTAGTCAGTGGCATAAGATTGAACAGCTGCTGGTCTGCTTTGGCAGCGACAGTAGAGGTGATGCTGTGTCAAAGCAGAACATCTCTGTAATTGGATAGTGGAAGCAATCTCTATTGCTTATGAGGCACGTGGTCTCCCTATGCTTCTGGGCATAAGGGCTCATTCCAGTAGGGCGGTCACCTCTGCGAAGGCTTTGTCCAAAATGGTATACTTACAGGATGTGTGTGCTTCTGTAGGGTGGTCTATGCTTCACACATTCATTCATTATTACAACCTGGATATTCATTCCACCCCGGGCTTGAGTGTCTTGCAGTGACCCTTGGGCTTAGGTGTTTTTGAACAGGCCGTACTCTCTGTATGAAGGAGTGGGTATTCTTGTTCCCATAGTGTCATGCTAAATGCAACATCAAAGTTCCCTTTGAAAGGGAACATCTGGGTTACACATGTAACCCTGTTCCCTGAGAAGGGAATGAGACATTGTGTAGCTTTGTCATACCAGGGCAGGCCTGTGAATTGTGTCTTCACTTCAGATAATAGATGCTGATGGCACGGTTCACAGGTGCCATATTTATATCACGCAACGCGTTTAATTGCCAGGTCACCCGATCATGGCAGGCCTATAAATAGGCATGATTTTACACAAGCTTCAGATGCCGGTCACGTGCGAGAGGCGCTCCCATAGTGTTATGCTAAACGCTACATTTTGTTCCCTTCTCAGGGAACAGGGTTACATGCGTAACCCAGATGATTTATATACAGCACTGAGAGGGAACCCTAGGTAAAGCAGATAAACATGTGCAAGAGACAAACAAAAACTGTTACAATGATGATGCATTCTCCATTCATACTCATATATCTCAGAACACAGATTTCAAACACTTAATGGGAGTAACATAATCTATGCAACCTGTGTTGCTGTGACTTTATACAACTTTCCATGGTGGTATTTTTTTCTACTGGTTTTTGATAACTGCACACATGGTTTTGATCAAGAGTGGAAACAGTACTGAGAACTTAAGTGAAAGTATAGATAAGGTGTCAAAATCTTAATTAAAAGTGGAAGTATCTAGCCAAAAATGTACTCAAGTGAAACTAAAATATGAATAAAATCATCATTGTTTCTAAATCTAAAACTATTAAAACATTTTAAAGCAATTGCCAGACAGCCATTTTGAAAACTTAATTCAGTGTCTGTAGGTTTATGAATTCATAATTTATTATGAATTCTTAATTGTTAATGAATTCAGGGTGCACTTGTGGGGGAAAATGGGTCTCTAATGGTTAAATAGGTGCAACTGAAAGAGATTTAATTATTTTAATTTGTTTTACTCATTGAGCTTGCCATCCATTTCCACCCGTGTACACAAAACTCTGCCCCAAAAATTTATGGTGGTTCAACTAGTGTTAGCATGCTAATTAGAGGTGCCACTAGCAAGGACTGTCAAGGATTTGTGACAATTTTTATTTTCATTTTTATTCAGCTAAACAATACACTTGTTCTGAGACAGTTGTTTAACAATTATTTTTTATCTTTCCTACATAATTTTTCACACTACATGTACTAGTAAGAAATTAAATTTTTGACTATTTCACCTTTAATAAAATTTACCATTTGCCAGACTTTGACTTGCTGTCTAGCCAATTTATGTTAGCTACAGGAATCATTGTTAGTCTAACCAGGCATTAATAAAGGAAACAGGTTAACTTAAATATAAATAGTTAAATTTAGTGACTTTACTTCAGTATGCTTTTCCAAATTAGATGGAGGTCATACCTTCTAGGGAAGGACTTAAGTGTTCATTTTATACAAGTTTTTGCTTAGTCCAGCACATTTTATAGTTTTGCCAAACATTTTACTGAGGTAGGGCCAGGGGCACTCACCCTCAGTGACACTCGTTTTACATATTCGGACGAACACGGATAAATATAGCATTAACGACATAGTGTAGAATGAGACAGTCACAGCAGATGAAGAATTGGCATGATTCTCTTTTTTTTTTTTAAAATTGATGAATTTGATTGGATGTAGCATATCATCATTATCTATAGGTGAGTAGAAGAGACCTTCTTGATTTGTAGTCAGTATTCTGAATGTATAAAGAAAAATACAAGGTCTAAAATGGGTTTTTGTATTTTTTATTTGGAAATGTAATTAAATAAGAGTACAAATATTCAGTTAAAATAATACTCAAGTAAGGTATAAATATGCCAAAATAAAAATGACTAATAATAAGTATAGGGATGAAGTACAATAACTGAAGTATTTTCCAGCCCTGGTTTTCATGCTTTTTTGCAGATTACAGTGTAATGCAATGCCTGTATCTGTACCTGTTTAGTGCTCCAAATATTTGTAATTGTGTCTATAATAGGATTTAAACCTGAAGTGAGCATGGCCTAAATTTAGAAGCTGTTATTTTGATGTGTACCAGCCTGTGACATAATTAATTTCTGTCAATGCATCGTTGACATTTATTTAAATTCATTTGGTCTTTCTTTGTCCTGTTAGCTTTATATCTGACTGCTCACTCATTCCAACCAGCTTCATAACTGACTGCTCATCCACTCGAAAGATGCACACCTGAACCTTTCTGGCAAGATTTGTACAAACAAAAAACGAATAGTACACATCCTCTATTCCTATTTGCGTGGAACCTATCGTATGGCCTTTCCAAATAATATATTTGTATGTAGTTAGATTCCCACTTACTGACTTATGGGTTTAGGAGGTAAGTGAAGTAAATCAATTGAACCTGAAAAAAATGGTACATGCAAATTGAATGTGTTTATTGTTACGGAATGCTCAAATCTCAGACTTAATTTGGAAAGTAATTCAAACCAAAAGACATTTGAGCCACAATCCTGTCTCATAGAACAAAGCCAGTGTTTAACTGGGCTATGGTGCAGAGGGCAGATGATTCTCAAGTAGCTGTCAAAATGAATAGTGCAAGAGGCTGATTAACACATGAGAGGGAAAACAAATCATCTGCTTTCAAACTGCAAATCCCACTGTGTTTCATTTTGTAAGGCCCTCTCCACTCTGGCATTCATTGTGTTCTGCATAATGTTTTAAACAATTCATAAACCGTTGCCCAATCTACCCATCAAATCCATATGAGAGAAATCAAATTATATTACAAAGTAGTGCTAATAATGCCATTTTGAGTCTCTTGAGGATAAAGCCGTGCAATTCACACTGAAAATGAATTTAATATTTCCATATTCTCTCCCTTCCCTTATTCAAAAGCATCATGTCTTATTTCAAGAGGGGCTTATAATATGTGGCCTGCCTGTGAACAGCAGAATTATAATGTGTAAATGCTCATTGTTCCCTTTGTGAGGCTTTGTTCTACGAGACTGAATTGTAGCTTGGTTTGAATTACTTTCTAAATTAACCCTGAGATTTGAGCACTCCATAACAATAAATATATCCATTTAGCATTTTTAGGTTCAACTGTCTAACTTCCCTTCCCTTAGATTTGCAATTCATTTGAGTGTCTGGATCAGGGATGCCTATGCACACATAACAATGTTTTCAGATTTTACAATGCCATATGTGATGATGTCTGGAAAAACATGAAATTCAAAAGAGAAACTAAAGAGTGACAGGTGAAGAGAATGTTAAAAGGAGCTTATTTTGAGAATCACAAAAAGAAGCGATTGTGGTGCTGAAAATGATACTGGACAAAAACCATTCTAATTTCTGTAGCATTCTTGGCCCTCTTGGACTCTGCTTGTCCTTTGATATTAGAGAACCAATTAATTTTGTGGCACCTGCAAAAGTGCACAAAAAATGCAGCTCAAAGGGGAGAAATTAAGATAAATTATTAAAATTGTCACTGTTTTAGAGATAATTTGTTATTGGAGTGCTCTTTTGCCAGGAAAATTGTATTAAATAATCCACTGTGTTCATGTGGGAGAAAGTATTAGTCGTAATAAAAAAAAAAAGATATTTTGATCAATTAGGGTTGAGAGCTTCGCAGGTAAATCTCAGAAAGATTAGACTGTTGTCTTTTTCACTTGAAGACTTTGTGAATACAAACACAATTAATTGGCTGAAACATTTTGGCAGATGATGTAAATGATGCTTTGGCTAAAATCAGTTAGCAGTTAGAAATACAGAAATCATCTCATGAATCAATTCTGTGCAAGGTGATTTTAGTTATCCAACTGATGGTTTTATGGCTAATTTTCATAGGCCAAGAGGGAATTGTAAACAGGTGTTTTGATGTTGCAGCATAGCATAACTGATCATAAGATATATATATATATATATATATATATATATATATATATATATATATATATGACAATAATATATTTAACATTTATGAACATTTATGCATTGTCCTATGTCTCTAAAGTTTTTATTTAATCCTTGTTCTTTTTGATGTAAGTCCTATTATCAAGTGCTTAAAGGACACCAAACATTTTTCATCTGAGGGTTTAAAGCAAGCATAGTCACTCATTCACGTATTGGCACAAAGCGTGAAATTAATGTTTAGTATCCGGTACATGATTTCTATGCCTGACGATTACAACAAAAACTGAACTTTAGATTTTTTTTTTTCTCCAACCAGTTCTGCAAATAGGAATAATTTTGAGACAATGTTTTCTATTTGCATTCCATATTTACATATTTCTTTCCATTATCAAATATACACTCAATGCTCTTTTGGCTCTTCAAGAAAGATTCCCTTGAGGTGTTTATAACTGTGCTGTGCAAATGTTTGTACTGCAGTTCATGTAGTATCTTTGTGTGAATACTTAATTGTATGATCTTCAGTTTATAAAATGAAGAATACTTAAAAGAAGAAGTCCATCCATCCATCCATCCATCCATCTTCTACTGCTTATTCCTTTTCAGGGTCACGGGGAACCTGCAGCTTACATCAGGGAGCATCGGGCACAAGGCAGGGTACACCCTGGACAGGTTGCCAGTCCATCGCAGTCCATAGTGTGGAGGAACTCCAGTGGTCTGCACAGAGCCCTGACTTCAACCCCACTGAAAATCTATGGGAAGAATTGAAACTGAATGGGCACAAATTTCCACAAGCACACTCCAATATTGTAGAAAGGCTTCCCAAGACTGGAGGCTGTTATAGCCACAAAGAGCGGGCAAATCCATATTAATGCCCATGGTTTTGGAATGAAATATCCAACAAGCTCATATAGGTGTGTCTGGCACAGATATTGTATTATAAATAATACCTCACTAGGTAGTATTTGTTATTCACATTCTTGTTTTACATATGTGGCCACTGAAAATGCGGATCAAAGGAAAAGGGGTCCTGTGATTTCATGCAGTGTCACACAGTATCACACGCATGCTGTGGGCACAGGAAAGACCAGAGCAGTAGGGGATAGTCATGTTTAATTGACCAGGCTCGCAGAACCGTAAACCTCTCCCAGAACCATTATCCAGCTAGCAGCAGAGCACAGTAAATGCCGGTTAGATTTAAGAAAAAATATTATATATGGTTCACCTAAAAATATTACGTTCCTCATCAAAACTTATGCTTAACCTAATTTAAAACAGTTTCTAATGACAAGATTGAATTATGCAAAGTAAGTGTGATTGATTCACGTAGTACAGGTACAATAACTATAGTATTTACATTAAAATGGCTTAAACACGTGTGCTAGAATAGTAATGTCCTGGTTGTAGTATGCCAACAACAGGGATTCGAATCTCAGCTAACTTGAAATTGTTGATTTACTTAGCTTTTTTTAGAAAGTTTTTTCATGTGAACATGGAGTTTGCATGTTCTCCCCATACGTGATTTTCCTCCTGGAACTCCGGTTTCCTCCTCCAGTCCAAAGAAATTAATGGTAGATTGAATGGCATGTCCAAAGTGTCCATAGTGTATGAATGGGTGTGTGAATGTGTATGTGATTGTACACCCAGAGGGATGGGCACCCTGTCCAGGGTGTACCCTGCCTTGTGCCCCATGCTCCCTGGGATAGGTTCCAGGTTCCCGTGATCCTTTAGGATAAGTGGTATAGAAAAATTAATGGATGGATGGATGGATGGATTCATGTGTAAATATGAATGTCTTTTCTCAAAGTAGCATTGAATGAATTCCATTTTCTCCTTTCTTGCTAATTAAAATGTTTCTTCTTTTCTTAGATTTAAAGTTTCAGTTTTAAAAAAAAATGGTTTAAAGTGAACATAGAAGTCGACACACTGACAAATAAGTTAATTGAATTTACTTAATTCAAATTCGTACATTGGTTCCACATGATTGAATTTAGTTACATTAAGGTAGATTGTTTTTGAGTTTTTGAACATCAAATATAAATATAAATATATATATATATATATATATATATATATATATATATATATATATATATATATATATATATATATATATATATATATATATATATATATATTTATATTTATATTTATATTTGATTATATTTATATATATATATAGCGCTGTATGTTGTATTGGATTTTAATGTATATTTATATATCAACCATCCATCTATCCCTCTTACACTGCTTACCCCTTTTCAGGGTTATAGCTTATCCCAGGGAGCATCGGGCACAAGGCAGGGTACAGACTGGACAGGGTGCCAGTATATATTAACCAAATATATTAAAATCCGACATAACTAATCTTGTTAATATTAATATTAATATTTCCAGACAAGCTGCTTCCAGTCCAAAAAATACTGTCAAGAAAGAATGAGCTCTGTTCTGACAGTGGGCAAATCCCATAGCATCTAGTCATTTTGGCTTCCTCAGGCTTATCATAGCTAAAGGCTGTCTGATGTATCAAAGAAAAACATTTCTCTCCTCAAGAGACTTAGACAATATAAGAAAAGAAGATTTAGGTTTAGGATACAAAATCAAAGACAGGTTTTCCAGAAGTAATCTTCTGATTCAATAATGTTCATCACAGTGGATGTGACAAGTGTACATACAAGCATGAACAAAGTAGAGATCTTTGAGATAAAGCTGCATTAACATCTGGGAATTCATATGTTCTGTCTTCTTATACAGGCATTAAAGTGGTATAGTCGCTTTCTGATACATAGTCCTTTATCTGGGTGATACAATGGAGAGATTGGATGCTAACAGTCTTGCAGTTTTATGGAGTGCAATTCAATTTCAATTGTTATTCACACAGCTGCATTTGCAGTCAGAAGTTTATAAGTAGTTGGAGAATTTAATTGGTTTGCGTGATAAAAATTTGTTTCAACCTAATTTATTTGTATAACCTAATTAGAAAAACATATTTGATATTCAGAAATACATTGGTAATTGTAGCTCAAACAGCAAGAATTGAATTTACAAAACCTAAAATATATCTGACACATTAGGGTTTTTTTTGTTTTGTTTTTTGCATGGTAGAGGTGAATTATTTGGCTTCTTCTTGAAATGTCATGAGACAAAGCCAATGCAGCAAGTGTGTATAATGCCATGTCATTATAATGCCATGTGTATTGACTTGTACTGCACAACCTTTATAACTAATAATGGCCTGTGCATAATCATAAAGACACTGTAATGTCATAATTTAGTATGACATATTTAGTATCAGGTAAAGTAAATAATTTGTCAAAATAAATAAATAAGTAGAAATAGAAATATGAGATAGACCCTGCAGTTGATAATTTTCCTACAACAACACATCCTGTAAAACGCAAGTGAGTTTTTATTTCCTTTGATACCACAGTGATTTTCCAGTTGCTGTTATCACTTACATTATTACATTTTATCAACATTACTCGATGTTGTAGTTGTGCTTTAACTTTGTATCAATTGATATGATTTAGCTTCTAGAAAAACAAAAAAAAACGCAAAGAAAAATTTAGTCATAGCATAGGGGACCTATGGATTACTGGAGTTATTTATGCACCAAATTAAGCTTGACGCTACAGGAAACTAAGTGCAACATGTATGTGTACTTGTAATTTAAGTATGTTTTAATACAAAACAAAAAAAACCCATAATGCATCTTTTTATTTTGACATTGAAATCTTTTTTTGTGATCTGTAATTAAGTGATATTAATCTTAATAAAATGCTTACAAAAAATAAAAGAAAGTTATAATGATTTATAAACATTGGCTTCATATATAAATAGTTCCTTAAAAAGAGACTACCCAAGGAATCTGACCTCAGAAGGTGAGAACAGGCTTTTGGAGAAGATTCAGTAAATATACTCTCCACTTACTTTCTTTGTGCTTTATGTAGGAGCTTTGAACTAAGGTCCAATAATATTTGAACAATATTACACCTACCTGATCTGTACTCAATGGACTCTGAAGTGAGATTAACCGATTCCCACACCATACTAACACAATTCTGAGGTTTACATTCACCATCGCACTTGACTGAAAACAAAAGGAGAATAAAGAAAAAGGTTAATGAGGTCTAATTCAATGAAATAGCTATATAAGTTTTATTTTATGATTCAGAGAAAAATCTAAATTCCTCATGATATTCTAGGTGAATATATTTCATGGAAAGTCTCTCAAGTATAAAATATCATTGATAATTGAAATCAATTTGAAAAAGCTTATTTCCCATAAGGTAATGGCGTATAAAGGGCTTGCGGCACATGCGTTAGCTGCGATGGCACGGTTGGTATGTTTGTTTGTGCATTTGTTTGTTTGTTGTTCATCTACTGCTGAAACATCATGGGAAATTGTACAAGTTGGATTTGGATTATTTTTATAAATACATGGATTGTTATGTTAGTGACTGCGCTGTTTGGAGTATTCAATTAAATGATGTCAGAGCGGGGAATGGACTCGCATATTCATTGGATGAACTTCTACTTCTTCAAAACTCTATCCACTGCCAACTGAACCCTTCATTCCACTTGATATAACATTAACATCTGGCTTAAACAAGAAAACCAGAAGACAAGCAGGGATGCGTTGCAGACATAGAAGCCATCCTTTTAGACCTCCCCTATCCTCAATCTTCCTTTCAAATATTTGTTCATGAAAAACAAAATGGACTTGTTGCATGTGAAATGTCTCACAGATGTATTCTTCAGGGAGGCAGGTGTTCTAGCTTTGACAGAGTCCTTTCTGGATGAGTCTGTCCCGGATACCAAGGTTAGCCTGGACGGTATTGAGATTTTTTGGGCAGACAGAACCAGTAACTCGGGGAAAGAGCGGGGAGGTGGGGTGTGTATGTACATCAACTCGCATTGGTGTACTAACATCAAAGAGCACAGGAAGACTTGTAATCTAGACCTGGAGCTGCTCACCCTGTCCACATGTGCCTTCTACCTTCCAAGGGAGTTCTTGAGTGTTGTGCTTAGCTGTGTTTGTTCCACCAAGCGCTAATGTCAAGGCAGCGGCTGAGCATATAGCATATAATACACAGGCTATGCTCAGCAAATACCCGGATGCTCCAATACTACTTCTTGTTGACTTCAACAGTTGCCGGCTTGATTACTCATTGCCAGCCTTCAATCAATATGTAGATGTACCAACAAGATCTATAAAACAATATAAAACTATAGATTTGTGTTACAGTAATATCCCGGAAACCTATAAAGCTAGAACTCTCCCACTGCTTGGATTAGTGGATCATAATGTTATGCATTTACTTCCTGTTTACAATTAATGGCTGAAACAATGCAGGCCGTTAATACACAGCATCCCTCAATGGTTGGAGGATGCTATTGGATGTCATCAAGGCTGCTTATCATGTACAGACTGGGAAGTCTATGAGGGAGAGCTTGATGAGAAGACTTCAGTTATAACTGACTACATTAAATTCTGTATGGATTCCTTGATACTGGTAAAGACTATCAGAACATTCAAAACCATGGATCAAGCCAAATTCAAAACCATGTATCAACTCATCGATAAAATATATTTTCCACAAGAAAAAACTTCGCTGGTCTCAAAATTATATATCAAGACATTAAACCTGAAATCCTTAAGACTGAAAAGAAGTATAAAAACAAATTGGAACAGTACTTTGAAATATGAACACCAAACAGTGAGTCAGATCTCTTACTGGACAAGCTGTTAAACAGACTGTTTCTGTATCAGATCCCACCACCTTTGCTGTTAATCTTCATCATTTCTATGATCGTTTTGATACCTCTGATTTTTCAGCAGAGTGTGATAGCCTTTTGGATTCTTTGCCTTCTCAAGAGCTGGATTATGAGTCCCTTCTAACTAAGAAGGATGTCTATTTCCAACTGAATAAGGTTCCCGGGCCAAATGGAATTCCAGGTCGGTCTTGAAAACCTATGCTCTGAAATGAAACCCCATTCTTTACTCGCTTTTCCATTGATCACATGGTACTTCAACAATACCAGTCAGATGGAAAAAAAAATGTTATTCCTATTTCCAAAAAAACTCCAACAGAGTTAAATAATTACAGGTCAGTATCATTAACATTGATCATAATTAAATGCTTTGAGAAAATGGTTTGAGTCATTATGCTTCCATATATTTTACCCTTTTTGGATTGTCTCCAATTTACATATAAACGGAAGAGAGGTACAGGGGATGCAGTGGCTTGTCTCTTGCACTGTCTACTTCAACACCTGGATATTCCTGGATATTATGCCAAACTTATTTTCATTGACTTTAGCTCAGCCTTTAACTCAATTCAGTGTCATCAGGTAATCAATAAACTACAGTGTCTGCAAGTTCCATCACCACTAGTACACTAGATTTATAATTTCCTTTCTAATAGACCACAAGTGGTAAAGGTGGACAATGCATTATCGCTCATTATTGTTTTCAACACTGGCACCCCTTAGGGCTGTGTACTTAGTCCATTTCTTTATATTCTCTATACAAATGACTGTCAGATTACAGTCACCACCACTCATTACTTTAAATATGCAGATGATACAGCCATTCTTGTATCACTTAAAAAGGACAGTGATTCTTTATTGGACTATTAATGCTCCATAGCACATTTTAGTACATGGTGTGATGATAACTTTCTCCATCTTAATATCAAAAAGACTAAGGAACTGGTTTTTAGTGCTTCCAAAATGCTGATCCATCCTTCCAGTATTATCATTAATGGAGAGATGGTTGAAAGGGTGGATCATTTCAGATATCTGGGCATTATATTGGATAAACATCTCAACTCATACCTCAGCGCACTGTAGGTATTTACAAGTGCTGTCAACAGAGACTGACAGTTATTCGTAAACTTAAATATCTGTCTGTTCAGCCTAGTCTTTTCTTCTACTGTATTGAAGTATTATTGAGCTGGTTCTTATGTATGGTGACATGTATTTCTTTAATAAATTTAGCAAGAAAAAATTATTGGTATTACCACCCCTAATTTATTGGATTGTGTCATTTCATTTATGCTCCAGAATGCGCATCCAATTTTTAATAATCCAATCCACCCACTTTATCAGTATTTCAACCCCCTTCCTTCTGGCCACAGGTATAGACTACCCATGTGCAGAAAGGACAGCTATGGTAGGAGTTTTGTTCCTATGGCTATACGAGTGTTAAATATATAGGTAATCTGCCATTATGATGCCATTACATTTACATTTATTCATTTAGCAGACGCTTTTATCCAAAGCGACTTACAAATAAGCAAAGCGATATATCAAGCAGGGAACAATACAAGTAGTGCTACTATACAAGATCCATTAATTGAATACCAGAGGAAGCAAAGTGTACAGAGTAGAGGTGTAAGTGCAAGTCTGTGTTTTTTTTTTTTTTTTTTTAGGAGATGGTTAGGTGTTCACGGAAAAGGTGGGTCTTTAGCTGTTTTTTGAAGATAGTGAGAGACTCTGCAGTCCGGATTGAGATCGGAAGAGCATTCCACCACTGGGGAACGGTATGTGTGAAGGTTCTGGAAAGGGACCTTACGCCTCGCTGAGTGGGAACTACTAAACGTCGGTCGCTAGTCGATCGCAGATTGCGAGAGGGAATGTATGCCTTCAGGAGAGAGTTGAGGTAGGAGGGTGCTGTTCCTGACAAGGTCTTGTAGGTGAGCATCAAGGCCTTGAACTTGATGCGGGCAGCTACAGGAAGCCAGTGGAGGGAGATGAAGAGGGGTGTGACATGAGTAGTCTTGGGCTGGTTGAAGACAAGGCGCGCTGCAGCATTCTGAATGCCATCTTATGCTCTGGCATTTCTTGTATGATCCTGATGTTTTTTATTTAGTATATTATTATTATTTTTGGCCCCTTCTCCCCTCTATGTCTGTGATTGTTTTGATGGTCAATATTTATGGTGGTGTTGTGTTTATGTTTTCTACGCACCCATGGTGAAAACAAATTTCCTCTTTAAGGACAAATAAATTATCTATCTATCCATCCATCCATCCATCCATCCATCCGGACATACCAGTAAGCATTTTAAAAATTTTAAAGCCTCCAGCATGAGGTAACTTTCCGATTTCATACTCATATCACAGTAACCCCAGAGAAATCTGGATGAGAAGATTTGTGGATGGAATTTCACAGTACAGCAATAAATGTTTTTTTTTTTTTGTAATTGCATCCCTCTTCTCTTTTAATAGGAGGAGGAAGTAGAAGAAATCCCAAAACTTCTAACACAAGTACTTTGGAATCTGCTAGGACTGGTGCTCTTCATTTTGTTCACAAAGGCTTAAAGTCACTGGGTCAGCTAAAGGAAGTGAAGAATCACTCTGACTTGGCTGAATGAAAAAGAAAATTATATATAGAGGAACTCAGTATACTGTGTACTTTTCTGTGTTTGTGGATGTGTGGGAGAGACTTTTTTCTATCCAAATGCCATATGCAGAAATCATAGCTTTAGGGCAAACAGACAAGAGTTCAGTAAGTGTCAAGAAAAAGAAAGAGTTGACATGCTGAAAAAGAATGAAGAAATGAGGGGTGAGCAAAGGGGGAGGGAGGTGTATAGGGGGAGGGGAGTGTCAGGGGATCAATGGTTTATCTGTGTACCTTTGCATTAAATCCTGTTTGGCTGAACATCAAGATAATTGCTATTACTTCTCTCTCTCTCTCTCTCTCTCTCTCTCTCTCTCTCTGTGTGCCATAGCAATTGATTGAATTACTCAATTAATTCATCTCACATGCATCACTTACTTACTTCCAAATGGGTCGGTTTCATAAAATCATCATGGATTAACATGGATATTAACAGCATGCTGCATCTTAAAGCTGAAATCACAACTTTAGATCTTTTCCAGAGTTGATATACTCTGATATATTGCTTCTACACTATACAGACTGCACAGTTGATTGACGTGTACTATATGCTTGTGGTATTTCTGATTAGGGCAACTCTTGGAAATTAACATGAAGTGAAGAGCTATGAATTTACAGTGTTATGTCATCTTAAAAAAAAGAGCTGGCTTTTTAGAAATTGATGTAAGATATGGGTAAGTACTAGAAATATCAAAATATTAATACATTATTTTGAATGAATAGAAGTGTGTTTAAAAAAACAGGTTTGAGATGCACTTTTTTAATCGTTCTAAGAGCATGTTCATCAACATTCAGTGTATTTACAGTGTTCACTGATGTAACCCTATGCAATCCTTTATGATGCAGGAGTATTAAATATATTGATTTCCAGCCTTAACTCTTTATAACATTGTGTATTTTTGTGGTACCAGCTTTAGTGTCTTGGCTCATGGATGTGTTGCTGAAAAATAAGGTACATGGATGAAAACCAAATGTAGCAATGTGGCTTGTTTTGTAACAGCTACGCCACCCCGAGAAAATAGTGAAAATAACCCAAAAGACACACATTCGTGGGTTTCCATACAAAAATAAATTTGATTTTGAAGTTAAAAAGACTGGCCAAGAATTATATAAAAAAAGCAGCCAATGCAATCAGGTATTGGTCAAATAAAACAGTCACAAGAGAAAATTAACAATAATCATAGGAGGACCGAGGGTTCCTGCATGAAGGGCAGGCTAGTACGACAGCACCAGCTATACAAAAGGGAAAAGCACCCCACTAATCAGAATCATACCCACAAAGTTCACTGCAAATATACACAGCAATAATGACAACCCTTAATTAAGTAAAGTCAGGTGCAGTAGAGAACTCCCCCCAGCCTCAGGAAGCACTCAGCTCCTACAAGGTGAAAACAAAAACACACAAAGTCAATTAAAATAAGCTCAAAGCAGACAAAAAAAGAATAAAACAAAACAAAGACAAACTTACTGTCACAAAAACACAGATAACCTCGAGCTCAAACTGAGTACAGGTAGCAAGTTTACCAAAGCTGACCAAAACCACTACTACCACATAGCAGTATCAGCATAATTGATAAAGACAACACAGTTTAATTAAAGAAAACTGATATTAGTGACAGTATTCAATACAAAGGAAAATAACAAAACAAAATAAAACCAAAAACAAGCAGCAACGTGGGTCCGTGAGTGAGGGGGAGGAGGTATACCAAAACGACCACATCTCACTCAGCCCACCTTAATGCATGCAAAATCGAGGACCCTAAGAATAAACAGATGTTACAACCTCAATTTGGAAAGCATGCAAAATCATTTAGCTTGAGTAATAGAACTAAATGATTTACCTACAGTGATCCGATGACATAGAACTCACAATGGCACATATGTAAATCATGATAGAGTCTTTAATAGTTGTAACGGCAACAGCTGGCGCTCCGACCAGGGCTACGTTAAATTACCATGCTACACAGTTGGGAGCCTTGACGGCACACCGCACTGAGAATAAGCAGCACATCACACCTATGTAACAGATATTGGAAAAATTTATATTTTCTTTTGTTATTTTATGGCATGTGTTGCCCTGTAAAGTGTATTAATTTTGCTACAGCTATTTAATAGTTTGCTGCATTTGGTTTTGGGAGTACTTTATTAGTGTTATAGCGCTCTTTGCTAGTTGGTAGCAGAAGTATCGCGTCATTTCCAATTTCTTGTTAGTCGGCGTTGAGTTTGACCGAGAGAGGTATTTACTTAAGCCAGCGCAATTATAAAGTTTGAATTTTAAGCTTTAAAAGTCATTTCAAGTGCACAACCCTGTTTAATCATTTACAGTATTATTAGGGTAGATGGACTGTGTCGTTATGTTGTGTATTTCACTTGTAAAATGAGTTCGTGAAAGATGAGGAAATTAGCCCGTTTTTGTTGCGTGTGTGCTAGCCGTCGCCATTTTATCTCCTTATCGAGGTATACGCTTATGTTTTGTCATATTAGGTTTGTTGAGAAGATAAATCCTGTATGGTGATGTTTTTTCTCTCTTTGAACTCTGAATAGGTATTTGCATGGTTTGTACTCCCATTACCATGGTTAGTAAGTGTATTATTTTAGTCAAGTTCATTGTATTAGACAATTGTGGTACAGTGTAATTGTGGTGTTTGTGTGTTCTTTTTTTTTTAACAGATATATACATACACACATACATACATATATATATATATATATATATATATATATATATATATATATATATATATATATATATATATGTATATATATATATGTATTAAGGTAAAAAGCTAATTGTTATTAATAATACAATTGAATGTTATAGAATGTAATGTAATGACATTTGTTATTTGTACCATTTTGTATGTTATTCACATGTTTTGAGTTTGTCTCACATCGACAGTAAGTCGGCGTTGAGTTTGACCGAGAGGTTTGTTGAGAAGATAAATCCTGTATGGCAACGTTTTGCTCTCTTTGAACTCTGAATAAATGTTGAGCTTGTCTGCGGGAATAAACCTGCGTTTGACAAGATACACCCGTGTCCAGTGTCTATTGTGCACCAGAACACAACGCAGTGTAGCCGAGCTAGACAGAGCGGACAAATTCACTCCAAACAAGTAAATCGCATGGTAAATGGACAATGCTAGCATCAAACAGCCAAGCAACAAAGCTAAAAACATATACTTCTGTAGTCCATAGCAACGAAAGGAAGGGGCGAGTTTTCGACCATGACGCATTCTGGGAGGTATCAACAACTACTTATATACTGTGGCAGGGAGAGAGCCAATTGGCCTCGTAGTTAATAAGTGTGACGTTTTAACCACGACAAACACCACACTACACAAAGGTTATCTCTTTCTCTAACATAGATCGTCGGGGTTACGCATGTAACCTGTTCCCTGAGAAGGGAAGGAGACGTTGCATTTAGCAGTATGGGAACACCTTGCGCGTGACCGGTATCTGAAGCTTGTGTAAAATCATGCCTCTACTTATAGGCCTGCCATGATCAGGTGACGTGGCAATTAAGCGCGTCGCATGATATATATATGGCACCTGTGAACCACGCCACCAGCCTCTATTATCTGAAGCGAAGACGCAATTCACAGGCCAGCCCCAGTATGACAGCGCTATGCAACATCTCGTTCCCTTCTCAGGGAACAGGGTTACATGCGTAACCCTGACATTCCCTTTCAAAGGGAACTTCGACGTTGCATTTTGCAGTATGGGAATGGGAATACCCACTCCGTCATACCGAGGGTACGGCCTGTTCAAAAATACCCAAACCCGAGGGTCAGTGCAGGACACTCGAGCCTGGGGAGGAATGAATATCCAGGCTGTAATAACAAATGACCGTGTGAGGCATAGACCACCCTTCAGCCACACACACATCCTGCAAGGAAACCCCTTTGGACAAAGCCTTCAACAATCCCAGTAGAAATGCACTGCTTTGACACAGCATCACTTTTCCTGTCGCTGCCAAAGCAGACTAGTAGCTTCTCTGACTTATGCCACTGGCCGGAGCGGTGGACGTAAGTATAGAGAGCGCTTACTGGACACAGCGGGTGCATCCTCTCTTGTTCTGGTCAGAGGACAGGGGAGGGGAGAAAGCCTGCAACACCACATGGTGGGCAGCCAATGTAGGCACTTTAGGAATATAATCCGGCCTAGGATACAGGAAGGACTTGGCTTATCTAGGGGTAAAGTCAAGGCAGGAGGGGCAACAGGGAGAGCTTGTAGACCTCCCACTCGCTTGAGAGATGTCAGGGCCTGTAAAAGAGCTATCTTTAGAGTCAGAACTTCTCAGAGGCTGACTCTAAAGGGCTGGCAACGGGGTCCCTGACAGACCTTCCAGCACCCGCAAGGTCCCAGGAAGGTATGCAAGGCCTGCAGATGGGCCTCAGCCATCTCACACCACACATGAACCTCGAGGTTAGAGGATGTTGCCCCACAGAGGCTCCATCGACAGGGGCGGGGCCGGCGAAAGGGCCGCCACGTAACCCTGATAGTAGAAGGAGCCAACCTTGCTGAAACGTTCTTGTCAGAACTCCAGGACTGTAGCGTGCAGCAGTTCACTGGGTGTAGTGTCCTCTACACCACCCAACAAAAAAAAAGGTGCCACTTGGGCACATACAATTTCCTTGTAGATGGTGCTCTAGCGTTTAACATGGTCTCTACCACCTCAGTCGTGCGACCAGAATCTATGAGCTGGTGCCCCTCAGGGGCCAGACGCACAGCTTCCTTAGTTCTTGCCAAGGATGATAAATCAATCCTGCGGCTTTTGAGATGGTAGGTCCCTAAGGGCTCAAATGGGGCACCCGACAGACCTTCCAGGACCATAGAAGGTCCCAGGAAGGTATGCATGGCCTGCAGATGGGCCGCAGCCATCTGACACCACGCATGAACCTCAAAGGTAGAGGATGTTGCCCCACAGAGGCTCCATCAACAGGGTCATGGCTGGCCGAAACGGCAGCCAAGTACCCTGATTGAAGAAGGAGCCCAGCCCGCTGAGAAATGTTCTGTAAGAACTCCAGGACTGTAGCAATTGTGCAGTTCACTGGGTCTAGGTGATGTTCCTCATGCCACAAGACAAAAGACAAAAGACCTTGTGGATTGTGCTCTAGCTTTTAACATGGTATCAACAATCTCAGTTGTGAGACACAAATCTATGAGCTGGTGCCCCTCAGGGGCCAGACCCACAGTTGCTGAGTTCTGGCCGAGCGTGATAGATCTAGGGGCTTGAATGGGGCAGCCGACAGACCTTCCAGGGCCATAGAAGGTCCCAGGAAGGTATGCGCGGCCTGCAGATGGGCCTCAGCCATCTGAGACCACGCATGAACCTCGAAGTTAGAGGATGTTGCCCCACAGAGGCTCCCACAACAGGTCGTGGATGGCCGAAATGGCGGCCAAATAACCCTGATTGTAGAAGGAGCTCACCCCGCTGAGAAACGTTATTGTAGGAGCTCCAGGACTGTAGCTGTTGCGCAGTTACTGGGTCCACAGTGAATCCCTGCGGACGGTAATCTCCCAAGGACTGTCATCCCGCAGAGATATTATCTCTCAGAACCATGTTCGAGCTGCCAAAAAGGTGCTTTAGCAGGCTATCTTGGCGAACTCTTGCTAGAGCTAGTGGGAGCAGCAATGGGGGGGCAGCATACAGATGTGACCTCAGCCACATGTGTGGATTCCACCCTAGGCTCCCAAGATACAGCTTTATCTAGCTCAGTGTTGATAGGATCGACACTACGCCTGTTGGGGATAGAAACGCCCTCATAAGTAGTAGAATCCTATAACCCCTAGAAAAGTTGTCCACTGCACCGGGGAAAGCCAACTTTTCTGAGATTCAACCTGAGCCCCCAGTTCTTCACGCGGAAACAACATCTCAATGTGCGGCCCCCCAGTCTCCTGGATCGTGCTAGAATTAACCAGTCGTCCAGGTAGTTTGGTACACAGATGCCCTGGAGTCCCAATGGAGCCAGAGTGACATCCATGCACTTTGTGAAGGTGCGAGGGGATAAAGCTAGCAATACTCCTATGCGGAAACATGCACATTTTAGACCTATCGCCACAAACCAGTTCTCGAACTGGATCTGTGGCACGATAAGTTTGAACATCAGCCTCTGAACCTGTATGTCCGAAGAGTACGGTTCAGATGATGCAGATCTAAAATTTGCCGCATATTCCCACTTTTTTGCGGAACAGGAAATAAAGGCTGTAAACCTCCCTCCCTGAGGGAATAGGGTACATGTTTTGCAGGCCCCCTTGTCCAAAAGAGGAGCTTACTTCCTGCGCTAACGTCGGGCTCTGGTCTGTGCTGACTACTTTGGTGAGCACACCTGTGAACGGGGGTCGGAGCTATAACTGGACCCGGTAACCCTTTATATGGTAGACAGAACCCATGGAGACACATTTGGCCGTAGCTTGCACGCTGCCCGATGGTCTCCTAGTGACGTTAGGTATTCCACATTCTAATGAAGAGAAGCATCACCTCTTGCCGTTGCGCTTGACAGCTTGCTGACCAGGGAACACGAAAATTGGGGACCACCTTGGCTATGGGAGGCCCTACGTAGCACTGGGGGCTACCTGCCCTAACAACCTCATGTCCCCCGGCGACATCCCTCCACAGCCCCTCAGGACCGCTCATCTTTGCCTGCTTGGCTTTTATGACCATTCTCAGATCAGGCCTAACAGCAGACCGCGACTGTGGCCGTTTCCCGTGCGTCCTGGCGGTTTGCGGTGGGCGGGCGCTGCCATACTTCCCTTCTGGGTTTCCCCATACTAGTGTTGACCCAGGCTCCACTTCGTGGACACCCGGATGAGCTTGAGACAACTTTTTTCCTTTGCCATAAGTCGAGCTCACTCCAGCAGGTCTGCTTGGTAGGCCTGCAACCCTGTCACTGTCTGCAGTGACCCACAAGCAAGACTACTACTGCATAGGCTTGCCCACCAATGCCACCTTGGATGCAAGCCGGCCCCTGTAATTACCTGGCGTCAGTGGAGAGAGGTAGCTAGCAAGCGCCTTTTCCACCTCGGGCATAGCTAAATAGCCATGCCATTCATTCCCACAATGGCCAAATAATCCAACATCGTGGAGTTATGACTATGGCTTAAGCATGGTTTTCAGAAGTGAGATTTTGTCATAACTGGAACACAGGGGAGTTTCTGCAGTGTAAAGTATTTACTTTCACTGGGTAATCACTTCAAGCAGCTCTTTATACACTGCTTCCAGTTTTTAACACATCCTTCTAACTCTTCGGAGTCAGAGAGGGATTATTACCCCTTTGGCTTTCCATAGCGGGAGGAGGAGTCGCGACGCGAACTCCAAAATCCAGAGGAGAGCTGAACCCGGAAGACAGAGAGAGAGAGAGAGACAGCGCCCCCCTCTTTCAGCGCCCCCCCCCTCGCGCTCCTCTTCGGATTTAAGAGATCCCCCGAACCTGAGACGGTTGGCTGCCTCGGCAGCGGCCGGCCCAGATCCGCGAGGGTCTGAAACCCAACTCGCTCGGCTTCCGTTTTTCTTTTTTCTTTTTCGAGAAGAGCGCGAGTTGAGCTGCTTAATGTAGCGTTACTTGCGCAGCCTCCCGAGGTTGCATCGCCTACACCACTAACACTTAACACCAAGAAAGTGTGCACTTTTCCCCCGTGATGAAACGGGAGCACGTTACACACTTCTTTAACTCTTTCTCGCTCATTACTTACCTCTTTTTCCTTTTCTTTTTAAAAAAGGATAGAAAAAAGTTAGATTTTTGAGAAAATATCGAGTAGAAATTAAGCCGTTTTTGTCACACAAACAACAGACATGCAGTCTCGCTGAAGATAATAAGGCTGGCGGCGTGGTTCACAGGTGCCATATATATATCATGCGACGCGCTTAATTGCCACATCACCTGATCATGGCAGGCCTATAAGTAGAGGCATGATTTTACACAAGCTTCAGATACCGGTCACGCGCAAGGCGTTCCCATACTGCTAAATGCAACGTCGAAGTTCCCTTTGAAAGGGAACTTATTTTATTCAAGAATACTCAGTTTCACTTGGTTTTAGACTATTAGTTTATTTATATTTTCCGAATTAGAATGAACTAAATCTAATGAACTAAAATTCATGTCGGTTGGTACAAACAGAAATAATAACAGAGCAAACAGGATTAAATATTTGCTAGTTGAGAACAATTATGAATTAGAGTGATGTAGTTGAAGTTGAGAAACTGTCAGAGCGGGGGGATTTTGGTTGTATTTTTCTTATTTGTAAGTAGCTTTGGATAAAAGTGTCTGCTAAGTGAATAAATGAAAATGTAAATGTAAATGAAAACCCTTTGCAGTCATGGGAACTCTCAGAATGAGATTATCAACTCATATTGATAGGAATGAAGTATAGGTAGGTACTGCCACTGTTCTGCTGCTGCTGCTGCTGCTGTTGTTGCTGAGTGAGTTTGAATACTTGCTTTGTTAAGCATGCACAGTCATTTAGAAGTAGCGAGAGTAGAGTAGAATCTGCTGCTGCAAAAGGTACAGAAGGAGGAGATCTATATGGTGGTGCTGGAGGAGGGTAGAGGCACAGATGCCGTAACCGGGTAGCTACGGCCTCTTTTAGTTGGGATAATAAAGTATCATGCAGACAGAGAAATTAGTTTCATGGCTGACCTAGACATAAACACGTGAGTATAAGCATGGTCAAGTGCCGGTTTTAGAATGGAGGGTGGAACCAGGAAAAATGAGTGGTAAGGACATACACCTATGCAGGATTTCTCTAATGTGTTCTCTGTTTCAGTGAGTGGCAGCAAGGATGAGATGAGCAAAGGGAGAGATGAGAGCTAGAGCTGGGAGAGGTGAGAGAGAGTTGAGCAGCACAGAGCCGAGTGTGCGTGTGTGGATAATTTGCTCCGTAAAATAAAATAGTTGAAACGTGAAGAAAATAGTAAACAAAAATAAAAAGCCCCTTCTGAGTTGTCCCAATGCTGCCACCCATCTCATTATTTCCTAATCAACCCATAAGAGTGTCACAATCACGTCCACTTTGGGTTTAAATCTGAATATTTGAAGCTCTAAGGAAATACAGTTACAGATAGTGTCAATGAGTTATACCGCTAATAGGTACACTCAAGTTGAGTTGATGGTTACATAAAAAAACTTCCAACTTAGTATATGTATGCACACTTTATTAGGTATACTGATGTAGGGTACAAATATATGAACCAGAGAGAACTTTGAAATCCCTCACCCAGGATTTAAGAGGACATCCGCCCCCCCACTGCTCTGAGAAAACAGTGTACTCTCTCCCACTCTATCCACCTCCACACTATTTGTAACTCTATTTTTCTATCCCCATCTGTTTCTGTGCTCTTTCTGATGTTGTGATGCTCATGGGTTCATGCTGAGAAGGACCTTGATAAGCTCCTATTTCCTGTTGCTTTCTCTACCACCTTCTTCCCACTCAAGCCCAATTCCTTCTGTCCCCTAGATGAACTATGCCTTCTACTAAAGCCAATTGCCACATAATTTTCACTTATTTCTGTCTTGAGACAAAAGACAACAATTGAAATGTTTATACATTTAACAGTTAAACATATTTTGCAGTATGATTATGAATTATCGTATTGTATAAACTTTTATGATTGCACTGATTTGGCAGATTATCACACTTTTATTACTAATTAATGGACAATTCAGTAAATATGTAAATAAGTTTCCATATTTAGATTAGATTAAACTTTATTATCATTGTCCAGAGTATAAATGTTAGCCAATGAAAATGTGCAAGTGACAATTGCAGTGTAAATGATGATATCAAGAATCAATAGTCATGACTGAAATTATTTCAATTATGCAAGGCACTGCTTATGAGTGTATTAAGGTATTTATATATCAGTTTTCAGACTTGTGTTTTTTGCAGTGTTTTGGATTGTTCGAACCTTTAACCCCATGTTCCTCAAAGTGAGGTCCAGGTAAACCTATGGGTCTGTGGGTCTGTGATGATTTATTTCAACATCCTATAATAGCGGTGGAGATTACTATAAACTAGAATGAAGGGTTAGTTTAGGTATCATTGATGTAAGCCTAACTGAATGGTCACTTGAAATGAAAAGAAATGAAACCTGACAACTATCTCTCTCTCTCTCTCTCTCTCTCTCTCTCTCTCTCTCTCTCTCTCTCTATCTATCTATCTATCTATTTATCTATCTATCTATCTATCTATATATATATATATATATATATATATATATATATATATATATATATATATATATATCTAGCTGTAGTGAATTTTTTTTTTTAAAACATACTGAATTTTGACCACCATCTGTCTTGCCAGGTGGATTCTCTTTTTGTTTTTTGTTTTTGTTCTTTTTTTTGTTGTTTTTCTAACATCCACTATGAAGTCTATGTCTACATATGGCAGATTCTGATGAGGATTAACATCTGTGTCCCAAAATAGATTTGAAAATGTTATATATCATTTCAAAATATACTACTATGCTATTTTCACATTTCTTGCCCTGTAGCCTGCAATCATGTTGATGTGCTTCTTATAGCTAGCCTACTACATTATCTGGATTGCTAACAACACACTGGGGCTAGAAATGATTTTCTCCTTTATCCTCTTTTTCTTTTGGCAAAGCCAATTTTTCTGTAAATCTTACCATATCATCCACCTCCCTTTGTTGGTAAAGTTAGGATCAGTGTGTAACAAGTATGACTCAGAGTAGGCATCCATTTGCAAAAAGTTTAAGCTTTTACTGCATGGAATGGCCATATGACAACAATTAATATAACCATTTTTAATAGAAAAAGTGCAATCAGATAGCTTGGTGAAGATCATCCCTGGAAGGCTCTCAGAATTGAAACACTATCTGAGATAAGTTAACATGTGTTTGAATTTTTTTGTCATTTAAACATCTTTGAATATTTTGTGTATTATGTATTATCCATCCATCCATCTATCTTCTACCTCTTACTCCTTCTTCAGGGTCGCGGGGGAACCTGGAGCCAATTGCAGGGAGCATCGGGCACAAGGTGGGTACACCCTCGACAGGGTGCCAGTCCATCACAGGGCACAATCACATACACACTCACACACCCATTCATACACTACAGACACTTTAGACATGCCAATCAGCCTACCATGCATGTCTTTGGACTGGGGGAGGAAACCGGAGTACCCGGAGGAAACCCCCGCAAATGGGGAGAACATTATTATGTATTATTTAAATGAAAAAATGCAATTGTTTCCATATGGTAATAACATATGATAATGGAATTGTGGTATGTACATATATGAGCAATGCACAGCAACATAGTAAAACATACACTAGGTATCTCTAATAGTATATTTACTTTTTTTCACATTCAATGTAAGAAAAACATTTGTAATTTCATATATTTTGCAATTGCAATCCATCCACATATTTTTTTACAACTGTACTCTTATTCTAGAAGATATAACTTTGACATACTTCCTAGGTGGCAAAGCAACTTTTTGTTATTTTTGACTATATGTTTTTGTTGTTGTTATTTTATTATTATTATTTTAATTTCGTAAACTAATTCAAGTAAAATATTTTTGATGGAATTGTAATAATTCATGCAGTAGAGGGTTAATGACTAAAGGAGTCAAAAGCCAATCCAGGGTAAAAAGGCCAGAATAATAAAAAAACATGATAAATAGAAAATACTGAGAATATTCAAGAACACAACAAAGGATAACAAAAAAATCAGACTAACATCAGAATAATTTGGGTTAGGCAAAAGGCAAAAACTTGATCAAACAAAGTGTCATACACAGAAGTTAATCCAGAAATCCATTCACTTAATAATACGAATTGCACTAGATCCAATTGATGCTAAATGTTTGCTTCTATACAGTACAAATAATCATTGTCTAACTTTTTGTGGAAACAGTTAAAAATATTATGTTTTTTAATTAAAAAGCCAATTTTCACTCTTTATAGGCCTAGTCAAAAAGGTTGACAGTTCACACCCATTTTTTAGTGCAAACTTTGTTATAGATTTTTTTTTTTATGACATTTATCTACATTATCAAGTTAGTAGAAAAAACATTTTAGATTCCCAAACATTAGTTTTCTAGCACAAATTATATAAAGTTACAGAAAAATGTTTCTATGTCATTAAAGAATGCAGCATATTATGCAAGAGATGACTTTTTAGACAAAAAACACAATGAAGGCTGCTGAAGGTTTTGCTGCAAAAATTGGATGCAAGAGCGACAGTCAAGGTCTCCAGAAGGATGGTTGCTGGTTCTGCAAGATGCTCAGTAAAACGTGCCACCTAATTTCCTTATAAAACTGCACAAATTGTACTGGAGACTACTATTTTTTTATTATTATTATTGTTTGTCACACCAAATATTGACATTAATTCACTACTGTTTACTGCTCTTTACAGCATTTTAAAAAATGTTAACATTTAATTTAAGGGTTTTTTTTTTTTTTGCTGAGGGGGGCTGGGGGTGTTACGCCACTCTTCCACCAAGGCATTTGCAAGTTCTCAATCACGTCTGGAGGGACACATTTACAAGTCCTTTTCCACTGCAAGAATGATCAGCTGACCTTCCTGTCTCCATGTAGCACTGTCTTAGGTGTCTTCCAGATCTACAGACCTCATGCCTCCCTGCAGCAGGCCTATGGCATGTTCACGCAGGTGAGCAGGAACCCTAGACATCTTTCTTTTGGTGTTCTTCAGAATCAGTAGAAAGGTCTCTTTAGTGTCCTAATTTATTGTAACTGTGACTTGAATAGCTTACCAACTGTAAACTGTTAGTGTTTTTAGGAGTGGTCCACAGGTGCATGTGCAATGATTGTTTATGGTTCAAGCATGAACAAGCATGAAAAACAATGTTTAAACCCTTTCCAATAAAGGTCTATAAAGCTTAATTGTATTTTACAAAATTTTCTTTAAAATCCAGTCTCCTGAGCATGGTGGTTAGCACGTTCGCCTCACACCTCCAGGGTCATGGGATCGATTCCCACCGTGGTCCTGTGTGTGTGGAGTTTGCATGTTCTACCTGTGTTGCAGGGGTTTCCTCCTGGTACTCTGTTTCCTCCCTCAGTCCAAAGACATGCATGGTAGGCAGATTGGTGTTTACAAAAGTGTCCGTAGTGTGTGGATATGTATGTGATTGTGCCCTGCGATGGATTGGCACCCTGTTCAGGATGTACCCCGCCTTCTCCCCGATGCTCCCTGGGACAGGCTCCCCGTAACCCTGAAGAAGGAGTAAGCAGTAGAAGATGTATGGATGGATGGATATTATATAGCATATGATTTCTTTAATTATATGCATGCTGTTCAGCTGGATCTAAAGTAGCTATTATGTTCAAATTAAAATCAGTTTGCTTTCTAGCTGCCTAGAATCCATTATATATGATAGCAGCCAAGATTTGTGTTGTAATGGTGAGACTTTCTATGTTAGGGGGGAAAAGGGTGTTTGGAGAGTAAATGTTTTCGGACTGTTCAAAGCATTCTCTTGATTTCTAAACTGTCATTTTCCAAGCAGTAGTAATGATATAGCACATGATTTAACAGAATGTACCTTAAATAATAAAAACATACACATATATAGTAAATACTTAAGTGGTTTACACAATACAATTTCCTTAATCTGCTTTCTAAAAGCTAGCCCATTATCACCCTTCACTCATTCCATTCTCTTTCCACTGCTAAAAGAGCATTCTGTGAGATTTGAAGCACTGCCCCCATTTGTGCAATAAAGTAAAAGCTTTGAGCTTTAATGCTGCCTATCCCACATGTTCATGATAGGCCAGTTATTACTGGTGTGAATCTTTTATTTTATGAACAATATAAAGATGTGCCTGGAAAAATTCTATCGGCCTAAAGCAAACAGGACCCAAGTGTTGTGAAAATAGGAGAGTCTGGCAATGTTTCTCCAGAACTTGTAGGGTTTTTATTGTGCTGTCCTCCTTTTTGACCTTTGGGAACATCTGGCTGATGAGATGTCCACAAGCTCCAGTGCATTTCTCCTTAAGACTTCTAACGGATCTTCTGGGAATGTCTGCTCCTGACATACTGTCTTCACAATCCTGTGGGCAGCTGGCACTAAGCCAAAGTGTACATGTTACCAGGGTAGCCAAGGGAATACAGGCAGCACTACTACAGCTATTACAGATAACCGAAATGATTACAGAAAATATTTCTTTGTGGAAAGCACTTCAAAAGAGGAGCCAGCATTATTGTCAGAAATCCCCAGATGCTCCTGCAGATGGGGAAGGAAATTTTCTTCCCTTTACACTTGCTTCATAAAATGATATTTAAGCAGAGAACGAAATGATGCTTCATATTTAGTGTGTTGCTAGGTACCATCTTTTGAAATCATCCACCCACTCAGACACAAAGAAAACAGGTTCTCAACAATCACAGCAACATCCAAAGCAGTTCAGGCTGTTGCTATTACATATGATCAAGCATTCAGTCAATTTGTGTCTAAATTAATTTAACACAGGTGCTTTAGATGGGTTGCAAAGGCTTTTGAGTTTGAATTTGATCACAGTCATTTGTAATGAAATCACAGGCATAGGTGAGAATAGAGGGTCTTGCATTTATCTTTTGCAATTGCAATTCCCATGAACAGTGTTAGTACTGCGTCAGTAAGAACAAACCACATAAGACTATTTTGAATGTTTGTTGGGTCATACTGACAAACAAAAGCTTCTCTGAAGTTGCATTGATATGAGTTGAAAGAGAGATGAAGAAAGCATGGCAGATGTGTGGGAATTCCTCGGGCCTTTGAGCTGCTCAAAAACACACTTCATCAGAGAGGGAATAGTGCATGTCTTCATTATTCTCCTCTCAGAAAAGAGATTTATTCTTCTTTGTAAGGTGGAATGATACTATTTGCAATACTGAATAAGCATAAATCCCTTTTGGGACAGACTGTAGCTTTATATTATTATTTATGCTGGAAGTATAATCATCTTGTATGTTTGTGCACTACTTAAAAGTACAAAACGGACAGACTGAAAAAAATACATTAATTTCGGATATATAATGAATGATCTTGTGTTTTTTACATTTACTAATATATGCACTACAATATATGTAGGAATGTGTAATTATTTGTAATATAGGAGGGGGTGGGGGGAGAGTCACTGCACAAAATAAAAGAATGATAATGTATGCAATGATTTTTTTTTTTCATGTAGAAAACTGCTTTAAACAATTTACTTTTTCTCCAACAGAGATAATTATTTTTAAATGTTACCTTTTTCAAATTGATTTGCCAGTATGGCAAAATCACTGGCACCATTAACAAGTGTAAAATAGGAATAAATTATCACCTTTAAAAAACATATTGTTTCATATAATAAACAGTATATCTATGACATATTTTCCAAAAATTAAAATAGACAAAGTTCTGGCAAGCATTCATATGCTTTGTCAATTTTTATTTTTTCTGGCAAATTAAAACAGGCTGATTAACGTTTCATCAAATCTATCTTATCCACTTCATTATTTTTCTTTTTTCAGGTTTCAGTCCAGAATGTCCTCGACACTCAAGCTTAATATTTTAGTCACAGATTGTTCTGAGAATTCATTATGATCTCACATGGGATCTACTGTAGGAACCTGTCTCAGGAAGAGAGAATATTGTGCTGTTCCTGTTCTTCAGATTCAAATATCCATTCCTACTGAGGAATCAGTAAGGAATTAATGCATCACACATGTCATAAAAAAGATGAAAAATTATAATGTGTAAATGTTGTAAAGCCATAAACTTAACCAATCAAAAATTCATACTGTGTGAATTTCATTGTGTGACTTCTAACAAATGTGCAATTTGTAAGAACAATCTTTGGCAGAAATATAGTGATATAGTCTAAAAATGAATGGTTCGACACTCAATCTATATAAAACTTTAGACTAGGAGCAAGGTTACTGAACACTTTTTTCACCTGTAATGGACAGGACTCTTCAGTGTTTCGGATCCATGTGTATGAGGATACCAAAAGAGATAACTAGAACACTAATCCAAAACATGGTAAAGCAGTCAGACAAAACAAAGCTCAGAACATACCAAAAGTAAACATTTGGCAGGAATTTGGAAGAAAAAAAAAAGAAGAAGAAAAAAGTGTTTGTGAACCATGAGCTTATTTACTCAGCAAAAAAAAAAGAATGTCCCCTTTTCAGGAGACTGCATTATAAAGATCATTTTGTAAAAATCCAAATAAGCTTTACAGATCTTTATTGGAAAGGGTTTAAACAATGTTTTCATGCTTGTTCGATGAAACATAAACAATTATTGCACATGCACCTGTGAAACAGTCCTTAAAATTCTAACAGTTTACAGGTGGTAGGTAATTAAAGTCACAGTTACAACAACTTAAGACACTAAAGAAACCTTTCTACTGACTCTGAAAAACACCAGAAGAAAGATGTCTAGGGTTCCTGCTCACCTGCATGGACATGCCTTAAGCCTGCTGTAGGGAGGCATGAGGACTGCAGATCTGGTCAGAGCAATAAACTGCAATGTCTGTAATTTAAGACACCTAAGACAGTGCTACAGGGAGAGAGGAAGGACAGCTGATCTTCCTTTCAGTAGAAAATTACATGTAGCCATGTGTTACATGTGTCCCCCCAGACGTGATTGAGAACTTGCAAATGGCTTGGTGGAAGAGTGGAGTAACATCTCACAGCAAGCACTGACAAATCCATGAGGATGAGATGCACTGTAGTACTTAAAGCAGCTGGTGGACACACCAGATTTTTTGACCCCCATTATTCATTATTCCATTTATGTTCATGAAATGTCTGTGAAACTTGTTCAGTTTATGTCTAAGTTGTTGAATCTTTTTATGTTAATAGAAATATTTACACATGGTAAGAAATTTCATGTAAAGAAAATTAAGTGAACAACAACAAGACTGACCTCTTTCATGAAGACAGACTTGAATTTTGGCTTGGCTTGCAGTTTCCACAGCTAATGAGATATTTGATGAAAAACCAAGCATTCATTAGATTCCTGACATTTCATGTGACATTTCAATAAGGTTTAATTAAAACCAGAACATAAGGAAAGTGGATTTTAAAATAGCTTAGGTCAAAGATTTAGCATGTATAATGTGTCTAAACACTGCTGCTTCTGATCACTTGTAAGCAAGGGGTATGCAACCAAATATTGTGTTATTTAGTCTCACTTCCTTCAAGAAATATCTGTACCTATACTTTTGCTTGTCCAAAATTTGGTTGGTCTGATACAAAAGGTTCTATGTTTTATGATGTTTAACACATCTACTGTACCAGGATATAAAAACTGAAATACTAAACTTTCATCTCATATCTATCTTTTGATCTCAAACCCAAATGTCTTTGGTATATACCACAAAAAATTAATTTAAAAAAATTATAAATTAATTAATTAAATTAACTTTCACAGAGGATTTTAAGTATGATGGCAAGTTTAATTTTAGCATTTTTTTTCTTGAATTTTCATTTAATTTCATTTAAAATCTCATTTTATTTTATTATTAATTGCTGCCTATTATCTGAAATGCTGAACTTGAAGATTAATATGTGTCCTTGCGGTTGCATTTGCTTGAAAAAGAATTTTATTCAGATAATTCTTTTTTTTTTTTAAAGCTTCAGGCTAAAACAAAGGGTGCTATATAATTTCAAGCAACCTTATTTTTTCCTCAACATCCCAAAGTTATTCATAGCTTTATTATATGGTACTGCTGAAAGTTAGGTACTTGTGAAGTTGTTTTATGGTATAACAAAACATATCTAGAATCACTTTATTACTTAGAAATTTAAGACACTGTCACCGAAAAACTCCCTGAGACAACAAGAGGAAGAAGCATTGAGAGTAACTCAAAATAGAACCCACCCTCTCCTGGGTGATACTGGATTGTGTGATTATAATTAATTTATTTTCTATAACGGTATACTATAGTCAAATAGTGCTAATTGTGTTAAAAGGAACTTGGGTATGAGCATCATTAGAGATTTAACTTTAAGTCTATTGTATCACACTGAAGTTATCAACTGTTCAATGATGGAGACTTTATGTAAACTATTCTTAAGAATTGCAGTTTTTAGGCTATCCAAGAAAGAGTAATCATTTTGGGTTTGAATTCCCCTGACATATTTAAGGACCATTCCAAATGTTTATTTGTGGCTAGTTAACATAACATGCATAGATTGCAGCCAACAGTGCCGTGGGAAAATATATATGTATTATAATAACACTGTTTTGTACAGTAAGTGCACTATAGTAATGTTCATAAAAGCAACATTATTATTCCTCCATGTTTAACCACCCCAAAAGCTAACATACATATCGATTAGTTTGCTTAATCACATTTTATTTACTGCTAGGTGATATGATGATAAATACATTTAGCCAAAACGGTTAGCATATTTCCCATTTCTGTTTCAAAGCTACTTGACAACTAGCTACACTCTGAGTATAGGAATGTTGAGGTGAATTACGGGAGGTATACTACAGGTATAATTAAAAACAAAAATTTAAATAAATTTATAATTAATTTAAGCATGGATATTTGAACCTAATTCACAGGTTAATGCATGAGAATATTATTTATGACTAAACCTGCAGTCAGTTTAAAAATGTGAATGGTTTTCCTTTTAAATATAGTGTTCCATTCTTGTACATTGTCGCAACCACCAAATATTTACTCAAGTGTGAATGTGAATAATGTGCACCATATGTCATTCAGCATCATTAGGAAATAGGAAGGATTATCCTAATGCACTGTAGAATTCAGGATCAGGATGGTTCTTGTTTTTAGGTGAGACTGAATTGTTTCCCTTTATTAAGAGAAGATTTTTTTTATGAATTTAGGCAAAACGTCAAAAGAACACCGGCTTTCAGTTGTAAGTGTGCATGCAGTTGTTGTGAATAATACTGCCCTTTGTTCCCCTTGAATAGACTTTCATTTCTTTACTAAATATTTCCAGTCCCATATCAAATTTTAAGGGTCTGTGAATATTTTGGCCACCCAACTGCTCAGTATTAATGTTATTGAACACTTACTGACTTTTAAATGTAAGCATGTATGTTCAGCATATGATTTCATAAGTAAATATTTTTGCCATGTTACAGTATTTCTCCAAACAGTATTTTTTTTTATGAACATATGAAAATGTTCCAATTAGTTGCACATCCTTCAAGGGCAGACCACTGACTGAATTGAAAAAAATTCTCCTAGCACTTTAAATTAGCTTCACATCTCAACATTCCCTTCATTTAGCTACAATATTTTATCAAAAAGGTCTCCTGACTGAGGACAAGGCTAAGAATTTTGTCAGCACAATGTGCTTCCAAATCAACTGCACTGGCTGATTTAAGGGATTAGTTATATATCAGACTGTGACAAGGAAGTTGACAAGTACATTTTGCTTAAGGTTTTCACATAATTTCAGCCACAAACTGTAACGTCTGGAGAATGAGGCAGAAGCAATCGCAGATTTAACCATTTAATAGCAAACAAACAAACCTTGAAACAAAGACAACGTGGCAAAAACTCTGTGGCATGAGACAAGGACACGGACATAAACAACGGGAGTCTACGATAACGAAAGACCAAGAGAGAGTGCAGACAAAGACTATATATACACATCGGTGCTCATTAACAGAAACGTGAATCAGGTGCATGAGGCCATGTGGTGTAGTGCAGTGGCTGATGGGAAATGGAGTCCAGAGTTTCCGTATACGTGACACAAACTTTTATTATGTAATTTATAATTTAATAATTAAAATTCAAAGATTCAATTAAATCAAAAGCAGCTTTACAGAAATCCCAAAATATTTATTTTTTCTGTAAAAATTCAAAGTTATACCTTATGAGCAAGCCAGAGGTGACACTGTCACCGAAAAACTCCCTGAGACAACAAGAGGAAGAAGCATTGAGAGTAACTCAAAATAGAACCCACCCTCTCCTGGGTGATACTGGATTGTGTGATTATAATTAATTTATTTTCTATAACGGTATACTATAGTCAAATAGTGCTAATCGTGTTAAAAGGAACTTGGGTATGAGCATCATTAGAGATTTAACTTTAAGTCTATTGTATCACACTGAAGTTATCAACTGTTCAATGATGGAGACTTTATGTAAACTATTCTTGAGAATTGCAGTTTTTAGGCTATCCAAGAAAGAGTAATCATTTTGGGTTTGAATTCCCCTGACATATTTAAGGACCATTCCAAATGTTTATTTGTGGCTAGTTAACATAACATGCATAGATTGCAGCCAACAGTGCCGTGGGAAAATATATATGTATTATAATAACACTGTTTTGTACAGTAAGTGCACTATAGTAATGTTCATAAAAGCAACATTATTATTCCTCCATGTTTAACCACCCCAAAAGCTAACATACATATCGATTAGTTTGCTTAATCACATTTTATTTACTGCTAGGTGATATGATGATAAATACATTTAGCCAAAACGGTTAGCATATTTCCCATTTCTGTTTCAAAGCTACTTGACAACTAGCTGCACTCTGAGTATAGGAATGTTGAGGTGAATTACGGGAGGTATACTACAGGTGTCATGATTTCCCCTCACGCTAGTGCTTCCGGGTTTCAGTGACATTGACTTTGTTAACTTTTGACACGTGTGTTTTGTTATGGTTTATGTCCTGTCTCCACTTCCATATTGTCATTGGTTGTTTCCCATATGTGTCATTATTAATCTCAGCTATTTTGTGTTTCACCATTGATTTTATTTACTATTTAAATCCCTCATGGCTCTTTGTTCATTGTGAAGTATTGCATGAGTTTTCTGAATACCAAGCAGTTGTTCTTTGTTTCTGTGCTATCGTTTTAATCTCGTTCTCACCCTCATTGTCCAATATTAGTTTAGCCTTGTTTATGCCTGTTTGCCGAACTCCTGACCTATTGCCTGTTTTTGACCATGCTATTTTAGTCTCATCTTTTGGATTTTTTATGCCTGTCTTTACTCTAATAAAGCTCTTATCTGCACTTGCATCCATCTCAGCCTCCTTAACGTGACAGCAGAAGGAGAAAAATAAGGCTAGTTTTGATTTTATAAGATAAGATGTCACGTTCCCCTCTTACTATCATGCTATTTTGATCATTTATTTCATATACGCATGGTGGCTTAGTGGTTAGCACGTTTGCCTCACACCTCCAGGGTCCGGGTTTTGATTCCCGCTGGGGCCATGTGTATTCAGAGTTTGCATGTTCTCTCCGTTTCCTCCGGGTGCTCCGGTTTCCTGCCCCAAATACATGCATGGTAGGCTGATTGGCATGTCTGTAGTGTATGAATGGGTGTGTGAGTGTGCCCTGTGATGGACTGGCACCCTGTCCAGGGTGTACCCTGCCTTGTGTCCAATGCTTCCTGGGATAGGATCCAGGTTCCCCGCACTCCTGAACAAGAAGTAAGCAGTAGAAGAGGGATGGATGGATTTCATATGCATAATGTTATTAATATGGCAAATTTGTCTAAAAGTGATAAATAATTAAATTACAAATTATGAATATCAAGAACTGCTTCTACTACCCAAAATTAATAAATTTTTATAGAACATAGCTCATTTCCATATCCCACCTGAAATTGATTTCTAGCTACGCTACCAATCAGAAGACTGTCTCCGGTGTGTGCAAGTTACAGCATATTGTTTTACACTCAAGTCAATGAGCTTGCATCATAGGATCCTATACCATAAATGTTTCATAGAGAAAATCAGCCTTCTAATGCTCTGCACATATTCAGTGGCTCTTCTGTTCCAGCAGCCATCAAATGAGAAATAAAGAAAGTTCAAATCATGTGCGTGTGTAGTGCT
The DNA here is from genome assembly GCA_012411365.1 of Ameiurus melas. NCBI lineage: Eukaryota > Metazoa > Chordata > Actinopteri > Siluriformes > Ictaluridae > Ameiurus > Ameiurus melas. The sequence continues at coordinate 37,944,931 of CM022752.1, forward strand.
GAGTCAGCCCAGAATTTTTGCTTTCCTGCAGGCTTTTTTATGATGCGTTTTTGACACATTGCCACTGTAGCATTTATGAAACAGTATCAAACTGGAAGGAAGTAGCAATTTTTGACTTAGTCCTAATTCTTTGCTTGTTTTTTGTCTCCGTTTGTTATCTACATATCTACATTTCTTTTTCATAATTAGTGCAGCAGATGATTATTTGGCTTTTGCTTTGCAGGTAATATGATCAGCATTGCAAATTACACTTAATTAATAAATGGATAATCAACATGAGTAAATTAGCAGTTATAATTGGCCATTTGCATGTGTTTAAGCACATTGGAGCTTTGGCAGGTTTCTTTATCAGAATGTCTACAATGGTTCATCTTAGTTGTATCTGTTTGGAAAGATTGCAAAAGTAAGAATTTGTAACACTATTACATGTTATGATTCAGAAATGATCAGGTATTCAGAAATGAAAGCCTTAACACTTTGCTATAACAAATATGCAGTGGAATAACTAATAGTTTGTTAAATAAATTAAAGGAGGTTTATAATTTTGGGACATAACATTTGTAACAGCATTCTTGATGAAGCTTGATGCATACTTTTGTCATCTTCTTAATCATCTTCCTGAGGAGCTTTATCCAGGTGGCATTTTTTTTTACTCCCAAGTAGACAGAAATTTGTTAGCTTATTCTATCTTATTAATAAACGTTGCTTATTTGGGAAACAATAAAATTTTTAACTATAAATTACTTATTCAAAATACATATTGATTTAGATATATAAATTGGCATTCTTATTCTTCTTCTTCTATTCCACCCACGCGACGAGAAACTTCTCTCACCGTTTCCATAGCGGTTAGGGTTTTACTGGGACAGGTTGCTAGCCCGACGCCCAACCCTTCCTTTTGCATCCGGGCTTGGGACTGGCAATGGCGAACACTCACACACCCATTAATACACTACGGACAATTTAGAAACGCCAATCAGCCTACCATGCATTAACTTCTGTAAATTGCTCTGGATAAGGGTGAATAAAAATTAGCCATAAACCTTTATCATAGGCTTTTAAGACAGTGAAAAATATGTAGTCCTATATGGTATGTCTAATCCAAAATACGCACTATTGTCATTATTTTGATTTGTGTTTTCTTTCTTGCTTTTCAATACACATCATCCAATAAGAAACAAGCAGCAACAACATCCCCAAGCAACTTGGGCTCATGTGGCAAATTCTAAGTAATTTACCAAATCTTACTTATACAGTATGACAAGCTATGTACACGTAAAGTTTCAGAGGGGGCAGGGTTCGCTGTTTTAGCCTTTTTTAGTTTTAGCAAAACAGAGTTTTTTGTTTTGCTTTTTGGGGTTTTAATTTTTAGATCCAACACAGTTACTCTCATTCTTTAAAATTCTTTCAAGTTTTGAGTGAAGTCAGATTGTTGCACATCTGTGTCTCCCTCCCCTGCTTCCCCTGTGCTCACAGAGAATGAGGAATGTGTGCCCTGTGGCAGAGCACACCCAGCGTTTCCATTGCATAAAAATTCACATTGGATCATGTAGCATATTCCCTCCACGTTATTAATAAAAAAAAAGTATACACCAAGAAGATTTGGACTCCATAACAATGCAGATGCTGATGATTGAAGCACCATATAATAATGCACAACGTTTTCTACAGAGGTGAAGAAAAATGTATTAAGATCTAAAATAATTAGGTAACTAGTCCAAAGACCTTTTAAACTCTTGTTTTTATTATTGAGCTTTAAAGCAAACTTTTCCCTGGACTTGATATAAATAAGCGAGTCTATCACATGAATATGTACAGCAGCCTCTCAGTAAGGAATAAATGGTAGTCTGAATCCAGAAAAAAGATAATAGTGTCGAGTGCTGGCTTGTCGGCATTCGGAAGGTGTCTGCTCATAATGGCATGGAAGTGTTCCCAAAAGGGCGTGCATGTAGCTGAAATTGACTACACAAGCACTTGTAAAATAACAGATGAGCAGGGGTTCTCTCCCTGCTAAACATGAATAGCATAATTTCTAAAATGTCAAACTGAATCTGAAGAATCTTATGTCACAGCCATTAATGCAGTCTCCCATTAGTTTTAGAAATTAGTTTTTACCACTGTAAAACAGACGTGCTGACATGAACGCATTGCAGTTCAGTTGAATTGGTATTTATATAGAAACTATGCTTGCAGTATCTCTCAAACCAAACAAATGCACTCAAAACACTGAGACTGGCCTAGATTAAATGAGTCCAAAAAGCCTCTAAGACTGCCTCATCATACTGCTATCACCAATCTGAGAGGGCTAACATGTGCTTCCTCTGAGACACATGAAGCCAGCCAACCATATCTTTTGTGCTCATGCTGTGTCACAGAGCAGTGTAACACTCAGAGAAAAGCATTATATGCCCTCTCCAGCATACCTGAGCTCACAGATGCCCACGATTGGTTACTATCACTGTGACTGACAGGTGGGAGCAAGTATGCCCCCTCCCCACCCCCACCAGGACAGCATAGCCAATTTTGCTACCTTGGCTTCAGGTCACGAATGGCTGTGGCCTCAGGATTTGATCTCATGAATTCTGAATGATAGGGTAAATCATGTTCTACATTGTTGCTGTATTATTGGATCACATGATATTTTATATGCTGCCAATTAATGAGTGGAATCCATAAATGAAATTAAATCAAATCAAATCTGAAGTGATTAATTTGATAATTACAACTCCACAATTCATCTAGCAATATACTGACAATATACTGACAACTCCTTTTATACTGCATGTTTTTTTTTTAACATTTCATTCATATTATAATATTAATCTTTTTTTATTCTTAAAATGTCTCATGCTTTAATATTACATCATATTAAATTTGACAGCAAAGAGAAAAACAGGTATCTGATTCTTTAATCTGCATTTTCTATCCCCAAGACTTAAAGGCAAGTGCTTGTGTTTAAATGTTTTGGTCTAGACACTATTGAAATTTCCCTGCGTAAATATTGATGTAATTTTAGAACTTATGTCGCTAACTCTGAATACAGCCCACAATGTCTAATAGTTTTACAGCGCAAACAATTTGCATTCTTCTCTCACAAAGGCAACACTCTTGCTTATGTTTTATTTATATTTATTCCCACAGCCTTTCACAAATAAAAAGTATAAATAGGCTATTATGTGAATATGAAAATGAAACAGTCTTGTATATGTGCACAATTCATCTGTTTTGACTGTCCTACTTAGAGAGACATATCCATGAAAACAAATGAGCATTCCCAGCCAAAACAAAGCTGAAGTGCCAGAGTTCTGTTGTTTGAGCCACAGGTATCACACAGTAGGGGGAACCAACAAACCCACTTTATCAGTGCCAGTTCTTCAAGCAACAGATGTGTGGCAACTTTAGAGAATAGCAGAAGCACAGAAACAATGAAGAGTGGCAGCATGACAAAACAGTGAGGAGGAGGAGGAAGAGGAGATAGTGAAGAAATTAGCTTTGCCAGACACCAAATGACTTTTGCATGTTTCAGCTTTCCTGTCAAAAAAGAAAGGGTTCCTAATTGGAAAGTCAAACAGCAATGTCATCCTTGTTGAATTAACTAGCTATAAAATGCATCCCATTTAGCTTCAATGAAATGAGTTCATTGAGCTCTAGGAATAAAGGCCAGATCTGTTCATTATGAGCCTAGTTTCCTGAAAGCACAGTAAAGTGAAAATCACCTTAATTGGTAGAGAAGATGTTCAATGTGATACTCGCTCTAGCGTATAATGATGATCTTTGGGCTCTAACAGTTTTGTGAAACTCCTTTTTAATTTTTTTTTTTTTCTAGATACATTTTCAATATTTATTCCTATATATTTACATGAGGCGATCTCTACCACTTGCCTGCATGTATTTATTAAACACCTATAATTGTTGATTGAACCTTGCACAGTGTCATAATGTAGTTAAATACATCTGTAAAAACCATGTGTGATGTTATGAATGTGTTCTATAGATGCCTTTTGGAGGAAAAAAAGAAGTTTCACTTTATTTTGATTGCAACTGTAATTACTGTACATCAAATGTCATAAGATATTTCATGTATCAGTCACAATATGCTTTATATTTTTTTTCAAGATTAATTTGTTGTAGGGTGTTACATGTATTACTGGATTGTGAGTCAAATACACTGTTAGTATTTGATCAGACTACTGATTGCTGAACCATTTTGAGTAATACATAAAACTATGTAATGTTTTAAGTGCACAGTTCCTGTTGACAATCTAATGAAATGCTCCATATAGTCCCTTTCAGAATCTTTTGAGAGACATTAATTAACTCTGTGAGGTAATACTAGCTTCTGAGGCCAAGAATGCACTTACTTTTTTTCACAGAAGAAGAACACATCTATTGATATTTCTGCTGAATAAATGATTGAAAAGGCAAATTTTCCTTGGGATTTTGTTCAAGTATATCAACTTCTTTAATAGGCACTGTTTCAAAATGATCAAATATTAGCTTTTCCAAAAATGTCAAAAAGCAAACATATTTGATATATAAATATATATATCAAACATTTGTTATATCTGTTACACTGTTACACAAGAGATGTTCCCACAGTTGGTGTTTTGATGATGGTGATGCAGAAAGCTCTCTAAAATACTACTCCGAAATCTCCCAAAGATGCTCATGAGTTGAGGTTTGGAGGCTGTAAATATTGTAAACATATGACTTACATAATTTTTTCATGCTTATCCAACTATTCAGTGAGACCTTGTGTCCTGTGGATGGGGATGGGGTCATCCTTGAAGAGACTGTTTCCATCAGGATATAAATGTTTCATCATAGGATATAGGTGACTAGTCAGAAGAACTTTTTATTGAGTTGCACTGATCCTTGATGCTGACGGAACAAACGGTCCAAAACCACAGCAGCAAAATGACCCCTACAGCATAACAGAGGTAGCGGTTTAATTTGTCAGCCGTCTGATATATGCTCTTACTAAACATATCATTGTGGCAATGCCCTGTGGAAATCATTATTTACCCACCGATCCGAGAAAAGCGGAGAGTCTGTACAGTTTTATGGAAGGCAGAACGGTAGTGAGATAAGCATGAGAAAATCCCTTACACAAAAATATATCAAACATCAAATGAAATCAAAAAGTTGAGAGGCAGAAAATAACAAATACGCATAAAGCCAGCCCATCTTACTTTCCTTGATTCCAAACTCCTTTCTTATTACCTATGAGCTGTATCTTCAAACTGTTCTCACACATCTATTCATCCAGGCAGGAGAGCCATTAGTTCATGAGCTCCACCTGTGCCCACTGCAGGTGGCCTGGTGCTAGTTAGAATTAATGAATTTGATCAATTCAGATTGGCTTCCTTACACAGATTAACATCAGCGGCCCCAGAAATCCTAAGAAATCCAGAGTCATTGCTCCTCACTTTCACATAACACCTTGAAGTCGGGCATTACATCATTACATCAAGAAAATTAAACATGCAGAAAATGACTGAAGTCATAAGTTAGGTTTCATCATCGGAAAGATGAAATCTGCAGAAGGATAGGAAACATTTTGCCTAATAATTAAATGTTTAATGATATATATAACATACAGTAAAGGCAGGGTCAATACAGGACTCTCCATAATCATAAACAGTAACACAGACAAGGGTCTGAATAACTTGGAAACTAGAAAAACACAGCTAAGTAACACCTAGAAACACCTGAAACGTCACAAAGGTACACAGGCAGGTAGGGTAGTTCATTCATATAGACAATTTTGTAACAGTTTGTGGAGTCTCTAAAGTGGAATAGAAAACAGTACATATTTCTGTTTTATACCACATTGCTGGTGAATTCTCACATCTGATTTGTAAGAAGGTGTTAAAATTGTCTAACTTCAGCTCTGATAATAGCTCCAACTATAATTCAAATAACAGGTTTATATTAATGAGATCATTCTAATATGTTATCGGTTCATATTCACCTAGACCTGTGTAAATCTAATTCTAATATTAAACAGATATGAAGAATGTTTTTTTTACAAATAAAATAGAGAATTGTTTATGTGCTTTCTGAGACGTTTATTCAACATTTAAGGAAGGAGTCTCCAGTGTCAATATTTTGTTATCAGTCAGTAAGTTTTCAGACATTGGAAAGTCATCTAGAGAGAAAAGTTTGTGCTTTTTGTCTTCTTGGTAATAAGATGTGGGTATTTTTGTCTTATTTATTTCAAAACATATGAAAAAAGAGTTGGCTGCTATAATGTAATAACAAAAGCAGTCTTGCAGATGTTCCATAATCATTAAATATAACTATAAAAAGTTTTAAAATATTTTGTTTCAAATAAATTGAATGTAAATGTTGGCAAATTATTGTGGTTGAATATTTTGTCAAATTGCTGTGGTTGATTATTTTCCTATAACAACACACCCTGTCATATTTAACTCTTTACTTATAGCTAGTGGCACTAAGACTCTTTTTCTGAAACATATAATTAAAGCAGTATCATGTGTATAAGATGTTCTCATTAAGTAATATTAAAGAAAAAGCTGTTTAAACAATGTTAAGTATGTTTTCGAGCTGTTCAAGAAGATCTGTGGTCTCAAGGACCTCATACAGAATATGGCTGTTTTTACACTGCAGACAAAGCAACATTGTCTTTCTTTTCTGACATACAAAGACTTCTGAAAAGAAAAGGCTACTAAATCCATGTAATTGAATTAAAACTTGAGTACATGAAAGTAATGCATAATCACTCTCTTTTACAGTGAAAGTATAATTGCTCACTTAGTTTTCTTACTGAAGTTGTCATACACGTTTCACTTTTGCTCAGAGCTTTAGAGAAACACAGCATAATTGCACAGCCCACTGATTTATGAGTGTTTAGATTTTCAGTTTTGGTTTTAGATACACTGGCAACTTTAACTAATCTAAATGTTGAATGATGCAGGCTAGATGATTATCTGATGCCAAAACACTAAAATTTCTTGCAGTTGGGGCTGATTTCTGATACTTCAGAACTTTTCTGGTTGGCACTCTGTCCCAGTGGAAAAGTCCAGAAAATTCATCTTGAAGCAGTGTGTGGTTTCCTTTTAAACTAGTGAATCCTGCATACTGAAGCAATCACAAGCTTCACAAGCCATCGGGTTAGATGCTGTATAACTGGGAATCACTCAAAATGCTGATCTTGCTTTCTACTGATGATAAGTATCATTAAAATGCTGATACTACTCCCTTTCAAAAGCAACTGAATGTTGCATGAGGTTTACATTGTGGGAAGCGCCCTTGCACGTGACCAGTATCTGAAGTCTGTGTAAAATCACACTTATTTATTGGCCTGCCTTGGTCAGGTGACATGTCATTTTGTGCATCGCATGACTATAAAATGGCGCCTATAAACCAGATAATCCACCTTATTATCTTCAACAAAGTCAGTTTTCTGTGTGAACATTCCTAAAAACTCTTCACTGCTGTTGAGGCAGCCAGCCAGCTCAGACCCTGGAGAACCCATATGGGTCTGGTGGGGGAATCAGAGACGTGTGATGCTGTATCAGAGCCGACTCTCAGCTTCCGGGTTTTATAGAATCCGCTATAGAGAGTCAAACCACCGTCTCTGACTCCGAGGAGCCAGAGGGGGGAGCCAGTGAGAAGGAGAGTGCTCCCTCACACAGCAGAAAATGCCCCTTTTTTCCTAGAAGTGCACCATGATGTGTCACTCTTCTGGGGAAAGCATTGTTTATAGCCCCACAACGTGGGATAATTTGGCCATCATGGGGGATAATCAGAATGGCTATTTTGCTATGCTGAAGGTGGAGGAGGTGCTTGTGAGCCACCTCTCTCCAGAAATGGCAAAAAATCAGGGGGTCCAGCTTTGCAATCCAAGCTGTGTGTGAGTTGTTCGATGAAGTCTATGAGGCAGTGGGTCTTGAAGTGGGTCTCAGAATACAATGGCAGTGTTGCAGAGCAACCAGGCAAACCTACTGAATTGTGAGGGAGGCATAGAAAGCCAGGGGTACCAGGGGGCCAAAGTCACAGCCTGCTAGTAGGCCTGATTTAAAATGATAATTAGTGCCAAAAAGGCAAAAGAACTGGTCCTGAGGGGCTGCAGAGGGAGGTTTCAGGGGATGAGACATTTTTTTAGGACAGTATGCCCCCAGTAAACAAAATTTGGAAAGTTAACCTCACTAAAGACCATCTGGCAGCATGGATACTAATACCAAATGCATCTCCATGGTTTCTATCTGCCATAGAAAAGGGTTCCAGGTCCAGTTCATAGGTGTGTTCACCACAGTAGTGGAGGTAGTGATAAAACCCCTGAGAGTAATCAGTTATCAAATGGCAATTCCTATGTGCTGTCTCTGGACTGACTGTCATCTAGAGTGTTATATAAATCACCTAGAAATGTGGGCTGTATTCCTAGCACTGAAATTATTTAATCCTGAGTTGAGAGGTCACCATGTGTTAGTTGTGAAAGACAATACAGCGGAGGCCTCATTTATCAACCACCATGGAGGGTTACATTCGCACCACCTGTTCAGTCAGACACAACTAATTCTTCTCTGGGCAGAGGGAAAGTTTTTGTCAGTGACTGCAATGTACATTTTGGGCAACCAGAATGTGTTGGCAGAGATCATGTTTAGGCAGGGGCTGTGGCCCAGGGATTAGAGGCTTCATCACCAAGTGGTGGAGTCCATCTGCTGGAGGTTCGATCAAGCAGAAGTGGATGTGTTCACCTTCGAGGAGACAACTCATTGCCTGCTGTGGTTCACCCTCACTCTTCATGCCATGGTACAGACTGGGCTGTATGTCTGAAATGTTTTTCCCCCGATCGCTCTGGTCCCACAATTCTAGCGAGAGTTTGCCAACACCAACTACATCTGCTGCTAGTAACACCTTATTGGCCAGCTCAAATTAGGTTCTTGGAGATAATATCCCTGCTGGACAGCACTCCTTGCAAGATTCCCATTGAAAGCGATATAGTACCTCTAGCCAGAGGATTGATTTATCACCCTTTATCACCCTGTCAGAACTATGGATACTGTGGGTCTGGCCCCTGAGGGGCACCAGCTCATAGATTCTGGTCTCTCACCTGAGGTTGTAGAGACCATGGTAAATGCTAGAGCAGCATCTATGAGAAAATTGTATGCATTCAAGTGGCAGCTTTTTTATTGTGCTCTGAGGAACACCAGTGAGACCCAGTAAACTGTGCAATAGCTACAGTTCTGGAGTTCTTAGTGGAACGTTTCTCAGCAGGGTTGACTCCTTCTACAATTAAGGTCTTCATGGCCACCATTTTGGCCAGCCATGACCCTGTTGATGGAGCCTTTGTGGGAAACATCCTCTAACATTGAGGTTTAACATTATTGTTGAGGAGTGTTTGATATCGTGTAACTGGGTTGATGTGATCATGTGAGCAATTTCTGATCATTCTTTTTAAAAAATGTTTGTTCGAAATATTTTCAAAATGCAGTGGATGTGAAGAGGACTTTTAAAAACTAGATTTTGAAAACAACTTTTTCAAAAAAAATATCCATTTATGCATTTCTTTATTGTGTTACTAAAACTTGCTTTCTTTCATATTTGTACAGATTTGCCTAACAAGCAGGAATGTTCAGTTAATCACAATTTAGACCACACAGTTGGCATTGATCTACTAGTTCTACAAATACCCCTTTCCCACTAGCATTGGGTAGACTCACAATTACACCCTCCAGGGTTTTCCCGTAAATGTGTTGCATTTTCATGATGCACCCATAATGTATGTATGTATGTATGTATGTAAAAACAAAATAATATTATACGCTAGATCAAGTGCTATTTTATAAGCTAGCAAATAATTAGGGTGGGGAGCCAAATAGTTTTAAAACCAAATGTGTAGTGATTCATTTCATGATTACAATTAACTATTGTCAACACTGTATATGGCCTATTGAGCTTACCATTGCAGAGCCCACATTGCATGTGCTCACATTTACTTTTAAGACAAATTTGCATTTAAAAACATGACTGTGAAACCTTAAAATATATATTATGACTCAATATCCTGTTGTCAAATCAGAACGTTTTCAGAATGTTTCGAAGTTTTATTACTTTTTTGAAAGTATTGTGTTTGCCTATTTTCTGAGAGCAGACACAGTTGCCTAGACATCTTTTTCTGGCCTTTTTAAAATCTCTATTCCAACACAGATATGAATGACTTGCCACAAACCTACAAGCACTGCACTAGGTAAAATACGGCCAGAGGTAAAGGGGTTGTAATCAAGCATGCAGGACTTGGCTCTTCTAGATCCAAACAAGGTTGATGAGCAAAATGCTACAAATATACTACATCCTAGTTTATATAACCCTCATTCCCTAAAATGTGCATGCAATGATGTTTGATTCATCTCTCAGGATTGTCCATGTAAGCCAACAGATAAGGTGGCTTGGTTGCTGCAATGGTGCTCTGTGTCAAGGTTGATTCGAGGAGTGGTTTGATTGTTTGTTTGTTTGTTTTTGTTATGTTATGTGGTTTGATTGTTTGTTTGTTTGATTTGTTATGTTTTTAATTACCTTCCAGATGCCAGTGTGTGATGGTAAGACAGGTAGTGAAAGAGGAGCATTTCCTTAATATTTATTAGCACACTCGTGCTGCTTTGACCCATGCTTTAACACCTTGCTGCCAGAAAATGCATGACAATAAAATGAATGCAATGTCCTTAGACTTCATGCTGTAATGGGTACAGAATAAAATATCCGAATCTGTCTTAGAAATGTTATCTTTTTATATATACCAGGAATGCATGCAGAAAATAGAAAATCTGCCCATATTTTATGAATTGATTCTCCAACATATAACACAGTTGTTTGCAACTCCAGAGTTGAAATTGAGTCACTTACATTGCATCACAGATGAGTCACTTCCCTTAAAAATACACAGAACGAATTCACAGCTGCACAGTGTCTGTTTGACACTTTCTATATCCAGTAGACCTTGCTGTGGCAGACGTTACTCTAACTACATGTCACATTTGCGTTTGTTTCACAATAGACCACTTCCATTAGCTGGACCCCTGCCTTTTTTCTCACCAAAATAGAAAAGGAAATTAGGTTTGTACTTATCCAGACATTACCAAAACCACCCACAGTCTTGTATTTTACAAGAGTTAGAAGGACGCATGGAAATGATCATGTGGCAGGTGTCTCAATAACCTCTAATTTTGCTTTTTTTTTCTAGCAAGTTGCACTCATATATGGCTCCCCAAGCCGAGTCAGTGGTTATTTCATGATTACTGTCAGGCAAAAGAACTTCAGGTGTCACATTTTAAGTGACAGCAATTACTTTTTATGTGGTAAGTGGAAAACAATATTGTCATCATTTGGCACTAATGGACATGAGAAACACAGCCTTTGCACAGGCTTGTCAACCCACTCTCATGTAAAAATTTGTTCCATTTCATACAAATGGAGCTGTAATAAATATTGAAAACCATTAAGCCTGCTCTTTAACCTAACCTTGATCTTTAGTAAGACATTAATAATCTTTCACCAAGCTTGCTTAAGCACATTTTTACAAGAAATCCTTGTGACATTATCTGTGATAAAATGCCAAGGGAAAAGGAACAAGGCTGCCACAAAATCTGGCCCACAAAACTATATTTTGCATCATCTTTTTGTCTTCCCAGAATATCCCAGACTGCACAGAATCTATATTTTCCTTTGCTTGACTTCCATTCCACTGTGTATTTTCCATTGCTGATGAAACTCCTTTTTTTTTAGAACTTGAGCTTGTCCTAATCTCGACCCTATCACAGAAAAAATAAGTATGTTCTATAGAAGGGATGCACAAAAATCTATTCACTTTTTAAGCACATAGTCATAAAAGAAATTCACATGAACACTGATGTATGACTGATGTATTCAGACACATTTGCATACCAGCTGCTTTGATCAACTTTTGAGGATAAGTCAGAATAAACATGTTGGTTCCAGTGTGATACACAGGCAAGTTCCCCAGATTGTGACATTATAGTGAACTACCTCTTTCGATATAACAGGACTACGTGTTTCACAATCTAGCCCTAAACACTATCTAGTATCTTGGAAGCCAGTGGCATAGCCAAAAATTACTGTAATTTCAGGGTGGTGGTGGTGGTATGCAGAATTTGTCATTTATTTACTTACGGCATGATCAACCAATCTTGCTACATTATTAACATTAATATATGAAGAAATATGTATATGACAATGTTTAAAATAGCCTGCTAGTAATAGAAAACAACATCTTATGAAACCAGATCTGCTTTTATTTCTCTCCTTCTGCAGCAGATGTGCAGTTCTTCAGTTGCTGTCACCCTGATATCCTTAGGTTCAGAGTGTAGCTAGCTAGTAGTTTTAATCCTGTTCCTCACCAGGCCTGCTGGAGGCCAATAAAGTGATTAAACATGCTAAGGTATGTATACGCTTGATGTCTGGAGCGGTTAAATATGGAGGAATTGTAATGATGACTATATTGACTTTTATGAACACCATTATATCGCAATTACTACGCAAAACAAACACGAATCCCATCCCCCGCAATGCCTTTATAGTAAGCCTGTCTCTTGGCAACAAGCACCTTGATTATAACATATTTATAATGTTCTATGATGGTTTAAAATATATCCCCTTCATGGCAGGTTAATGGAAAATAGAAAAAGTTATTTGCAAACACAGCAGGAGTCTTTTATAAAACAATGAGTAAGACTTTCTTTTGCTGTCTCTATTACCACAGACTGCTGCAATTTTACTAAATTATCCTTTCCACCTATCAGCCACATTTGGAGAATTTGAACACCTTTAGCTCCTTTTAACCATCTCTCTCTAAGCCAAACTAAAGCCTAATTACTTATTTAATTGCCTAATAAGAAAGATTGAGGTAGGTAATTAGGATGAGGGGAAGGCAGATATGTGTTACGGCACAGTGTAAATGTTTCCATAACAGCTTTTCAGCTTTCTGCTGTCCCATTTAGCTCCAGCTGATTGAGAATCTTGATCTTGAATGACCTGAATGATTAGTCGATGGTTTGACACGTGCAAGGAAGCATGCAGGCTACTCGGACGTGAAGGTGGATTTAGTGAGCGTGATCCAGAGGTGAGCTAAGATCACTACAAGTCCCATACTTCAAGGTTATGAGGGGCTCATGCTCAGCCTACAGAAAGATAAGATGCTTTAGAGGAGCTATTGAAGCCCTGCAGTCATAGCGGAAAAAAAACACATTAGATGTTCAAAAAGATCTCTTTTTAATTCCATATCAGTGTTCTGTCATGTTAGACTGACAAAAGACTTTTCCTTCAGACAGTCGAGATATTTTCAAAATGATATACGATTAGATTTTGCTAATAGTTTTCACATTGATATTTTAGGGGTAAAAAATTTGTCTAGTCTGTATCTTTACCATGTATTCTGTCTTCTGCTATATTTCTTTGATATCTTTAATATTAGTTAATGGCTCATCTCGATTTCAGCAATACATTTTTTATATTTTTTTATTATTATTATTGTAGCTGGATTTGTTTTTTCCACACTGCTCCGATGCCTCTGGTTTCCTCTCACTTTCCAAAAACATTCTGATGGTTGGATTGGCTATGCTAAATTGACACTAAATGTGAATAGGCGTGTGAATGTGTTTGTGTGTGCTTTGTGCCCTACAATGGAATGGCATCCCATCCAGGGTTATATTCCAGACTAAAATGAAGTGTTCTCAGAAAAGGATAAGGATCCATAGCAACCATGACCAGGATAAAACTGTTCCTGAAGATGAATGAAGGAAAATGTTTTAATTACTTTTGTGAGACATTTTGTTATTTCTATTAACTGTATAATGTTGTGTGCATAATTATTTACATTTAGCCATAACTGAGTTATGGACAAAATTAATTTGTTATGAATGAAACAATGTAGTATGTTGTATTTAGTTAGTATGATAAATTGAAGTGGAGGTGACGGTGACATTAAGAGGGCTCTAGATAGATACAGTGAGGGAAAAAAGTATTTGATCCCATGCTGATTTTGTATGTTTGCCCACTAACAAAGAAATGATCAGTCTATGATTTTAATGGTACGTTTATTTGAACAGTGAGAGACAAAATAACAACAAAAAAATCCAGAAAAACGCATGTCAAAAATGTTATGAATTGATTTGCATTTTAATGAGGGAAATATGTATTTGACCCCTCTGCAAAACATGACTTAGTACTTGGTAATGACCTAGTAATTACTTTTAATTTTCAATGCCCTGGCTGAGGGAAGGAGGTTCCTCCTTTGGCTCCTCCAAACACGGCGAGTTGAGTTGATGCCAAAGAGTTCCATTTTGGTCTCATCTGACCATCAGAGGACAACTGGGTGAAAGTGTTGTGGTCAGATGAGACCAAAATGGAGCTCTTTGGCATCAACTCAACTCGCTGTGTTTGGAGGAGGAGGAATGCTGCCTATGACCCCAAGAACAGCATCCCCACCATCAAACATGGAGGTGGAAACATTATGCTTTGGGGGTGTTTTTCTGCTAAGGGGACAGGACAACTTCACCGCATCAAAGGGACAATGGACGGGGCCATGTACCGTCAAATCTTGGGTGAGAACCTCCTTCCCTCGCATGTCAAAAAAAACATTTTTGACATGCGTTTTTCTGGATATTTTTTGTTGTTATTCTGTCTCTCACTTTTCAAATAAACCTACCATTAAAATTATAGACTGATCATTTCTTTGTTAGTGGGCAAACGTACAAAATCAGCAGGGGATCAAATACTTTTTTCCCTCACTGTAGCAACATTAGTGATAGTAACATAATTTGAATTATGTGGGTTGAAATTCACAAAAAAACCAAACCCATGCTTCAATGATCACGAGGTTAGTATAAATGATACTAACTGTAAATAGTATGCTAATTTAATAAAATAAATAATTTAGTAGTATAACAATTTGCATAAAATATAAAAATGTGTAATATTTCCCTTCAACTGCCATATAATTTCAAATGCCCTTTAATTTGAAACAACGCCACGTCCATCAGTGGCCAGACACAACAGAACAAAATTGGTGGTGCTTTCTGGGTGGGAGGGATAGCATACTCTCTCCCCTGCCAACCATAGTGACAGAAAAAAGCAATAATGGGCAACTGTAAACTCATGTATACAGTGGAGGGTGAATAGTTTACTTTGAGTGTGTTACACTGTGTTGTGATGCAGCATAAGCATCAGTTAGAAAAGTTGTATTTGGCTGTCTCAGAGGAAAAAAGACTGTTCCTAGGGTATAAAAATTTTGAGAGAAATGTCTTTTCTCCCGCTTGAGGCCCAGATGACTGCCAAAAGAACAGTATGATACATGGTGCTGTTTTCAGAGCAGGCTTTTTTTTTGTGCAAAATACACCACAGACAGTAGCCAGCTAAAGTTGTTTATATCAATATGATGATGTTCCACTCATTTCGTGGATTTAATAAATTACACTTTTTATTGGAAAGTAAATTTTTAAAATGTAATCAAATGTTGTACATTAAGTTTGCAGCATATTTTATAGCCTATCACTTCTGTTCATAATTTTCAGTTCTGTGAATGAGGTGGAGGCGGAGACCTGGAAGGCAAAATATTTTTACAAAATGGCAGCCAACACTGGACACTCCATGGAATTGCAGCACAGGCTAGTCAATTTTCCATCTGTTTCAAGCCACAAATAATTTGATGATGTCTCAAAAGAAAAAAATTAAGATATTTGAACAAAATGCAAGTTTTGGGCACTTGCGATCCATATACAGCTCCCACCGCAGTATTTCAATAACTGACAACAGCTAGAGTGCCAGAGCACCACTTTGGCAATGTTTACATATATCTTGTGGAGAATCCATCTCCTTACACTGTCACCAGGATGAAAGCGTACAAAAGTACAGACTGGATGGGTCAATAACGCTGCCATTTGGGACATGAAGCATAAGAAATTTCAGGTTCACTGCAGTCCCCATTCTAGGGCAGAAATATTTTGGTTAGGTTGACACAATATCTAATGACATAAATCCAGTCAAAAAAAAAATTCAATGTCAGGTAAACCATTCCTACTGTTTAACCCTCATCCTACCATCTGGGGTGTCCGCAGACCACTGAAGTGTACTTTTTGTCATATCTCACAGCTGCTTTGTTCTTTCCTTCGAATTTTTCATGACTTTGTCAATCAATTTGTTGCTTATGACTTCATATCATTGCTTTCAGTTTTTGTTTTAATTAGTGATTTTTGAAAAAAACAATGAATTGGGGTCCTGGGGACCACAGTCAAAAGCATTCACTTCTGTCTATGCAGTTTTAATTCATGGCACTATTTATTGAGTTCATGTTTCCCATAGGTCATAATTTAAAGTATCACAAACTATCAAGGCTGGTAGAGGTACTCTATCATTCATTTAGATCGAGACAGACCCAGATGCAGAAGACACAGATGCCTTCATCAACTGGATGAGGAACGTCCCAGATTGGAAGTTTTGAGAACATGGCCAACATTGATGGATCTACCTGAGACAGCTGGGGCATGCCCTGGTCATGCCACACATGAAGAGGAGAGGTAATACTGCCATGCTCCAAGCCCCAATCCCAGCAGCAATGACCATCATAGGAGTGAGGAAAACTCCACCTGCTGCTGTGGACGTCCAACAATCAGCTGGAAAATCTACTCAAAAAGGTTGTAGCCTTTGCTCCCAAAACACAGCCAGGAAGGTAGCAAATGTTTGCTCCTCCTGTCACATACCAGTATGCTCTGAGCATAGCATGAGCCAAATCATGTGCTATAATTCCCTGTAGTGTATGGTGTTCATAGTTCTATGTAAACACCATTAATTTTACATTATGTAAAATTGAAAAATCTAAATTTGATTTACATTCATTCAACCTTTATTTTGACAGTGAGTCATACTGAGACCAAGGTCTGTATCTACGTTTGGATTGAAAGCCAAATAAAATTATAAAAATAAATAAATAAATAAATACATTTCGATTGAATGACTGTGGGTTTATTTCAGTTATTTTTTTTGAGGTCTAAATGACCCTGGTTGGTTTCACCATATAAATATAACACAATTAATGTTCCCCAAGGAACCCAGTCAGTAGTCCTTGTATGTTAAATAAGTTGGTAGGATGAGGGTTAAACTGTTAGTGCATACGACTGAACAACTATCTGTAGTTTTAGCTAAATAAATCTTGTAAAAATAATTGGTGGGCAGTTTAAGAAAGCCATTTTTTGCCCTCCAAATGGGCGTTCCTCTAGGAATGTTGTCACGTATCTGGAAACTCTGGACTCCATTTCCCATCAGCCACTGTACTGCACCACATAACCACATGCACCACAACTGCACCTGATCCACGTTTCTGGTTAATGAGCACCCATGTGTATATATAGTCTTTGTCTACACTCTCTCCTTGTCTTTCATTGTCTGAGACTTCTGTCTTTCATGTCAGTGTGTTCTGTTTCTTGCCATAGTATCTTGCCAAGTGGTCTTAGTGTTTGTCTAGTAGTCTATTTGTTTACATTAAATGTTTAAAATCTGCAACTGCTTCTGCCTCAACCCCAAGTGTGACAGAACGAAAGACCTTTACTAAGAAGCAGCAGATTGCCCCGATGGACGCCTGGTGCAACGCCTATGCAGAGTGGTATCTCAAGATAACGGAGCAGGGAAGAAGGTCGAGGGTACTGATGGCTCAGAGTAGCCACATACTCGGAATACCATCGCGGTATAGCGCATGCACCATACCACACCCGGCGTTCGTTGTGGAATATGCCAAGTTACACGGGTTGGAGTTTATGCTCGGAGATGACACCGAATCCCGCCCTCCCTACCCTCTTCTGGATGTCGCTCTGCCTTCCCATTCAGCTGAAGTCGTCACGCAGCCATCCCGTTCAGCTGAGGTCGTCGCGCAGCCTTCCTGTTCGTCTGTGGACGCCGCTCAGCATCCTTGCTCAGCTGTGGACGTCGCTCTGCCTTCCCGTTCAGCATAGGTCGTCACGCAGCCGTCCCGTTCAGCTGAGGTCGTCGCACAGCCATCCCATTCGGCTGTGGACGCCGCTCAGCATCCCTGCTTGTCAGTGGACATTGCTCTGCCTTCCGGCTCGGCAGTGGACGTCGCTCGGCCTTCCTGCTCAGCTGCGGTCGTCTCTCTGCCATCCTGCCACACTGAGGACGTCACTCTGCCTCCATGCTCCGCTGAGGACGACGCTCCTTTCCTTTGCTGCGCTCAGTGTGTCGCTCCCCCTTCCTGCTCCACAGAGGATGCCGTTCCCCCCTCATGCTCCTCGGAGAGCGTCGTTCCTCTGTTGGGCCTCGCGGAGAACCTCGCTCCCCCCGTGAGCCTCGCGAAAAACCTCGCTCCCCCTGTGAGCCTCGCGGAGACCCTCGCTCCCCCCTGGAGCCTTGCGGAGACCCTCACTCCCCCCTGGAGCCTCGTGGAGACCCTCGCTCCCTCTTTGAACCTCGTGGGGGTCCTCGCGTTCCTTTTCTACCCCAGGAAGGAGGTCGCCCCGCTTCCATGCCCCGCCAAGGACGTCCTTTTGCCTCCCTGTGCCGCTGTGGGAGCCGCTCGGTCTACTGGCTTTGTTGACTTTTTGCCCGGGGGCCCGGGGCCACCGGTGGGGGGCCGTGTCAGTTTGGGCACTCCGGGAGTAGCGCCCTTGGGGGAGGGTTCTGTCCCGTATCTGGAAACTCTGTACTCCATTTCCCATCAGCCACTGCACTGCACCACATGACCACATGCACCACAACTGCACCTGATCCACGTTTCTGGTTAATGAGCACCCGTGTATATATAGTCTTTGTCCACACTCTCTCCTTGTCTTTCATTGTCTGAGACTTCTGTCTTTCATGTCAGTGTGTTCTGTTTCTTGCCATAGTATCTTGCCAAGTTGTCTTAGTGTTTGTCTAGTAGTCTATTTGTTTACCTTAAATGTTTAAAATCTGCAACTGCTTCTGCCTCAACCCCAAGTGTGACAAATGTGATGACTTGTGAAAACTATTCATTAATAAGTGCTGGACTCCTCATGTTTCTGAAGATTTAGAGCAGGTTAAACTGTGCTGCACGTGTTGTCTTTCAAATCAAGCTAATACAATTCTCAACTAAAGTCATTCTGTGGTGTTATGTTGACCAGATAAAGTAGTAAATATGGGCCACTTATTTGTTATCTAGATGTACCAGCATTGTTCAACAAAAGCAGCTCTGCTGTTAGACAGCTGTATTAGAAACACTACTCCACCCAGTTCAGCATAATCATTTTCATTTCTAGCTGATTAATTAGCAATTGGATGAAAACACATGAATATTGGCTTATATGGCCATTGAGCGATGCTTGCACCTGTACTAAAATAGAGCCCATGGCATTTCTAGCATTTGGAAGTCTGCTCACTCCCAAAAATGTGAGAAAAATAGCATTTAAAGATTTAATTCTTACTCCACTGAAAGATGCCCTACCTACCTCTACATTTACCGTATAACCCAATCTACTTATGGAGAAACAACATGAATTTTACTGACAAATTTAAAAGTTTACAACGAGACGTGAGTTCTCATTTTGATTATCAGCATTATTTACATCAGTCCAGATGAGGTAAAAGTCACTCTCAGATTTAAACATGGGCCGCATCATCGTCTCTTCACTCAAGTATCTCTGTTCATGGTAACCTTGGTGTGAAAATAATTGCTGATTCGTTCTGTCAGTTCTGTTCTGTTGGCTAAATTTCTTTTTATTGATGTCTTTTTATTAGGCCATTTAAACATTTCAAAACTGATTTAACTGTCGTCTGTACAGAGTGTGTAAGTGGTTTCCTCTGTTTTGATAACACATGAGCATTGCGAACAATGTCAGAGCCAGTCTCAGATTGTAAACTCAATTGGTTATGCCTATTTTACAACAACACATACCTATACAAAAATTTGACCAAAGCACACGAAAAGACATACAGCTAGACTAGCTAGCAAGGTTTTAGACATATTATTACTATGTTTGTTGAACAGGCTCTTTACCTAGTGTGAGCTTTGCAGAAAACCAAGGCATAAAAGCAAATAAATCCACTTCTGGGTCATTGTTATGAAATATATGAAAATGTCATGGGCAGAAAAAAAATAAAATTTGCCAGAATTCAGCCAAAGTAATTTGGGATGAGTTTTCCCAGACCACCACACAGACTGGGCCAGGAAGGTTCCTTTTGTTTTCAAATATATAATGCTTGTAGAAAAGTATATTTGCAGTATTCAGACTACTTCCATTATACAATATTGATGTTGTTTTAGATGAATACCACTGAAAGGTTTTCTTATGGTATATGCTTGGTCACCAATGGGAATATATCTTTCTACTTATGCTAGAAGTATTTGAGTCTGTTTGAAGGTAGGTTTACCACTTCACACCCAGTGGTGAATATTGTCTGTTTGAGGTGTGAGAAAGAGTGGTGCAGGCACTGTAGCTTGAAGGAGTCAAAGCTCTGAGTGTTCTTCTTGAATTGATTATTGGTGAACAGGTCTTTTCATTTGTCTGGGCCATTTGGATGAATCTCCCTACTCAGCAATTGTCCATCATTCTAGCACTAAGAGCATGCTGTTTGTCTCCTCACTCGTTTCTTACCTTATCAGGCATGTTTAGGCACTTGACACAGAATGCATAACTACATATTTTGTGTTGCAGACTCTGTGTATCTCTTTTCTCTATCTGAAGCTCACAACCTTCTTTTCCTTGAGCCATTTTGATGGAAATGATCTTAGAGAATACTGGCAAAATGAAGGAAGGCAGCAATGCTTGAATTTATTCATGTGTATTTGACCTTCATGAATAAAAATACTGGATTTTCAACTCACAGAGAAAGTTTGCATGTGCAAATTTCTCCAGTGCCCTGGGTTCAATATGCATGCCATAAAGAGAGACAAGCCATTATTGTATACATTGGAACAAATAATAGTGATTCAAAGTATCCCTATTTATATTCTACCTAATGATAAAACCTTGTCTTGCAACAATTGACTAGAGAAATTACCCAGAAACCTCCATGTAGATAAACTTCTGCATATTAATTAGAGCAGACAATAATGTAGGCTAGGTGCTGGCACCACCTTGGAGATCTGACAGGCTATCTTCCAAAAGCTGAATCAACCACTGCCAGCCATTTACTTTGTGCATACCTCATGATCTAATAAACTTTCCATTGTATATAGCTCTGTGGTTTCAAGTGATAGGTTTGGCTACTGACTATTATTAATTGAATTAATGGTTTGTGAGGAAGCACCTTTTCTAGGAGCATTTACATAGCAAAGCAGAGGCAGTGACAAGCCATGCCATTCCTGATAAAAACAAAAAAGCCCATGTTTTGGGCTGGAAGATTTTCCAAACAGACATTTAAGTGTGCTTACAATTTTATTGTGAAATGTGATCATATCACAGCTAATTATAAAAGAATCAATCTGATTTGTCACAGACAATAGCAGTGACATTTTTGCAATGTTGACAAGCCTTTCATAATTTCACACTGGAAAGTTTTGCATTGAAAATAAGTACTAGTTAATTGGTAAGTGCCTGTGCTTTATAGTCAGTTCCAAATTGCTTTCAAATTACCGCTTCAGAGCCAAAAGGAGTGACAGATCCATCTCTTATGAGCACACCAAAAGGCAATCATCTATCTAATGTCTAATTTTATGGACTAATTATAGTTTGGTTTTAATAACAGTCCTGTCTGACATTTCATAATGTTGTTATTTCTTGGCATCAGGGCTGTGTTAATAATGTGGGTTTGCCTGATTAAAATGTCCCATCTTTCCAGCGATATCATCATTCATTCACAGGCACAGTGCTTGATTTGAGGCAGAGTTGCTGACTATATTCCCATTACAAGCTTTTTCTGTACATAAAATGCATCTTATTGTTTCCCATTTGCATTGATCGTAATCCAACAGGTAAATGCCACATTGGGAAGCATTTACAGAGACACGCTCTGCATATTTTGTGGTAACACATCAATCTTGGAAGGCTGAAATCTTTGTAAGACTTTGGTGCTTGATTCATTGCATGCCATCAAAAAACTTCAGCTTAAATGCTCCTCAAGGGCACAGGCAGAGGGACATGCCACATATTTTATGTCAGAGTGCACATTTTCTTTTGGTACTGTTGGTTTTATCATCAACTATAAAAAGCATTTAGCAATGAGAAGCTGAAATCCAGACATATTTCATGCTACACACACACACACACACACACACACACATTCATATGCAGGGTCAACTGGTATAAATGGACAAGAGGGTCTAAATAAATAAAAATAAGGTTGAATTTTTGCCAACCAAATTGTCTTATTTGCTCTTAACAGTTGTTGTTTTTACTTTTAAAGACCAAAAGGTAAATCTAGTCAAATGTTTAACCACATGTCTCATGCACAGCCTACACAAAGAACACTGGATGCAAGGCAAGAATACACACTGGTTCTATAGACTGAATTTTGTCTTCCCAAATCCAGTTAGAATAATAGCAACAATCAACTGATAATTAGACAAATTAAATTACTACTGATCACGTGCATACCATATAACTTTATGATAATGGAATTGTGAAAATAATTCACAAGGTAAGATCCTCTTTCTGGACTTGAGAGGCCAAAAAGCTCCTTGACCCTCTTCACTGATTGACTCCTAATGTGTCTCCTAACAAATTCTTTAATAACGAATATATTAGTATCTTTATCACTACTTCTATATCATATAACTTATCATTCCTAGACATTTTTATGTCAGACAAATAAAGCCTAATGATTTCCCATTCTAGCCGGAGGAGGATAGGTTACTCCTGCTGAGCCCTCGTTCCTCTCAATGTTTCTTCCTGCTAAGCTTCATTCTATCGAGTTTCCTTGCCCTGGGCTTGCTCAGTGGGGGTTAATGAACTGATATCTGTAAATCCACGTTTAGAAAATTGTAAAATAAATAAATAAATAAATAAATAAATAAAAAATAAAATAAAATAAAAAGGAAACCTTTTAATAATAATAATAATAATAATAATAATAATAATAATAATAATAATAATAATAATAATAATAATAATAATAACAATAATAATAATAATAATAATATTATAATTAATTAATTAATTAATAAAAGAACAAGAAATTCGATGCCATTTCAATTATCTGTGTCTGTTCATTGTTCCAAATATCGAAAATCTGTATCTGTATTAGAACTAATGTTGCGTTCATGACAACTGGGAGCCATTAAATTCCCAAATTAGAGCATTTGCATTAACTCAGCTATCTGAAGTAGGAAATTAAATAAATACTCACTATAAGCTGTCTTCAAAAAACAGAATTAAAGAGTTTGGTTAGTGCTATATTTTTAAGTAGATGTGATAATTCACTGTGAATAGCACTCAACCATCTCTGACACTCTGAGTAGGACTTAGGAGATGGATAGACGTTCAGGTTAATCTTTGGTACTAGGAATCAGAAACTTCCAAGTATATATTAATGACCAACTTCCACTTGGTCGTAAATGTAGCATTCAACCTGAAGTTGAAGCCTAAATCAAAAGTGTTCCTGAGTTCTTTCTTTTTTTTTCTTTTTTGGAAATGAGTTTTATTATGTTGTTGTTGTTGTTGTTGTTGTTGTTATTATTATAATAACTATAACTATAACTACTAGCTTAATTTAATCCACCATGACCCTAACCAAGCAATAACTATGGATAAATGAATGGATGCTGCAAATGCATTGCTATAAATATATCATTTGGGTTCTCATTAATGAATATGGTCTTTATTTGTCCTGCTAGTTTTATATTTGACCGCTCACTAACACCCATATTAAACTAAAAACTTTCCACTTACCACAATTTATTGTTGCACTCTGCAGTGCCATAGTCTCAATGCACCCCTCTAGATGCCCTATAAACCTTTCCATCAAGCTTTCTAAAAAAATTATAATGCACCATATTTGTTTCGCTATTGGTTTGGATTTCTTTGGAGCATACAACTGTTTGTTCAGAGCAATGTATTTGTATTTGATTACATCTGTAGTTCAAATGTCCGAAATGTTACGTTTAGACTGTTTGACAAGGCATGTGGGAAAATATGTATAGGGTTAAATTTTAGATCGACACCTGTATGTGTGTGTGTGTGTTTGTGTGTGTGTGACTCCCCTGGCTCAGATCTCACTCTCCTACTGTGTTTTTCACTCTCTCAGTCTGAACTTGACTTTCTCTCTCTGTCCTCCTTCTGTCTTTCTTACTCCTTCTGCATCAGTTCAGACACCACTTTCCTTCCTCTGTCCATCAAACTAAGGCTTTCCATCCTATCTGTCTTACTGCCCCCCCTCTCTCTCTCCCACACACACATACACACACAAATACAGAAAGATCATTATGTTAAAAGATGTCATTATCTAGAAGACAATGCAATCAGCTGATTAAAAAGCTGCTTCACCTTCAGCATCAATTAATCATAGAGAGGCCTTGAGGCTGTGAGACCAATATGAAATCAAATAAAATGTAAACAAATTCTAGCAACCAAGAGCAATTTAATTAGACATCATCCGGATTATGTTGCCAAACCAACCTTTTGCACTAATCATTTATCATTTTCTGTTTAATTTGCAGTCAGATTCATGATCACTAATAGAAGTAAAAACTAAACACTACAACTAAACAAAAATGACAAATATTACTTCTGAAAGTAAGTGAAAAAGCATAAAATATATCCCATTGGCTAGGTCTATTCTAAAAGTAAACTAGCTCTGGGTGTATTTCATCTTTTTCAATAGCAGTGGTTATTTTCTCAGGTATGTCTTGTCTGTTCTGTCAGCATCCACAGGTATTTGTATTGGTTTGTGTCCGCAGGCATGGCATATTACTACTGAAAGTATTTTCAAAGGTTTCCTGGAACCAGGTTAATCCATCTAGGAAATCAAAATTTCCTCTGGGTGCCTTCACAAAGTGTCCAAGATGCCATGCAGTGAACGCCTTGACAAATAGCTCTCTTTAATCACTGTCTTGACCTGATTCTAGTTTACATTTCTAAAATATAACCTGCAATATATGTATCCCACCACACGCTTTTATTGAACATGCCTTTTCAGATGGCTACCTACAGCTCAACGTGTGCACTAATTTTGATCCATGTGTCTGTACACAGCAAGCCCTCTCAGAGAGATGTTGGTTCATCACAGAAAAGACAAGCTGGTTGATCCTGTCAGAAAAAAAAAAAATCTGTGCTGTAGAAATTTTTATTCTAAACTAGAGGTCAGAGACACATAAACAAGCACACACATTTTGTGCCTGTGGCATGCATGTGCTGAGTGAGCCAGGCTATTTTTACAAACCACTTGCTGTCATGCATCTGAGTGTAAGCATTTCTGAGTCCATAATTCTCCCTGCATGGACAAAAGGGATTTGCAGTGTGTGTTTAGCGTGCTGAGCACAGAATGAGCACAGACTGGGTTATTTCTGTTTGTCTGTTTGTTTCCTACATCCTCTGTTGGCACATTAAGTTCACAGACCAACAAGCCACCATCAGCTCTTTCACCTTACAATAATAACTCCATTCAAGCCAACATGTAGTCAAGTACCAAAGTTTGCATGCCCAATTAAAAAATGAGAAAGTATTCATTAATGTGTAGCAACAAGGTTTAGTGTGTTAGGTTCTATAGATATTTAGTTGCTTAAAAATGTTAAGAACCAAATTGAAATGAACTATGCATCTTTTAATTGTTCTCAATAATACCACAGCTGTGTTGAATGCTCGAAATCAGTATCAGTGGTCAGTACTTTTTGATTAATTTTCTATAACAGCAGCACTGACAGGAGTTCTAGCTGTAGCATAAATGGCATATTTATAATACTCATTCTATAATACCTTCTTGTTTCTCTAGTAACAAGGATGTGCCACATAAACCGATTTTTTTAAAATATGTGTAGTAATCTAAACCTAATAGTAAACATATTTTTTAAAGTGTTGTTACCAAAGTTGAACTCTGCAAGTTTAAGTTACAGTCATTTTACTCTCATTGGCTAGTGAGATTTGGATCGACAGCTCGAGTGTCAAGCTGTGTAGAAGGCGGAGAAGGAGGATGATGACAAGGGCAAAGCTTCATGCCACTCTTGAGAGCTGTTCTTGAAAAAAATGTGCTATGAGATGTCCCAAACCTCAAATATTAATTACTAATTAATATACTGACTAAGTAAGTAAGTAATTTCCACTACAATGTACAAACACTATAACTATACAGAGAATGAAAGAATCCAGAAAGCTCTCCAAAATTTGTGACACTGAAGTCTTAATTTTTCCAGGTCAGGGAGCTGTCAAACCAAATCTCACTAGCCAATAAAAGAAAATCACTGTTAAGCCCACCCACACAAGAGATTGGTACTAGTATAGTGAACATAAACTTGCGGAGCGTAAACAAAACCTTTGAAAGCATAAATTAAAACTGGCAGCACATTCATAAACCAGGATTAGCAAGAGTGAAGCTTAGAAACCTGTTAACAACGAATGCTGTTTATTGGAAAACCATATAAAAAAATTTGCCACTGAGTTCAATGTTTTCAGTTTCATTGTTTATTTTTGTTAATTTCTTGAAAAGTTATGTTCACTATTTTTGGCACAAATTTAATACCATATTATTGGAAGATAATACCTTTTTGGTGGTAACAGTAACTCTACTTCACATTGGCCTACATTACACCACCCCATCATTGATTATTTTCTTATATCAGCATATCCTGAAGTGTTTTATTCTTTATATAACTTGTATGCCCACACTGTGCCTTTAGAACTGCCTCCGACCATGAATCCTCTGAACAGCCTTTGGATCCTATTAGTTATATATTCACCCTCCTTTAGCTCACACGCCTGCACATTCTTGCTGACATTTCTGTTTGAACTCTGCTAGATTGCTTGGTATATATGTTATAATTCTGCCAAATATTGCACACCATCTTCTTGAATCAGGTCTGTTGGTGTATGTATTTCTGCCGCTGTGAATGGTCCCACAAGGGACTTTGGCAGGTTCTTGTGTTTCTTTCAAGGGAAACAAGGTCACCATTGCATTCACACAGTTCTGTTTTCAGTATCTGCAATATACATTCAAACATGCTCTGACAATGTAACATGTGAGACTTCCCCTTTGTGTTTCACAGCCTACACTGTACAGCCAAAGGTTTGTGGACACCTGACCATCACATCCATATGTGGTTCATCCCCAAACTGTTGCCACAGAGATGGAAGTGCACAATTGTATAGAGTGTATTTGTACGCTGCACCATTATATTTTCCTTTGAATGTAACTAAGGGGCTCAAAACTGCTCTTGGAATAATTTGGAAGGCCAACTGCACCCCAGGCCTCCCCATCTCCCCATCGCCTGACTTCACTTATGCTCTTCTGGCTGAATGAGCATAAATCCCCACAGCCATGTTCCAAAATCTAGTGGACAGTCTTCTCAGATGAGGAGAGGTTATTATAACAGCAAAAGGGGGCTAAATCTGGAATGTTCAAAAAGCACATATGGTTTGATACTCAGGTGTCCACAAACATTAGGCCATATAATACATGTTTGATTAGATTTCACTCTGATTATTTGCCTTGAAACAAATCTTGGCCATTAAGGATTATTTTTTAACTAGCTCAAAAAAAAAACAACTTGTGGACTTGCTTTTTTCCACCCACAAACGCGGCTATATAATTTAAATTATTATATATGTAATTATTTATAATTATTCTAACCAAGTCTCATGGTTTACCCTTTGTTGAAGTCTCATCGCCATGAATCGTACTTATCGTACGTATATATATATATATATATATATATATATATATATACACACACACACACACATACACACACACACACACACAGAGCAACAAAAAAAGTGACAAAAAACTGGCACATTGCAGTGTCATCACAGCAACACTGGGCTCAGTAACCTATTTAGCTTCACCCGACATAACTGGCCAATTCTGCTCATTGAGTTAAAGCTCATCTTGTGTACACACTAAACGCCCAACAACTTTGGCAGGCAGTATGCTGACTAGAATCCAGCCACTAAACAGCCCAAATACGAGAGACATTTTTTTTATTTTTTGCTGAATGAATACTGAGTGTGCAGTTCAACTGCATAGAGAATTTAAAACTATTAAGTGTGTAGGAGTGTTCAACATTAAAATGAAGATCAAAGGAATAGTACTGGGACTCACACACTCAATTGGAAATAAAACCGTGACAGCCAGTGATAACACCTCAAATGCTCAAGAGTTGAAAGCAAGCTACACAATTGTACAATAACATACAATACTTAATGCAAATATGGAGTGACTTGCTGCAGTGACTACTAATGGGAGTGAAGACAGTAGAGTGCATGTGATTCGTAGCCTCCTATGCTTGCTAGCAGAAGGAGTAAGCATCTGAGGCGGAGGCACACAGCTCCAGGGCCCAGGAACAAGAAGCGCCAATCTGGCTACTTCACCAAGGTAACATGGAGTCTGTGACTGAGGAAACCATAAGCTAAGCTAAATTAATTGGTGCTTGTGCTTTTGCTGCAGATAGATGGCCTGCTTCTCCATCATTTAAAATGATATGATGCGGCAAGAAAACTGATTTGTTGTCAAAAGTGCAATGCTAGTTGCACCACTCATGTTACTATGGCAACCAGTAGTAGGAACGCCTACTGGCAACTTCATAGTACACTGACTGACGACTTAAATTCAATTCAATTTTATTTGAATAAAATGTAATTAAATGTTATTTGTAGCATAATATATGCTACAAAAGTGTGCAAAATGCTCTTCGCGCACACACACACACACACACACACATACTCTCTCTCTCTCTCTCTCTCTCTCTCTCTCTCGCGCTCTCAGAAGATTCTAATCAGCTCTACAATCATAGGTTTATTTTCCAGCAGTCCTTTATAAGCCATATTTTGTAGCTTGCACACTGCGCCTGCCTATTATCATTCAGAGACTTTATGGAGCAAGTACTGCTGCTTCTGCAGCCTGTTGGACATAAGGGATTGCAGTAATGAGTCTTCAAAATGAAGTGATAAGTCATTGGAGTTGTGCCTGAAGAGAACATCCTTCTCTTTCTTTACTTATTTCCTTGTTTCACTCACACATACCATTCTCCCTTACTCATTCACCCTTCCCTATCACAGTCATCTACAGAGTGTTATGTCTTACCTCTCTCACTCTTATTACTCTGATGTCTTCGTCTCGCTCCATCTCTGCCACAAGCAAGTGCTGATGTATTAAAGCTGCACACACACACACACACACCAGGAGCAGAGAGCACATTTTAGGTCTAAGCTTTGCCGCAGAGAAAACAATTTTAAATCCAATAGATCACAGTGTGGATGTCATACATTATGTAAGGAATAAAAAACTTTTGGGGTGATGTGATGCTGTTACATCCCTGAGGTTGATTATTTTCCTATAACAGCATGTCCAGAAATATTGTATCCCTCTTATAGCACAGCAATTTGCCAATTACAATTTAATTATTTTCTTTATAAATGAACAATGTACAGTCATTTGCTCATCAATAACTATTTTCCTCTCACTCTCATGAAGTTAATAAGGAAGAAAACACAGCTTGTCATGTTACCAATAAACCTGAAGACTCAACCATGTCAAAAACAAAATGACCATTGCACTAAGCACCGATATGTGTATGTGTATGTTTTATTTTAATTTTTATGGGATTTTTACATATGATTAATTTATCCATCCATCCATCCATCCATCTATTTTTAGCCCAAAAGCTATAAACATTATAAATACACACATATAGATACACACTTACACAGTACAATATTTTTATTTTGTGGTGCTGTATATATCTATTTTATAAAAATTTTTTGCATGTGCGTTTTTGTATATGCGTATGAATATGTATGTGTATATGTATGTATGTGTGTGTGTGTGTGTATGCGCATGTATGTACGTGTGTATGTATATATGTATATGTGTATATTTATATATATACGTGAGTATAAGTGAGTAACTGTATGTGAGTGAATATATATATATATATATATATATATATATATATATATATATAAAATTTATTTATTTATTTATTTTATCTTATTCATTCTATGTATATGCTGACACGAAATTAATGAGTGGCTCTTAATTTCACTGTGCATGTGCATAGTTACAATAAAGGCATTCATTCATTCATTCATTCATTTTTCAAACTGCTTATCGTACACAGGGTTATGGGGAGGGAGCCTATCAACTTGTGGCACTAGGCAGAGGACACCCTGGTTGGAGTGCCAACACATCGTAGAGCACAAGCACAAACACTCACACACTACGGACAATTTGGAAATGCCAATCAGTCTTCAACACACTAGGGGAAAGAAACCCCAGAGAAAACCCCCAAAGCACAGGTAGAATATGCAAATTCCATGCACACAGGACTTGGACAGGTCTCGAACCCCTAACCATGGAGTTGCGAGGAAATGTGCTAACCATTTTTTTCTGCATCAAGAGCAAATCTACAATTTTTTTCTGCATCAAGAGCAAATCTACAATCTACAAGTCTGTTTTCCTTCTGCCAATGTGGCATTGTGATAAACTGAATTCCCCTCAATTATCTGCATTTAATCATGCATCCTTGCAAAGTGTTTATAATAATACTACAATTATTATTAATAATAATAATAATAATAATAATAATAATAATAATAATAATAATAATAATAACACAGTAATAATATTATCTATGTACTAAACATATTCATGTTTTTTCTGTATCCAAAGTCAATTTGTTAAAGTCATTTTGAAATTAAAATTACCTAGCTTTGATTAGATCAAACAAGGCTAGCTAATGGTTTCACTCGTGCTGAGAGTATGCGCTGTATCCTGGAGTGATGTTTTTTCTGAAAGTAATGGTTTCACTCAAGTGGCCTTGAGTACAGCCCCTGAAGTCCTGAACAATGGATAAGGTGGATACCTGGATGTAGCTCTCTAAACACACAAGAGAGTGCTGTGTGCTAGTGCTGTGTGCTATGCCACCTAAATCTAACCATAACTCTAATCTGAATTCAGATATCTGAATATTTGAATTTAATTATTCATAGAAATTGAGATTAGCAAATTAGTACAAAATTTCCAGTCTGAAGCCATGATGCAGTAAGCTAGTAGGCTAAAAATAGACCAGAAATAAAAAGAGTTACAGTGGGTTTTGATAGGTGTTGTGATAAAGCAGACAAGCCACTGCAAGGAGGCAAGCCACTCCGCTGTGTGATTACTCATTTAGGATGCACCAAGGCCACTGTAGCACTCGTTTAGCCTCAATAACATCCATCTGGGTGACATCCATCCTGGACAGGCCCTCCACCACCAACCTGTCAATATCTGACCATTCAATGCTTATCCAGTCATCAGCTTCATTCATCCCCTGAAGCCTGCTGAAATAAAACATTTTTGTGAGATCTCCCCTACATCGATTCTTCTCTCTCGCACTTGTCCGTGTCTGAGTGTGGGATGGGGACTGCTGCATATCATAAAATAAGCTGGGCACAACAGACACCGCTCTGCCAGCTGAACACATTACAGGCAGTAATTACATTACCTGTTATGACTGCAAACGATTGTGAGTAATAACAAGCAGCAGTCAGATAACTGGCACCGTTTTGCTTTGACTAAAGCACCATCTGTTTGCCACTGCTCGCTCTCTCTCTCTCTCTCTCTCTCTCTATGCTTACCTTATCTGCTAAGACACCTAAAGTCTTAAGACGTGACATGTCATGTCTTGCATTAATAATCTTAAGCCAAGACACTACAAGTAGAAGTGACAATTGTTCATATTTTTGCATAGTTTGCATCTATAGAACAGCTTCTATTAAAGTGTAGTAATAAAAATACCAAAACTGAACAGAAAAATATTTTATTCCAGTTCTTCTTTTTTTTGCAACCACTGCATTATCTGCAACTTAGCAACTTTGAAAAAGATTTTAAGCTCTACTCACTTTAAACAAGCACATCATGTCATATGCAGTTTATTTTGGGATGTACCGTATATGTAAATGTAAGTTTCAATGTTAAGACATACATGCAAATTTCCTTCATAAGATTAGAAACCACACTAACTTGAGTGGAAACGCATTAAACCACACTGTACTTTTAAAAACCTTTTCTTTTTCGAAATATTTTTCCTATATTCAGAACCAAAATGTTCAGTTTATGTTTTTATATTTTGTCCCAGAAAGTTGGTAATTGTTGGATTTTATCCCAGAAATTACATTTTAAAAACAAAACAAACAAAAAACACTGAATAGTATTTTCTTGAATAAACAATAAATAAATTATATTCCAACATTTTTAATAAAAAAAAACTTTCTCTTGAGAGCATCTTTGCAGGTAAAAATATTATTTATAATAATATGAAAATAATATGAGATTCATAATGTACATTTTCTAAAAAGGTTTCAATACAAAAAGTACTTTGTAAGAATATCAGCAGTCCTTGGACAAAGATAGGTTGTGATATCTGTTGTCTTCAGTCTTCTTGCAATAACCTCAGACTGTTTTTCCTCAGAGATGAGGCATCATCCATTATGTACTGACATCTTTCTTTTATTTACCCATTTCTCCCTGTTTTGAAAAAGAAGATTTATTTCAGTTAATGGACTTTTAAATAAGCGGTATTGAAAATGGATGGATGGATGGATGGATGGATGGATGGATGGACTGTTTAACAAGTTGATTTTTAAGTAAGGTTAAAATATGGCTGAAATCTCTTAATCTTTTTCATTTAAACTAAGAAAACAAGGTGAGTGACGAGTACAACAATAACACATACTTGCAGAT
This sequence comes from Ameiurus melas, assembly GCA_012411365.1. Taxonomy (NCBI): domain Eukaryota; kingdom Metazoa; phylum Chordata; class Actinopteri; order Siluriformes; family Ictaluridae; genus Ameiurus; species Ameiurus melas. The sequence goes on from CM022752.1 coordinate 37,977,739, forward strand.
ACTTATTCATACTAGTATTTGTATTCAGATTGAAATCAGAATTGGGCATAGCTGTGTAATCTGGCTTTGATATTTACTTCAGTTACATCACTTGAAAAATGTGCACAGGACTGTTTTCATAATCTCACAGTTGTAAATATATCAATATATGTCATAAATATTAACAAACAATTTAAACCGCTGTGGGTGCATGGTGGCTTAGTGGTTAGCATGTTCACCTCACATCTCCAGGGTCAGGGGTTCGATTCCCACCGTGACCGTGTGTGCGGAGTTTGCATGTTCTCCACGCGCTACGGGGGTACCCTCTGGGTACTCTGGGTTCTTTCCCAGTACATGCATGGTAGGCTGATTGGTGTGTCTAAAGTGACGAAAGTGTATGAGTGTGTGTGAGTGATGGACTGACACCCTGTCCAGGGTGTACCCTGCCTTGTGCCCGATCCTCCCTGGGATAGGCTCCAGGTTTCCCTGTGACCCTGAAAAGGAGTAAACAGTAGAAGATGGATGGGTGGTATAGATGATGGATGGTTGGGTGAATGGAAACTGCTCTGACCATGACCAGGCAGTTACTAAAGATGAGTGAATGAACACTAAATTAATTCATCTTTATGTTCAAATTTATGTTCATAAATGTGGTCCTTCCTGTCTGGCAAGCTTCATATTGGACTGCTTGTCCATATAAAAGTAAAATCTTCCAGCTAATGTGACTTTTTGTTGCATGCAGTATCCTAGTCCCAACGCAATTATTTCTAACTGATTAGAACACATTATCTGCTCATTCTGAATAATGTGTTCATATTAGTTGTATGCCTAATATATCACATTTATTTTCCACAAAGGAGGAAAAATGACATTCCTCTGTGCTTGGATGTCAAACAACAACCTAAAAATATGTATCAAGCTATCCTTCCAGCACAGTGACCAGCATGAAGATAGATAGTTCAAACTGAGAGATAAAGAGAGAGAGGCTGCAAAGCCTCATATTCCAAGAAGTAACCTTGCTCATTTTTTTCTGCTCTTTGAAGTTAAGGTTTTTCATTCATTATGCAAACAAGCTACGAATCAGGCCTACAATTGAATTTTTGAGACTGAGGTTATTGAATTAGCTGTAGCCATCTGGTGAATAATGTGTGTGGTGTGCCTTTGTCAGGGCTCACAGATCATTTGTTAAACCCTTCAAGCCAGACGGTATGGTTTGACCAAACCCTTGAGTGTCATTTGCATAAAAACTAAAATTGGATCACTCTGACCTACCGAATTGAAAGGCAGCGATGCTCTAAAGTCAATGAAATTTTCATCCAGCTGCCAGGGTGGATGTGTTATCAGATTAATTAGATTGTTTATTTCCACTTCATCATACCCATGGGCCTAACTTATCATTCATCTTCAGTAAACATTTTATCTTGGGTTGCAGTGGATCCAATCTCAAGGGACATGACTGCAATACAGTCTGGATGGAATGCCAGTCCATTGCAGGTCACTATGCACACATACATTCACACACATATTCAAACCTAGTTGCAATAGAATAGCCAGTCCACCTACACGCATGTTTTTGGAGGTGGGCGAGCAACCACACAGAAACAGGAGAACATATGAAACTCTGTACAGACTCAGGATCATGTTAATTGTTTGAATCCATACTATCTTTTTAATCACATCTAGAAGTTACAGAATGATATATGCTTTGGAAGTCTTTTAGATGATTTAGTTTACATCACCTGCCTTCATTGATCCCATTACACACAAAGAAAAAGGAGGAGTGCAATCACAAAATGTTAAACTGAATATTGCTATGAGAGCTAGAGGCAGTATAAAGCCTAACTTCACTGGCGTATGACATATTTATTGCGCATTACATACTTATAACGTAAATAAACGATACAATATTAGAATCAGGTGCAGCAGGTAGCATTGCTACCTCACAGCTCCAGAGATCCCTTGGTTCAATCCTGAGCTCTGGTTATTGATATCGGCTAACTCTACAACTCTATACTTTACAAAATCTATGACAAATCTTTACAGAAGTAATATGGACTTTGCATGAATAGTCACATGAAATCAACACATGGTTTTAGACAGTTTGCATGTTATGTTTTTAATATGAAGTGGACTTTTCATGTAGCGTACAGTGCATAGAATATACATTTAGTTTATAAGCTCAAATTAAAATAGAGTACAGCTACTTTTTTCTAGTTAATCTACACACAATACTTAAAAATGAAAAGCTAACAATAAAACATTGCGAACATTATTTTTAAATGAACAGCTACAATATCTTGGTTTGATAAGTATACACCCCCTTTAATATAACATCCCATAAACAATTTCAAAAATAACCAATTGCCTTCAAGGTCGCATTAGCTATGTTTCCATCCAAGTTGTGAATCTAACTTTGGAATATAAAGTTTATACAAATATAATACAAGAGTATAATACAAATGTTATTTTCAAATGTATTTTTTTTTCAATACAAAACATTTTCTGAGCCAATTATCCAATCACTTGATTTGTTGAGGCAAAGTCATATGACTTTTTTTGATGTGTATCTAGGAATTTATTCAGTAAATGTATTTCCATTTTAGTTATGCATATGTCTTGTTATCAAATAGAAAAAAGGTTTCTTATGCATATTTTAAGAGATTTGATTCACATATGGTGTTTCCGTCCATTTTTTATGCAATATCCCAAAGTTCGCAAAACAAAAATACATGAATGGAAACATAGCTGTTGTCACTTTTGTGATTCTTCCAATACCTATGTGAAATCACAGTGATTCACTTTGTTTGAATAAAAACATCTTACTTTGGCCTTTACATTTTAAGTTCAGGTCCACACAAAGGCAGCAGCATGGGCTCCAAAAACTTCCCTAAACAACTTCAGGCACACATCAGGAGAGAGATATAAAAAGATTTCTAAGGTTTTGAAAATACCCAAAGCACTACTAAGTCCTTCATTAAGAAACGGAAAGTGCATGGCACATCCCACAGTCTGCCAAACTCGAGGTGTCCCTCAAAACTAGATGACCTGAAAAGAAGGCATTTGATCACAGAGCCCACTAGAAACCAGATGACAACTTTGAAAGAGCTAAGGGATTTTATGGTGAACAAAGGAAAATATGCATCACACAACAATATAAAATATATTGCACAAATCTGGCCTGTATGGGAGGGTGGCAAGAAGAAAACCATTTCTCAGAAAGGTGCATGTGGAGTGCCTTATGAAGTTTGCACGAAGATACCTGAGTTGGAAGAATTTTTTGTGATCTGATGAAACACACATTTTTTCCAAAAGTGCCAATACTGCCTGTCACCAAAACAACACAACCTTGTCTACGAAGCATGGTGGTGGAAGCATAATGTTGTGGGGAAGTTTCTCATCTGAAGGGATTGCAGGGAAGATTGAAAGGAGGTTTGAGGGAGCCAAGAAATATTTAAATAATATGCTTATAATTAAAGACATGAATATTGGTAAATATCACAGACCCTGGGGTTGGGCTACTATACACACAAATAAACAGACTGCAGCCAAAAATCTCAAACAAGAGTGTTTTTCCTTTTAACCTTTTCTAAAATATGTCCAGCCTGAAATCCACAAACTCCACAGCTCACACCAAAATGAGCCCATAAGAAAGTGAGCCAGTGCAGCTCATGTTTAATTCAAAAGTGTTTGTTTTAGATTATTCAGAACAAACAGAGGTCATTTACAGCATTCCACCTCTCAAGAGCACGTGTCCAGTGTATGTAACCCCATTCCTCAGGTCTTATCCACTACTGCAATGAGAACGTGACCCAAAATTCTGAATTAGAAAGTGGACCAGAAGTCATTCACCTATCTTCCTTTATCCAAAGATGAATTTTCTTAAACTGAGACCTGAAAATGTCAGCTTGGCTCAAAATTTATGATGCTTAGAGTGTATGGAAAGAGGGTGAAAATGGTTAGCTTTCCATCCATGTGGAATTTACATGTAAGTAAATAAGTTCAGCCTTCCCATAAATACATTAGCAAAGGTATATCACATCATCATTACTCTGTTGAAAAAATACAAGAAATGACTAATGGTCTTAAAATTAACAGCTGGCTTGATAGATAAGCTCATTTATGCACTGGTAATAGGAGTGTAGTCATCCTTCTCAATAAAATTACCATTATTGTGCCTAATTTCTATGAAGCAAACTGTCATTTTGCATAAGGAGTGTGGGTATGACAGTGTGTCGGGGGGGGGTCTGGGGACTGTACACAAGGTACATCCTCTCACTCCCTCTTTCTAACACATTATGACCTAGCAGGAGCTGCAATGACAATCAACTACAGTGAAATTAAAATGCACCCTCACATCATAGAGATGATAGGAGCTGAGAAAATCTGGGCTTTCTGAGCAGAAAGTCTCATGTGTCTTGTGATTCCTTGGAGAACTCTCAGATCACACCATTGAATAACCTGGCCTCATTCTCTCTTCAAATGGCTAACCTAACTCGGTGATGTAAGTTTCCCATTCATAAAATCAGTTTGATCGAGTCATTTTTCTCCATGAAACCCACTCAGGTACTTGTTCAGCCTCATTTCTGGCAGGTCTTCCCTTGCGTGCCATCAGACCCCTGCAACTGATCCAGAATGCCGCTGTGCAACTTGTAAGAGACAAACCTCTTTGCTAAGAAATTAACAGGGAACTAAATCCATAAAATAAAATAAAATAAAATAAAACTGACTTGTTATAGTAACTCCTCTCTAACAAGGTTTTAGCTAAATTACATTTTTAGACCCTTACCTACACTGCCAGTTAATACATCCTGTATTGAGTAAGGAAGAACACACTTAGGGGGATTACTGTTATAGGAAAATTATCAACGGCATGGTGGTATTTCTTATAAAAGAATGTTTTGAACTGTTTTACTCCACTTACACCACACCATTTGGCCATACTAATACATCCATCTATTTTCTATACCGCTTATCACAGGGTTGCAGAGACCCTAGGGCCTATCCCAGGGACCTCAGGGTACAATTTGAGGGACACCCAGGACCTTCTGCTTTCTCATTTCTCAAGCAAGGAAATATAGTATTTAGGTCAGGATCTAGGAACCCTTTCAGCCGTGATGTGGAAAGGAGTGAGCCATGACGTCTTTAAAACACACACACACATACACACACACACACACACACACACACACACACACATACAAACACACTTGTCATCAAGTGTTCGAAGCCTGTAGGGATATTCCATGTGAGATGTAGCTTCACACTCCCGATTTTGCTCTGGCTCACTGTGTAATTCTCCTAGCATAGAGTCTTTCACACACTTGTCAGATGTGATTCCTAATAAGGCTGCCAGCCTGTGTGTTGATATGTTAAATCACTTGTAACAGGCCTAGATGGAAAACAAAACCATCTTCATGGTGAGCATTATAAACAAAAATGTTTGCACTGCCTGCGCCTTCTTTTCTCATACGCTGGCTTCACCTCATAGAAGTGAAAAATAAATATGAAAATGAGAAGTGGCATGATAATTCTCCAATCATCTGTGCATTACTTGGATTCTCAAAGCTAGAAGGATTATAACTGAGAGCAAATCATGTATAACAAACTAACTGCAAATTTCATATTTAGCTGCAAAAAGCACTTTTTGAAAAACTATAGCCTGATAAAGGCGATAAAAACAGGAGCTCATTACTTGAAAGCTTTGAAAATGTAGAAGGATGTAAGTGTGTGTGTGTTATTCATGCAGTTTGGCTAACACATTTGCAGATCTCATTTTGGTGGGAAACCAGCCTCAATCCAAGGATATCAAAATTTTTTGGGGTTCCTGTCCCAGGAGAGAGGGAAGCAGAAAAGAGATAAGGAATTTCCATGAATTTGTGGATGTTTCTAGGAGGGTGAGAGAAAGAGAGAGAGAGAGAGAGAGAGAGAAAGAGAGAGAGAGAGAGAGAGAGAACACAAAAGTGTAACCGTCATTGTAGGGTTGTTCGGCTTTTTGTTGTTTTTTTGTGTTATGTGTTATGTTAGTCTTGTTTTGTTTGTACTATCTGCATATTTATACTAGAAGAAGATTCTTGTACTAATGTAGTTAGTAGTGTTAGTAGCAGTAGTAGTAGCATTAGTAATATTGGTAGCAGTAGTAGTAGTCTCTATACTACTATTAGTAGTAGTATAGGTAGTAGTGGTGGTAAAAAATAGCAGTAACATTAGTAGTAGAAGCAGTAGTTGTAGCTATAGTAGTAATATTGATAGTAGTGGCCGTCTAAGTAGCAGTAGTAGTAGTAGTAGTAGTAGTAGTAGTAGTAGTAGTAGTAGTACGTTACATTTACATTTATTCACTTAGCAGACGCTTTTATCCAAAGCGACTTACAAATGAGAAAACGTAGTAAGTATCTATACTAGTTGCAGTAGTAGTATAGGTAGCTGTGGCAGTTACAGTAGCAGTAACAGTAGGTGCAGAAGTAGTAGCTATAGTAGTTGCAGTATTAGTATTGGTAGTAGTGGCAGTATTGGTAGCAGTAGTATCAATATTAATAAAAGCAGTAATAGTAAACAGTAATAGTAATAGTCAAATTTGTGGTGGTAGTAGTAGTAGTCAGAGAAATTTTAGTAGTACCAGCAACATTAGTGACAGTAGGAGCAATAGTAGAAGTGGTGTTATCGTTAGTAGTAGTGGTAAAAAAAAAAAAAAAGTATTGGTATTGGTGTATTGGTGTATAGTATATAAGTATATAAGTATTGGTGGTAGTAGCAACAGCAGTAGTAGCAGTTTTAGGAGCAGTAGTAGTAGTAGTAGTAGTAGTTGTATTGTTGGTTGTTATAGTTCAAGTAGTAAAAAAAAAAACCTGTTAAACACTTATTAATTGCTAGCTCAGCTGCTGTAGTTTGCACTTGTAGGTGGTCAAAGAATTTGTCTAATGTTCAACTTCACCAAGGCTGTAAATTGTCTTACCTTGCTCTCAGGGATATCTGGGGAAACACAATTTTGACTTGGGATGGCCAAAGTATATAATATTTAGGGCAGTGTGAGCACATGGTTCTAGTTTGTGGCACTGGCTAAAGAGTAGCAGCTGAGTGGCTAATCCTGACTGATGAATGCTAGGCTGGAGCAGGAGGAAAACAGGAAGAGTCTGATACAGGAACATTCTTCTTTCCGGATGTCTCCTCCAGCATTCACAGAATTATCTGACAGAAGCACAAATCACATAATTCTGACAAGCACATTTTTGTTTGTGAGTTGTTTACTTGACAGGCATTATGTATCAACACTGCATCAATGTCATAACTTTGATCTTACTACAATGTAACTTGTGGAGGAAAAAAAAATATTATTCAAAATTATTATAGAAGTGTAGCTCTTTACATGACATATCTAGTTTTCAGAATGGCCAAGCCATGTTATCAGCAGCATCAGAATGAACTACAGTTCTATTTCACACTTTTGTAATTGTTGTAATTAGCAGCAGGGGATTATTCTGCTGTTCAAAACATCTGTGCGGCAGGCGTCATGTTTCTCTCAGATAATGAGCCAATATAAACTGTCTTCCCGGTTTTTTTTTTTCTTTGATTAGTGCAATTGTCTTTTACAAGTCTTACTTAATGAGTGTTTCATAATTTGCAGGAAAGACATGCAACTTGTATTCAGAAGGGTGAAATGCCCTGTTGTCTATTCAGTGTCCAGCTGCGAATACATCAAGCTGTTAATGTAAACTAATCCACATGCCTAACAAAAGTTTCAGTTTCTTCCACTTTGTAAAAGTCTTTTACATACCCGCATCCCCAAGGTCAGAATGCATCAGTCTAACAGTGGAAACTGAGTGAATGATGATTTACTAAATCATACACTTCACCAGTCACAGAGGCAAAAATTGCTGATCTTCATCCATGACCCTTTTATGTACAAAATGGCTGCAAGATGAAAATAGCAGGGTAAATATGCAGTACAAATTTCATACATTTTATGAGGATAAAAGTGGTGGTTTGTGGTGATTTTAAGTTTTGAAGGTTTTTTCCTCCGTTTTAAGGACAATATACTACAGTGCTGTGAAGTATTTTCCCCCCATCCTGATTTCTTCTGTTTTATCTCATACTAAATAGTTTTAGATTTCAAATTAAATACAACATAAAACAAAAGCAACCTGAGTAAAAACATAATACAATTTTTATTTATTTTATTTTTATTGAAAAAAATAAGTTATCCAACACCTTTCAAAAATGTGAAAAACTAATTGCCCGATTAAAATTAAAATCTGTTTGTGCCACCTTTAGCAACAATAACTAAAGCAAACGGTTCAGATAACTGGAGATCAGTCTTTCACTTACTTCGAGGACTAGGAATACCACTCCTGTGCTTTGGGTCATTGTGCATTGACTGTGCACTGGCTTGCTAAATAATCCAGTTGAGCTTGAGTTTCAAAAGACTGGAGATTCTCCTTTAGGATTTTCAGGAAGATAGCAGAATTCATGTTTCCCTCAATTATTGCAAGTTGCCCAGGCCCTGAAATAATAAAGCATCCCCACAACATCACACTCCCACCACCATGCTTGACCGTAGGTATGATATTCTTTTTGTGGAATTCTGTGGAATTATTTGGTTTACGTCGATTGTAACAGGACCTCTGTCTTCCAAACAGTTCCACTTTCGACTCATCAATCCTCAGCACATTCTCCCAAAAGGTTTGAGGATCATCAAGGATTGTTTTGTCAAAATTGTTTTGCCTTGCCACTTTTCTATGAATGCCATTTTGCCCAGTGTCTTTCTGATAGTGGAGTCATGAAGAATGACCTTTATTGATGCAAGAGAGGCTTGTAGTTCCTTTGATGTTGTCCTTGACTCTTCTGTGACATGCTGGATGAGTAGTTGCTGTGCTTTTGGAGGAATTTTGTTAGGTCAGCCACTTCAGGGAAGGTTCACTGCTGTGTCAAGTTTTTTCCATTTGGAGCAATTGGCTCTCACTGTGGGATATGGCAGTATATCATTTATACATTGTTCTTTGACTAAGAAGTGTTTATGATTAGGGATAGATAAAATGTACTACCGTTTCATATCTCAGACTCCTAATAATGTGTTTTCACTGCTTGACACTGATAACACTTCTTTGAGCATTACCGTATATGCTGCCTAGTCTTCAATAATTCATGCATACACTGTACTTGATGTGCATACTTTGTTTCTGTTATCTTTAATTTTCTTGCTTGAAAGCATGGAACGCTACACTAAATCGTAATATTCAACACAATCAAGCTCTGTTTTTCCATCCTTGTAACAGAGGTGGAGGGTATAAAAAGCCTTTAAGCTATGAAGGACTCTCTGCTCCTCCAGATCCCCAACCTGGCTCTCTACATCATGTAATGAAGCTCTAGCCAAAGGCAAGGCAGGATCGTGAGGAGTGAGGTATCTGCAGCCTTCATTAACCCTAATGTTCTGTTCGGCACAAAATTAGTCATTTTAAACTGGAGAAATACAGATGAATAATTCTCTCAACATGAAACTTTAAGGACATGGCAGGATTCCTTTAATGAGTACAAAAAAATATGTTTAAAAATACTTATATTAAATTACAAAATATTTATATTACATTTATATGATATTATGTTCAGGTCTTTTGATGTGAGGTTAGCAGTGTTAAATAAATGTGTTAAGTGAGGAATAAAACACTTCAGGGTGTGCTGCTCTAGGAACATTTGTATTTATTAATGAATGTCACATATTTTGAACTATTTATAATTACATTTTATCTTGTGGAATGTATGAGATTTATTTTCTGTTATTGCATATAGTAGCTATAAGTCAGACTTTGTTTGTCTTTCTTAAAGGTGCAAAACCAAGAAAATGCAACTAGTCACATACCAACAAACTGAAAAACACAGTCATCTGACTTGAAGACTCTCCTTTGTTGGAAAACTAATTAACCATTGGAAAGTTCTCACACTGGAGATTACTTTCATTAAAAAAGTCTATATTATCCATACCATATCAATGATTATATTGTTTTCTTTGTTAACTAAAAACAATTATTTTCATCTGTTTATTATAAGGTTTTGATCATGCGTAGCACCTGCAATATAAGTACCTGAGATAGTTGTTACCATAGAAATTATTATGTATTAGAATTATGTATTAGAATGAGCACATAAATATAATCATGTGATTTGAATTCTAGTCGAAGTCTCTAGAGTTGGAGCACACCAGGGCAGCCCTTGAGAGGTCTGACTATGCGCTTTGTGAACACCCTACAGTCAGGAAGCTCCACTTGCAACTTGCTCTCTTCTCAGCTGAAGGGAACTGATTTTCAGAGCCTCGCGGATCAAGTCCTGGGGATTGCCTATGGATCTGGAAGTGAAGCTGGATACGGCTACCTGGGTCCAGCTCCCCAGGTGAAGCTCTCCAAAGAGCCAGAAGGAGGCGCCTTTGTACCAAAAACAGAGAGCAGCTCTCAAGCATATAATGAGCTGCTTGATGTGATTACTAGGGCAGTTGAAAAACTAATCTAGACTGGCCTGGGGAAGAAGAAGTGGCTCATAGCAGGCTGGACGAGAGCATTCTCCTCAGCAAAAATAAATCTCCCTCACACCGCAGAAAACCTTTTTTTTTTTTTTCCAGAAGTACATGATGAAATATCACGATTCTGGGGAAAACTATACACAAGCCATATTTATTACCCAACAATATCAGAAAATTCGGCCATCGTGGGGAATGAATGGCATGGCTATTTAGCTAGGTGCTGGTGGTACCTCTTTCCATCGATGGCAGGTAATTTAGGGGGGTCGGCTTTGTCATCCAAGCTATGTAAGGCCACCTCTGCATTGGTGGGCAAAGCCTATGTGGCAGTGGGTCTTGCATGCAGTGAGCTCAACATCAGGAAGGGAATTGGGCCAGAGGCAGTGGCACAGCTTTGCAACACCATGGATTTGTCTCTCCAGGCAACCAAGCAAATGGACCGTCATATCATCCATTCAGTGGGGGGCATGGTTGTGGCAGAGAGACACCTATGGCTCAACCTCTCAGGGATGGGCAACAAAGATAAGGACTCCCTGCTGGATGCCCCTGTTAAACTTTCTGGCCTGTTTGTTGGTGAAATTAATGTTTTCCAAGGTGAAATAGCAAACAGCGGCGTTCAGCCAGTTCCTTCCCCATCATGTCTAGTTCACCTGGGTATCCATGAGTGGAGCTCAGGCCAGTGTTAGTGCAAGGGAGGCACAGAAGATGAGTGTGGCAGCCTGCCTCCCCCCATGGACAGCCAGGGGAACCAGGCGGCCACAGTCACAGCCTGCTAATAGACCTGGTCTGAGAATGATCATAAAGGCCAAGCAGACAAAGAATGAGTGGTCCTGATGAGGACATGAGGGACGTATCGGGGACATGAGGTTGTTAAGGCAGTTAGCCCCTGGTAATACTGTAGGGCCTCCCCTAGCCAAGGGCATCCCAAGTTTTCAGTCTTCTCTGGTAAGCGAGCTGTCACAGAGCAAAGAACATTTGATGCTCTCCCTCCAACAGAATGTGGAAGAGTTAACATTACTAAAAGATCATGTGGCTGCATGAAAACTACTGCCAAAAGTGTCTCCATGGATTCTGTTCACCATAGAAAAGAGTTACTGGGTCCAGGTCAGAGCTCGATCCTCAGAGGTGTGCTCACGTCAGTAGTCAGCACAGAGCAGAAGCCCGACGTTAGTGCAGGAACTAAGATCCTTCTTGGACAAAGCGACCATAAGGGAACATGTATCCCGTTCTTTGAGCAAGGTAGATTTTTACAGCCATTATTTCCTGGTCCGCAAAAAAGATGGGAGTATGCAGCCAATTTTAGATCTGTGTCAGCTCAACTGTACTATTTGGACATAGAGGCTCAAGATGCTGATGCTCAAACATACTGTTCCACAGATTCAGTTTGAGGACTGGTTTGTGATTATATATCTAAAAGACACATATTTCCACATATTTCCAGTTACAGGAAGTTCATGAGGCAACACGTACCAATATTGGGTTCTTCCTTTTGGGCTAGCTTTATCCCCTTGCACCTTCACAAAGTGCATGGATGTCGCTCTGGCTCCCTTGTGACTCCAGGGTATGCATGTACTAAACTATTTGGATGACTGATTGACTCTAGCACGATCCAGAGCACTGGCGATTCAACATCAAGATGTTGTTCTCACCCACATGAGGAGCTTGGGGCTCAGGTTGAACCTCAAGAAAAGTATGCTTTCTCCAGTGCAGAGGACAACTATTCAAGGGGTTATATGGGATTTCACTATGATGAGGGCATTTCTATCCCCAACATGCTTAGGATCAATCCTATCAACATTGAGCAAGATAAAGCTGTGTTTGGGCAACTCCTCCAGTCTCTATGAGAGACTGTAGAAGCTTATGGCAGCAGCAGCCAACGTCATACAATTGGGCCTATTGCACATGAGATCGGATGAAAAACTCGGATGAAAAACCTGTTACAGTAATACGACACACGCCGATGCCTATGTGCTCTGAGAATTTGGAGGCGTCCCCAGTTTCTAGCCTCAGGTCACAATCTAGGGGCATCTCCTTGTCACGAGATGGTAATGACAGATGCCTCCCTTACAGGCTGAGGCGGTCTTAGACATCTCAGTGTCTCTGGAGTGGCTCTCATCTGGAGTGGCATATAAATCACCAAGAATGCATGCTGCATTTCTAGCACTGAAATTATTTCTTCCTCAATTGAGAGATCATCATGTGTTAGTTGTGATAGATTTCCCCCTAATCGCTCTGCTCCCACAGGTTCTAGCAAGAATTCGCTAAGACGATCTACGTCTGCTGCAAGAAGCACCTTATTGGCCAGCTCAAATATGGTTCTCAGAGATAACATACCTGCTAGAAGGTACTCCTTGGGAGATTCTTGTCCGCATGGATCTACTATCGCAAGCCGGTGAGCAGATTTATCGCCCTCGGCCAGAACTATGGAAACTGTTCCCTGAGGGGCACCAACTCATAAATTCTGGTCTTTCAACTGAGGTTGTAGAGGCCATGTTGAGTGCTAGAGCATCATCCATGAGGAAATTGTATGCTCTCAAATGGTGAATTTTTGTCTTGTGGTCAGCTAGACTCAGTAAACTTAGTTACAGTCCTGGAGATCTTACAAGGATGGTTTTCAACAGGGTTGGATCCTTATACAGTCAGGGGCTATGTGGCCGCCATTTTGGCCAGCCATGCCCTTATTGATGGAGCCTCTGTGGGGCAAAATCCTCTAACATTGAGGTTTATACATGGTGTCAGGAAGCTAAGACCCATTTGCAGACCACACATACCATCCTGGACCTTACAGTGGTACCTTACTCTGTCAGGTGCCCCATTTGAGCCATTAGAGTCAGCCTCAGAGAAGCTTCTGACTCTAACGGCAGCTCTTCTGCTGGCCTCATTTCTCAAGCGAGTAGGAGATCTACAAGCTCTCTCTGTTGCTCCTTCCTGCCTTGACTTTGCCCCTGGATTAACCAAGGCCTTCCTATATCCTAGGCCAGATTTTATTCCTAAAGTGCCTACTTCTGCTGCCTAGCCAGTAGTGTTGCTTGCATTCTGCCTTACTCCATTCCTCACACTGGAATGAAAGAAATTGCACATATTGTGTCCAGTAAGGGCTCTCTGTACTCTTATCCACCATTTCAGCTAGTGGCGTAAGTCAGCGCAGTTGCTCGTCTGCTTTGTTAACAACAAAACAGGTGATGTTCTGTTGAATCAGCGCATCTCTAATTGGATAATGGAAGCAATCGCTATTGCTTATGAGGTGGATAGTCTCACTACACCTCTGGGCATAAGGGCTCATTCAACTAGGGGAGGGGGGGGGTCACCTCGTTGAAGGCTTTGCCCAAAGGAGTAGCCTTACAGGATGTGTGCTGTGGCGGGGTGTTCTATGCCATACACATTCATTCAATATTACAGCCTGGACATACATTCCACCAGAGGATTGAGTGTCTTGCAGTGACCCTTGGCTCAGATCTTTTGAACAACCATACCCTCAGTATGCCGGAGTGGGTACTCTCGTTCCCACAGCGTGAAGCTCACACAAAGTTGAGTTCCCTTTGAAAGGGAATGTCTGGGTTACGCATGTAACCCTGTACCCTGAGATGGGAACGAGATGTTGCATAGTTTTGTCATACTTGGCATACCTTGTAATTGCGTCTTCATTTCAGATAGTAGAGGCTGATGGCATGGTTCACAAGTGCTATTTTATATCACGCAATGCACTTACAGTGAGGGAAAAAAGTATTTGATCCCCTGCTGATTTTGTACGTTTGCCCACTAACAAAGAAATTATCAGTCAATAATTTTAATGGTAGGTTTATTTGAACAGTGAGAGAAAGAATAACAACAAAAAAAAATCCAGAAAAACGCACATCAAAAATGTTATAAATTGATTTAGATTTTAATTAGGGAAATAAGTATTTGACCCCTCTGCAAAACATGACTTAGTACTTGGTAATGACTTAGTAATTACTTTTCATTTTCAATGCCCTGGCTGAGGGAAGAAGGTTCTCACTCAAGATTTGACGGTACATGGCCCCGTCCATCGTCCCTTTGATCCGGTGAAGTTGTCCTGTCCCCTTAGCAGAAAAACACCCCCAAAGCATAATGTTTCCACCTCCATGATTGAAGGTGGGGATGGTGTTCTTGGGGTAATAGGCAGCATTCCTCCTCCTCCAAACACGGCGAGTTGAGTTGATGCCAATGAGCTCCATTTTGGTTTCATCTGACCACAACACTTTCACCCAGTTGTCCTCTGGTGGTCAGATGAGACCAAAATGGAGCTCTTCGGCATCAACTCAGCTTGCAAACATACAAAAACAGCAGGGGATCAAATACTTTTTTCCCTCACTGTAGCATTTTCAATACTGTCCCAACTTTTTCGGATTTGGGGTTGTAAATACACCAAATACATTTACATTTGCTTGATATATCGCTTTGCTTATTTGTAAGTCGCTTTGGATAAAAAGCGTCTGCTAAATGAATAAATGTAAATGTACATTTACATTACCTGAAAACAAAACACTAAGAATGTGAACAAGATATGGGCAAACATGGAAACACACAAGAATATGAAATAAATACGAGAAACACTAAATAAGGAGTGCTACAAATGTTAGAACTTATATACCATTGCTCATTAGATTTGAACATGACTCATTTGATGTGCAGAGGCTGATGTGTAATGAAGTCTGGCACTGCTTTCGGCACTGACTTGACAATTTAAACTTTATATTACTTAAAGGTGACCTCTCTTTATACATTTAGATATAACAAAGTGAGTGTAGTATAATGAAAATAATAATTAAATTAATTCAAAATATGAATGACTATTAATTAACCATATTTGTGATTGTTCTTTTATTTTGTATTGTGTGACGTAATTCACACTTAATATAATTCACATTTTTCCCATGATTTTAAGGAAGTAACAACAGTATTTAGAGGAAATGTAACTGTAGAGCAAATTATATTATATATTATATATTATTATATAATATAATAACCTTGAACCATATTAGTCAGAAGGTATTGATTCATTTTCCATAACAGCAGCTTTGAAACTTGTGCCAGTGGTAATTTGATTTACGAGTACAGAGCCCTCCACTAATGTAATTGGTAAATATGAGCAAAGAAATCTGTGAAAATATTTCTTTATTTGCTTAAACCTTTGATATTTTGTTTAAAAAATTCACATAAATACTCTGCTCTCATAGATATCAAACAGTTGCAAACACAACACAGGTTTATCCAAAAACAAATATCTTTGTTAAATATAGATGTGCAACAATTATTGGCACTCCTATGAATTCATATGAGAAAAATATATTTGGAGTATATTCCCATTGATATTTTAAATTTTGTAAGTACACCTGGGTTACTAGGAACAGGAAACTGTTCAACCATGACTTCCTCTTTTATAAGTATGAGGGAAAACATAGGCCAAATTCCCTCATTTATAACAATGGGTAAGACCAGGAAATGCTTGTGATGTGTGGCAAAATTGTTGATATTCACAAAAAGGCAACTGGCTATAAGAAAATAGCACAACATTGAAAATGCCCATTTCCACCATCAGAGCAATAACTAAGAAGTTCCAGTCTACTGGAAATGTTGTGAATCCACCTGGAATTGGACAAGTGTCTATATTGTCTCAACATAATGTGAAGAGGATGGTTTGAGTGGTCAAAAAATCTCCAACGGTCACAGCTGGAGAATTGTAGCAGTTAGTTGCATCTTGGGGTCATAAAGTCTCCAAAACTGCACTCTGAATTCACCTACATCACCACAAGTTGTTTGGAAGAGTTTCAAGAAAAATACCTCTACTCTCATCCAAAAACAAAGTCAAGCATCTTCAGTTTGCCAGACATTACTTAGAACATAAAATGGGATTGGGTTCTATGTTCAGATGAAAAAAAATATAGGTGGTTTTGGCACACACAGAGAGGTAGCCATATAAAAAAGTACCTCATGCCCATGGTTAAATATGGTGATGGATCTTTAATGTTTTGGAGCTGTTTTTCTACCAGAGGACCTGGAATTTTTGTTGTTGATACATTGCATCATGTAGTCTACAGAACATCAAAAGATATTAAATTGAATCCTTACTGTCTCTGGCAGAAAGCTTAAAATGTTCCATGGTTGGATCTTCCAGCAGGACAATGATCCAAAACATACATCAAAATCATCACAAAAATGGTTTACAGACCACAAAATCAAGGTCCAGCCATGGCCATCCCAGTCTGCTGACTTACAGAAAACCTGTGGGGTGAAATGAAGAGGAAGGTCCACCAGCATGGATCTTGAAATTTGAGGGATCTGAAGAGTAACGTATTCAAAAACCTCATCAGGCATTATAGGAGAAGACTCAGAGCTGTTATCTTGGCAAAGGGAGGTCACACAAAGTAATGATTAAAAGGGTGCCAATAATTGTTGCACACCTACATTTAACAGATCATTTAACAGATTTTTTTTCTAAACCTGTGTATTGTTTACATTTGTTCGATAACCATGAGAACAGAGAATTTCTCTGAATTCTCTTAACAAGAGATCAAATATCATCTAATCATAGTATATAAGGAGCCTCCAAAAAAGGCCTAGGCCTTAGCAAGGATGGGTCGAGGCTCGCCAATCTGCCAACTGATGCATCAGTCGAATAATCCAACACTTTGAGAACAACATTCCCCAAAGACAAATCAGTACAATTTGGGGCACTTCAACTTCTAAGGTGCACAATATCATTAAAAGATTCATGGAAATTAGTCAAATCTCAGTGTGTAAATGGTGCGAAAACCACTTCTGAATTTGCATAATCTCTGTTCCCTCAGACATCACTGTATTAGAAACCGTCATGAGTTTGTAATGGATATCTTGACATGGGCTCATGAATACTTTGGTAAACCTTTGTTGGTCAACAAAATTCGCCGCTGCCTCCACAGATTCAAGTTAAGGCTTTACTATGTAAAGCAGAAGCCATAAATCAACACTGTCTATAAGTGACGCTGACTTCTCTGGGTTTGGTATTATCTGAGATGGACAGTAACACAGTGAATTGTGTTTTGTGATCTGAAGAGTCAACATTTCAAATAGTTTTGGACAAAAAAGATGTTGCGTTCTCCAGACCAAAGCAGAAAAGGACCATTCAACTGTTATCAGTGTCAGGTCCAAAAGCAAATGTCTGTCATGGCATGGGGGTGTGTCAATGCACAGGGCACATCTGTGAGGGCACAATTAATGCAGAAAGATATGTACACATGTTGGCACAACATATGCTTCCATCCAGTGCAGGACAATACCAAACCACATTCTGCCTGGATTACAAGCACATGGTTGTGTAAGCAGAGAGTGCGGGTAGCATGGCCTGTCTGCAGTCCTGAGAATGTGTGGCGCATTATGAAGCATATAATAAGGCAACAAAGTTGTGCAGATGAAGCAATGCACAATGGATCAATGGGGAAAATTCTGCTTGCAAAACTTAACCAACTAGTGTTTTCAGTGCCCAAACAATTACTAAGTGTTATTAAAAGAAAAGGTGATTTGTAAAAAGTCTGAAAAGGTACTGGTAATATCAGAATATATATATATATATATATATATACATATCAGAATATATATATATATATATATATATATATATATATATATATATTTTATATATATATATATATATATATATATATATATATATATATATATATATATATATATATATATATATATTCAAATATATATATTTTCAAAAATAAATGAAATCCACAAAGTAAAACATCAAATAATGTGTTAATAATGTGCTTTCAATATAGTACAGGAATTTAATTGAATTCTCAAATGACTCTTTTTGTTTGTTTCTTTGCATTTTCCATACTGTCCCAACTTTTGCAGAATTGAGGTTGTGAGTGTATATAACCCTAAGCGTCAATGTCACTCACAATGTCACTTACAAACCTGAAACCCGAAGCCCCACGACATGCTCCCAGGTTTGTAAGTGACATTGACTTTGTTTACACATGTATTTGTTATGATTTCTGTCTTGTCTCTGCCCCTGTATTGTCATTGTTCTTTCCCTTATGTGTCACCATTGTTCTCAGCTCTTCTTTGTTATCCTATTGATTTCGTGTCTCATTGTTCGGTGCAAAGTATTCAGTGTATTCATCGTACCAAGCCACTGTTCTATGTTCCCGTGATTAATTTTGATCTCGCTTCTAGTTTCGCATTTTGTGTATTGCCTTGGCTGATTTATGCCCGTTTGCTGTTTGCCTGACCCTTTGCCTGTTCTGACCATGCCTGTGTTTCACAATTTGCATTTGTCTGAATATCTCGTAAATTTTTTTGATGATTTTGATGTATATTTAGGATCATTGTCCTGCTTGAAGATCCAACCATGGCCCATTTTAAGCTTTCTGGCAGAGACAGTAAGTATTTCATTTAATATCTGTTGATGTTCTATAGAGTGCATGATGCAATGTATCCTAACAAAATTTCCAAGTTCTTATCTGCATTTGCATCCGTCCTATCCTCCATTTTGTGACAGAATACTTTGCCACAACATGCACACAGCAGGTGGGTGAGGAGAGCATCATACCAACTTACCAAGGGATATCTGGCCACCATTCATGTCAGTCCAGTTTCCCCAGTGGACAGCCGTAGACCTCCCGGACCTGAATTATGTATTGTTCGACTACCTGAGGCAGTTCATGTTCAAATGCCAAATGTACTTTTCGAGCCTGGTGACCAACGTGGTGACCTTATCTCCAGAGCTCCAGCTTGAGATCCACGAAGCGGTCTCACCTGCAATGCTCCAGCTGGAGGTCAATGTGGCGACCTCATCTCACAATTTCCCCTTGCACAAAGTGCTGGAGCATGCACTGCACTCTGAAAAAAGTGTGTATATCCATCCATCCATCTTCTACACCGCTTTATCCTTTTCAGTGTCACAGGGACACCTGGAGCCTATTCCAGGGAGCATTGGGCACAAGGCGGAGGACAGAGCACCAATGCATCGCAGGTTATATATATATAACCTCAGCAAAAAAAGAAACGTCCTTTTTCAGGACACTCTATTTTATAGATAATTTAGTAAATCCAAATACACTTTACACATCTTTATTGGAAAGGATTTAAACAATCTTTTTCATGCTTGTTTAATGAACCATACACAATTATTGCACATGCACCTGTGAAACAGTCCTTAAGACACTAACAATTTACAGGCGGTTGGCAAATAAGGTCACAGTTACAATAACTTAGGACACTAAAGAGACCTTTCTACTGACTCTGGAAAACACCAGAAGAAAGATGCTTAGGGTGCCTGCCCATCTGCGTGAACATGCCACAGGCCTGCTGCTGGGAGGCATGAGGACTGCAGATGTGGCCAGAGAAACTGCAATGTCTGCAGCTGGTGGCCACAGCAGATACTGACTGTTACTTTTGATATTGATATTGTGTCCCAAATCGTGTAGTTACCGTCTATATAGTAGCTGAGATACATGTATTTTTCCACACTACAAGCCTAAAGTAGGAAAGTATGCGATTTGGGACGTGGCCGAACTCTCTTGTTCGCCGTAAAACGTAAAACTGCCGTGTGTGATCGTGTCCTGTCGCAAATTGCGGTGAAAACTCCCACACGACATTCATAATGTGATTAAGGTGTTTACATGTCTGTAATACACGTCCATAATGCGACTAAAACAGGAGTACTCCACCTGTCTTAATTAGATTATTGCTTACTTCGATTATGACCTTAATTAGATTAAGGTAAGTAAAAATTGCTGTTTACATGGTAGTTTCTTAATTAGAGTATGATCTTAATCGGATTAAGAGTGGATTATTGTTGTCCATGTAAACGCAGCTATTGTCAGAAATGGCATCAGTCTTGAGAAAGGTATTAAATTCTTACTGCAACTGCTGTACCTTGCATTTCAGGTAGATTTTATATACAGTTCTACACACCAAATCACCCAACATCAGCCAGTGCCAAAAGTCTACATGATTCACAATGACACACAAAGCATTAATTTATATTATTTTATATTCATCAGTAATAAAATAAAATAATAAATATGAAACAAACATGTGTTCTGATCTTAATTTCACTGCTTTGAAGTTCTGCTGCAGTGCTATTAACAAACTTCACAGCCTTGGAAAAATGCATGTGGGTGGTCTTCATTCCTTTGTAATTCTTGATGAAACCAGGTTTTCACATAAAAGAAAGGTAGTCTCTTCCTAGTTTAAAGCTAATGGATTAGACATTTCAGAATTAACATTTACAAATGTTTAACTGAAAGAATCCTATATACTGTATCATTTTACAGTACAATTGTGGACAAATTGGACCAGCCTGGCAGAGAAGCAAGAAGTGGGTCTTGGGTATCCTAGAATGTAGCTAAACAACAAGAAGACCAGTCCTTAAGATTCTAAGAGGGCGCTCAAGAAATTAACTAATGCACATAATAATTCGGTATGGTAGGAGAAGCACAAGCATTGTGACTGATGAATGGTGAGCCTACAGGAGATCTCTGGAAAAAGAAATGTTATAGTATAACCATCACACTGTGTGTCACAAAAGATATATTGTACATCCCACTACAAGAACGCTCATGCAACATATAGAGCGAGCATGGCAGACATTTAAAACAGATGTTTGTTGGCATAAAGGGAATCATACCACAAAGTTGTTAAAAGAACACCTTAAAGTCACTGAAGGGGAATACTGGCTGGCAAGAAATCACAGCTACGGTATTTTATGGTCGTCTCATTCATGATATCCCGAAATCCAATGTGCATTAATTTAATTGACTACTTTGCTCTACCTTTTCTGTCTATAATAAACTATATAATATAGTATAAATCAACTATTAAAAAAAAATTCCAGAGAAACTTGTTTGCTGTACCATATAGTTGTAGCATTAATTATCATTATGTGTTTAATGGCTAATGTTAGCATTAGAGGTCATAAATGGTTATTTTTATTAAAAGCTTGTGCTTGTGAAAAGCTATAGTTTTAACTTGTAATTTAAAAGCTACAGCTCCTCAGCCATATGCATGGAAATGCATATTATGATTTGACGCTTTACCTCAAAAAATAATGTTACAATGTTTTGCTAGCATGTAACATTTTTAAAAATCCTTGCAACTGTTCATTAATGAGTTGTTGCATTGATGTTTTTTCATTATTTTATTAAAACCATTATTGTTCAGTAGTAACATTTACAAATAAACAATTTTAAAGGCATTTATAATGCACAATAAGCACATCTTCATGACTTCTTAACATTTGCATTATGGAAACTTTCACTTTACTTAAAGCCATCAGTGAGGCATTTAGGTGATTAATACTATTATCACTCACAATACGTATTTATAGGGTAGCACTACCAACAACAATATAAAATAATTCACTTATTGGACATAGAAATAAATCTGCATTACAAATAAGTCATTATAACTATAATATACTAACATTATAAAAATGCAGGCTGCCTTTTTGTTAATACATTAATGGAACCATAAGAGTATAAAGACAAATTAATACTTATATATTGGTGTATAATGCATTATGAGCATGGGCATTGAAAAAGCAAGTGTATGACTTATAAGTAATTTTAACAATAATAAAAATGTAGCTATAACTGGTATGATAATGAAGTATAGGTCTTTATGTGTCTTTTTAAATGCATTTATAGAACAGTAATACTTGTTTTTAAATGAGTTTATTATGTGTAGAAAATGTAGAAATAAAACAGTGTTACTAATATATATATATATATATATATATATATATATATATATATATATATACAGTGGTGTGAAAAAGTGTTTGCCCCCTTCCTCATTTCCTGTTCCTTTGCATGTTTGTCACACTTAAGTGTTTCGGAACATCAAACCAATTTAAACAATAGTCAAGGACAACACAAGTAAACACAAAATGCAATTTGTAAATGAAGGTGTTTATTATTAAAGGTGAAAAAAATCCAAACCATCATGGCCCTGTGTGAAAAAGTGATTGCCCCCTTGTTAAAACATACTATAACTGTGGTTGTCCACACCTGAGTTCAATTTCTCGCCACACCCAGGCCTGATTATTGCCACACCTGTTCACAATCAAGGCATCACTTAAATAGGAGCTGCTTGACACAGTAAGGTCCACCAGAAGATCCTTAAAAGCTACATCATCGGCCGAGACACAAAGAAATTCAGGAACAATTGAGAAAGAAAGTAATTGAGATCTATCAGTCTGGAAAGGGTTATAAAGCCATTTCCAAAGCTTTGGGAATCCAGCGAACCACAGTGAGCCGTTATCCACAAATGGCGGAGACATGGAACAGTGGTGAACCTTCCCAGGAGTGGCCGGACCCCAAAATTACCCCCAACCAAGACGCGGCGACGCCTCATCCAAGAGGTCACAAAAGACCCCACAACAACGTCCAAAGAACTGCAGGCCTCACTTGCCTCAGTTAAGGTCAGCGTTCATGCCTCCACCATCAGGAAAAGACTGGGCAAAAATGGCCTGCATGGCAGAGTTCCAAGGAGAAAACCACTGCTGAGCAAAAAGAACATCAAAGCTCGTCTCAATTTCTCCACAACACATCTTGATGATCCCCAAGACTTTTGGGACAACATTCTGTGGACCGATGAGACAAAAGTGGAACTCTTTGGAAGGTGTGCGTCCAAGTATATCTGGCGTAGAAGGAACACTGCATATCATAAAGAGAACATTATACCAACAGTAAAATATGGTGGTGGTAGTGTGATGGTCTGGGGCTGTTTTGCTGCTTCAGGACCTGGAAGACTTGCCGAGATAAAAGGAACTATGAATTCTGCTGTCTACCAAGAGATCCTGAAGGAGAATGTCCGACCATCTGTTCGTGTACTCAAGCTGAAACGAACTTGGGTTCTGCAGCAGGACAATGATCCTAAACACACCAGCAAGTCCACCACCGAATGGCTGAAGAAAAACAAAATGAAGACTTTGGAGTGGCCTAGCCAAAGTCCTGACCTGAATCCTATTGAGATGTTGTGGTATGACCTTAAAAAGGCCGTTCATGCTCGAAAACCCTCTAATGTAACTGAATTAGGACAATTCTGCAAAGATGAGTGGGCCAAAATTCCTCCAGGACGCTGTAAAAGCCTCGTATGCGTTATCGCAAACGCTTGGTTGCAGTTGTTGCTGCTAAGGGTGGCCCAACCAGTTATTAGGTTTGGGGGCAATCACTTTTTCACACAGGGCCATGATGGTTTGGTTTTTTTTTCACCTTTAATAATAAACACCTTCATTTACAAATTGCATTTTGTGTTTACTTGTGTTGTCCTTGACTATTGTTTAAATTGGTTTGATGTTCCGAAACACTTAAGTGTGACAAACATGCAAAGGAACAGGAAATGAGGAAGGGGGCAAACACCTTTTTTACACTACTGTATATATATATATATATTATATATATATATATATATATATATATATATATATATATATATATATATATATATTAATAAACCTGTGTTTTGGTTGCAATTGTTTGATATCCACGAGAGTAGAGTATTTCTGAACAAAAGAGCAAATGGTTAAACAATAAATACAATTTTTCATAGCCTTCTTTGCTCATATTTACTAAAGGTGCCAATATTAGTGGAGGGCACTGTATCATTCTAATATGTTACTGTTTCTACAGTAACAACTCCTTCACAGGGACTTGAATGAAGAACAATGGACATAATCTAAGACTAATAATTAAAAAAAATTTATATGTGTTGTTAAGAAAAAGGTACAATGCAGTGAGGTTTTCTGTAAGGATACGATTTTTTAACATGTATGGAAAGCGTCTCCAGTGACAGTGCAACATATGATTTATGTTTTCTGTCACAGGTGAGCCTTCAGGATCTTCAGGAAGGTCTTTCCACTTTGTAGTTTCTTAGTTACATGGAAATTTGCTTATTTTGTCATGTTTATTTGAAGAGAGCGGCTGATGAGCGAATGACTATTTTTTAACACAAAATAACTTGAGTTGTGGCCGTTCAACAAAATTAAAATGAAATGAACTTTTTAACTTATTAAATTAAAACAAAACACTAAATTAACCATAAACTTTTAATTATTGGTTGCTCATTAAAATATTTTAATTTGTTGGTAAAACATGTATGACTAATTAAACACTTTGGGTACATGCTGTGATAGGAAAATACAACTTCAATTGACCTACATTACAGAACCTGTTTTGGATATTTTTTCTATAACAGCATGACCCATTATGTTTTACGCCTTAAGACACTGTATAGAAAGAATTCATACTTCATACATACAAGTTTTACTTACTGCAAACACCCTGTTCCATCTGAGACTGTGTGGGCCATTGAGGCAGTGAAAATTAGCTGTTATGCTCCTTGTACCATCTGGAGCCATTCAATAAGGATATGTGCCTGGTGACTTGCTGGAAGTTGGGTATCAGGGGCCAAAAAAACATTCCCCACATCATCACACCAATTCCCTGTCCTTTACTGTTGACAAGAAACAGGATTTCCCATGGACCTATGTTACTTACACGAAAATCTGATGCTTCCCTCAGCATGATGTTAATAAAAGAAAGAAAAAAAAAACCTGGATTCATCCAATCTACAGTTTTGATGCTTCTGTGTTCACTGGAGACAGGCTTTTTGGCTAATTTCAGACTACATCCACATCAAACATTTTAGAGTTATATGCAGATGTACATGTCAAAATTGTATTTGGTAATTTGTGAGATTACAATATTGAATTTGGATGTGATATGCTTGGTTTTCTGTGTGATCTAACATTCATACAGTAACTGTAAACCACTGGTTCCTGTATGACAATATTGTCAACCCAGTTACCATTATGTCACCAATGTTGTTATTAAATAATATTTTAGTAACAATGCAATGGACTGGCATCTTATCCAGTGTGTATTCCTTCCTTACTCGAATGTCAGGGCAGGGTGTTTAATAGAAAAGTGAAGTTCTAACTCAGAATTATGGCAAAGATCACAATTGTATTCCAAATGTATTACCTTGGCAAGAAAATTTTTTTTTTTTAAAGGCTCTAGAAATACTGGAAGCATAGCCAGCAGAACAAGGATTGTGGGCACATTTAACAAATCAAGGCCAGTCGCATAATCTGTTTCCATCATATCCCCCATTCTGGGCTCTGCCTCAGGGTTTTGCCCCAGTAGACCAAATTGAATGAGCCAGTGCTAATTAACAACAAATTCTGCAACAGAGGGACCAAACTATATTTAGCTCCATCTATGGATAGCATGACTAGACAGACAGAGACAGTATAAGCTGCTCCTTATCTGAATGCAATAAATGCATAGGGTGTGAACTCCCCCCAGTGGATTATGGTATGACATATAAAAGCTTCATGGTGAATGTAGAAGATCCCTCTCCATTTATCAAGATATGGATATAGCCTATTTTCCTTTCCTCTGTCTTGCCCTTTTCCAAACACCATAAGGAGACAGTGTTACCATGGTAACCCAGCTACTTAGGTATATTTTTTTTCTTTGTGAGTCTTTGCAAATAGAAACCCAGTACTCACTCAAATGCTGGAAGTTCTTCTGCAAAGGAAAAAGCAATTTATCACAGGGCTCAGACCAAAAAAAAATAATTTATAATAAATTCAATTGTGTGCTACTGTGTGGATGAAAAGTCAATTAATTTGCCACTAATCACCAGTCGACCCTCTTTCATACTCAGTTGGAAATCCCTGGGTCTTTCTTAATTAAATAAAACTACACATTTTAGTTTTGTACGCATCGTGACTAATTCCCCCACCTTCAACTGAAGATTTGGGAATTGATTAAGCCTGGAAAATTTTAATCTCATTCAAATCACTGGAGGGAAATCAAAGAAAATGATAGCATGCAAAAGCTCTAAAAATAGTTATGGCCCCATCTCTAAAGAGGAGTCACGACAGAAATATACATTTGCTTGTGATAAACTTGTGGGTAATTACTCTGCATTGCTACTGATTGATGACAACATAAGACAATAATGAATGTATAATGTATAACAGTACTTTCTTTTCTGTTCAGTTTTGCTGCACTTCTCATCAGGAATTTCAAAACATAATATAAATAAAGTATACAATCAGGTTTTTGGAAAACTGTTAAGGATTACCAATAATTTATGGAACATGTTTAGAATTACCACTGACGTGCCTTTTTTCAGGCTCGTTGTTTTAAGGAAACTAAATTTAAAGTGCTCTTACATGTGGTTATTTTACCCACTCACCATTTTAGACATAACACTGTCTAGAGTTTGCAACAGCTGTAATTCCCCATTGCCTTCCTTTAAGTACTTTAGACAAGTTGGTGGTTGGACTGCCACCTGCCACTTTTGTTGTTCTGAAACCTTTGATTATGGCTTTAAAACATAGTGCCCAAGGGAAAGTGGTCTATTACCTGCTTCAACTCTTGTGGACACTCATTCATTTGTGGCAAGATGTGGTGTGAGTAAGACAAGAAGAGTGAGGGGATATTTAGTGAGCAATTGCGATTCTTTGTGACCTTTGAATTGCCTTTTGGCAAGAGCTGCTCTGGGCTTGTCCAGTCCCTAGACAGACCAGGCTGTGCCAAAGAAGTTGTGACATGGAAAGTAAAAAGGAATTTTCACAGTGAAAACAAGAGCAACAAAGAGTTCAAACCTTCCCTCAACCTCGATACCCTTTCTTTACTGAGCCAATGTTTTAGTTGAGTGCATTTTAGTGGAATGACAAAGCTGAACATTTTGAAGAGTGTGCCATTTTCATTCTTCAGTCAAGAACATGATTTAATAACAGCCAAAGCTAATTTGGTACATCTCAGTCAGGAATCCACTGATCTGGAATCAAACTTTCTATATATAAGTATATGTACAATGGTGTCCTTCTAATGAACTAACTGCGTGTTATAAACATGTTACTCTCCTTATTTAGTCTCTCCAGTGTCAGGGAAGCTATTTTGCTATTGTAACTTATCAAGCTACAAGCTACTCATGACACAATTACAGTATCTCAAAAAAGTGAGTACACCTCTCACATTTTTGTAAATATTTGATTGTATATTTTCATGTGACAACACTGAAGAAATTAAACTTTGCTACAATGTGAAGTAGTGAGTGTACAGCTTGTGAAACAATGTAAATTTGCTGTCCCCTTAAAATAACTCAACACATAGCCATTAATATTTAAACAGCTAGCAACAAAAGTGAGTACACCCCTAAGTGAAAATGTCCAAATTGGGCCCAATTAGCCATTTTCCCATTTTCATGTGACTTGTTAGTGTTACAAGGTCTCAGGTGTGAATGGGGAGCAGGTGTGTTAAATTTGGTGTCATCGCTCTCACACTCCCTCAGACTGGTCACGGGAACTTCAACATGGCACCACATGGCAAAGAAATCTCTGAGGATCTGAAAAAAAGAATTGTTGCTCTACATAAAGATGGCCTAGGCTATAAGAAGATTGCAAGAACCTGACACTGAGCTGCAGCACAGTGGCCAACACCATACAGCAGTTTAACAGGACAGGTTCCACTCAGAACAGGCCTGTCCTTGGGAAATAGATGTATGAGTGCTGCCCTCATTGCTGCATAGCTTGAAGGGGCGTGGAGTTCAGCCTGTCAGTGCTCAGACCATACGCTGCAATCTGCATCAAATTGGTCTGCATGGCTGTTGTCCCAGAAGGAAGACTCTTCTAAAGTTGATGCAAAAGAAAGCCCACAAACAGTTTGCTGAAGACAAGCAGAGTAAGGACATGGATTACTGGAACCATGTCCTGTGGTCAGATGAGACCAAGATAAACTTATTTGGTTCAGATGGTGTCATAGGTGTGTTCCTGCATCCAGGTGAGGAGTACAAATCAAGTGTGTCTTGCCTATAGTCAAGCATGGTGGTGAGGGTATCATGGTCTGGGGCTGCATGAGTGCTGCCGGCACTGGGGAGCTACAGTGGGGGGGAGTATTTGATCCCATGCTGATTTTGTACGTTTGCCCACTAAAAAAGAAATGATCAGTCTACAATTTTTATGGTAGGTTTATATGAACAGTGAGAGACAGAATAACAACAAAAAAATCCAGAAAAACGCATGTCAAAAATGTTATAAATTGCAACTCCCAAATTTGCATTTTAATGAGGGAAATAAGTATTTGACCCCTCTGCAAAACATGACTTAGTACTTGATAATGACTTAGTAATTACTTTTAATTGTCAATGCCCTGGCTGAGGGAAGGAGGTTCTCCCCGAAGATTTGACGGTACATGGCTTGTCCATCATCCCTTTGATGCGGTGAAGTTGTCCTGTCCCCTTAGCAGAAAACCACACCCAAAGCATAATGTTTCCACCTCCATGTTTGACGATGGGGATGGTGTTCTTGGGGTCATAGGCAGCATTCCTCCTCCTCCAAACACAGTGAGTTGAGTTGATGCCAAAGAGCTCCATTTTGGTCTCATCTGACCACCAGAGGACAACTGGGTGAAAGTGTTGTGGTCAGACGATTTATTTTGAGGGGACAGCAAATTCACACTGTTATACAAGGTGTACACTCACTACTTTACATTATAGCAAAGTGTCATTTCTTCAGTGTTGACACATGAAGAGATATAATCAAATATTTACAAAAATGTGATGAGTGTGCTCACTTTTGTGACCTACTCTACATATTCTCATTGTAAAATATCACCAAAAATTAAAAACAAAAAAAATATTTAAGTTTCATGTCATATAATTGTGTTAGCTTAATCACACAGGTTTTTGTCATGGTACATCAAGCAGGATCGTAGGCTAGCTTTTGGATTATTTTGTTTAAATCATTAAAAACTTAAAAGTCATTAGACTCAAAGAAATTGTATTTAGAACGTCAAATAAAGTTAAAAATCACGAACGTAAATAATCATTTGAGAGCTACAGCACTCATAACAAGCTTCTTACATTTGTAGATGAAGTTGGGTGAGAGTTTGTCCCCCATGTTTTTTCGAGTTGACAGGCTTCAGAAAACATGACATCATTTCCAGTAAGGGAACATAGTGAGCATTGAAGCTCTGACAGATACAATAGCTTACATATCGATATTTTATATATATTTTTTTTAAATAACATTGAATTGGTTATGTGAAAATAGTGTGGCATTTTATTGTGCTAAAGTAATAGTTGGTGGGAAAAAAAGCAGCTAGTTACTCAAAAAATTACATTGTTTGAAAATAGCTCAGTTACTGCCATACCACTAATCATGTAGCTATACTATTAGTGCTGTTACTGGTAGCTAGCTACTCCTTAATACTGTATAAGAATAAGAAATTTATATGATAGGCTTCTTATTTAAAAAAAAAAAAAAAACATGTACATACTGTGTATGCAGAGCTGTCCACAATGGACCTTTATAAATCCAACATATTGTAAATTGCTCTGCTTGTACGACGCATTTAGAAACAAACTGACATATATGGTAAACTACTCTCCTTTAAAACAGTGATTTTATGGTTATATGAGTGCAATCTATTCCACTAATTACATTTGGAAAATCTGTAATGTAGTGAAAAATCCAACATCCCAAGTCACTTATCACTCTAAGCAAATGGTTTCTTGACATGTTTCTTGAGCAAAGCAGTGTGTACCAACTTTTCGACATCTGTGTCACTTGTCTGTACCCTGTGGTGAGCACCATATTCAGCAAATTATTCTGTCCATGACGGACAAGAATTTGGATAGGAGGTCCAGAAGGTCGAGTTTGCACATTTGTCTTGCCCTTCTCGGGTTGGGGGTTCGATTCTCGCCTCCGACCTGTGTGTGCGGAACTTGCATGTTCTCCCCGTGCTTTTCGAGGTTTCCTCCGGGTACTCTGCTTTCCTCCCCCAGTCCAAATACTTGCATTGAAGGCTGATTTGTGTTTCTAAATTGTCTTAGTGTGCAAAGGTGCAATGGGGACTGCACCCTGGATGGTGCCGTGAGTCCCCTGGGAAAGGCTCCAGGCTCCCCCATGACCTTGTGTAGGATAAGCAGTACAGAAAATGAATGGATTTATGGATGGATTTTATTTACTGTTAATAGTCTGAGAGGCCATTTAGACATTACATCATATGCTGAATTCAAGGTTGAAGAAACTTCCCTGACTTTCTGTGTAGGAATTCCAACTTGAGAAGCGTTTTCTTTGGGGTTTTTTTCTCTAGTCAGTTACAACCTTTTGTCAAACACAGCATATTGAAATCAGAAATATCAAGAAGGGCAGTAGCTATAGTGGTCATTCTGCAACTTTATTTTAGCTATAAGGATTTATTCCTACCAATTCAGCATAGGCCCCACATTTGCATGCAAGGTATTTAAGCCATAGCTTAAACTGAACTTAAAACATTAACTGCACATTTGTTTTTGTTAAATGAACTATAACTGAAGTCACTCTTGCTGTGGGATTTTTTTAAATAATTGATCTGGGAGTATAGGTCTCTGGCCAAGATATATTGTAGTTTCATATTAGCACTCATAAAATATTAGACTGGGATACCTAATAGAGTCTAATCTCTCCAACAAGATTAAAACCTTTCTAATGAAGCAAATACTTGTCATTGTCATAGATTAATCTTTGACGTAAAAACCTTTGCCACCTTTGTAGATACAAGCAAACAGAGTACTGGCCAACAATTAGAAAACACTACAAAGCTTAGTAATAATATTGTTTAATTTGTCAAAATCTACTTCGTAAGATGTTTTATGACTGTTCTTGCAGTGCTGCGTGGGTTAGCGGACACCTACAATTCACGAGTGCATGACACCACATTGAAGGATTTCGCAGACGGAATTTTGCATCACTGCAGTGCTTCCCACACATTAGTTTAATTTGTCTATCAAGCATTTCACACATAGAGGCGTTTAAAAGCGTCCTAGTATTTAACACTGCTCGTGTGAGAGAGAGGCAGACTGTAAGAAAGATTATAAACAGAAAGAAGTGGTGTAAAAATAATTTCACCGATATCTAGTTACCTTCTATAGATGCTTCAGTGCTAAGTAGTTAAACATTGTTTGCGAACATTGCCCAACCTAACCTGTAGCTGCTCTGACAGCGTTGCATATGGCTGACGCCTGAGGCAACGTGGGCTTTGCCTCTGGCGCAAAATCCCCTTGGATGCTTATGTTATTGAACCTTGTCTTGACTGTGAGCAATCAATATTTCTCTAAATGTCATGAAATTCATGTCTCTGTGGCTAAAGAAAATATAGTTCAAAATAGAGGAAATCTGTAAACAGAGATATGAGAATAGAGCTGTGCTGCCAATATCACTAACTGAGTTTACAAAGGCTGAATACATGAAACAGATTATTGTTTTATAATTATTATTTATTATTTTACTCGTGGACGCCTCTTGGATTAGCCAAGAACTTCCTAGATCCTAGGCCAGATTATAGTCCTAAAGTGTCTCGGTCTGCTGCCCAGCTGATAGTGTTGCTGGCTTTCTACCCTTCTCTGTTCCTTACACCAGAACAATTGTCCACCACTCCGGCCAGTGGTGTAAGTCAGAGCAGTTGCTGGTCTGATTTGGCAGTGACAGTAGAGCTGATGCTGTGTCAAAGCAGCGCATCTCTAATTGGATAGTGGAAGCAAGCTCTAATGCCTATGAGGCGTGTGGCCTTGCTATGCCTCTGGGCATAAGGGCTCATTCCACTAGGGGGTTCACCTCCTTGAAGGCTTTATCCCCTTACAGGAGGAGTGTGATGTGGCGGGGTGGTTTATGCCACACACATAAACTCAATATCACAGTTTTGACATGGATCCCAACCTGGGCTTAAAGGTCTTGCAGTGACTCTCAGGCACAGATCTTTTTGGACAGACCATATATTCAGTATGACAGAGTGGGTATACTCATTCCTATAGCGTGATGCTCACGCAATGTTGAGTTCCCTTTGAAAGGAAATGTCTGGGTTACACATGTAACCCTGTTCCCTCAGACTGAAACGAGACATTGAGTAGCTTTGTCATACTGGGGTATACTTGTAAATTGTGTCTTCGCTCGCTTCAGACAAAGGGAAGCTGATGACGTGGTTTACAGATGCTGTTTATAGTCACACGACACGCGAAATGCCATGTCACTGGACCACAGTATGCTTATAAATTGACATGATTTTAGACTTTAGATGCCGTCATGTGCGAAGGCACTCCCATAGCATGAAACTTATGGAGTGTCTCTCTCCCTTCTCAGGGAACAGGGTTAAATGCATAACCTAGATGTTTTGCACTCCTTTTTTTTACTTCAAGGGGCTGGTGTGGGTACAAGTATTTATAGCTGCAAGAGGACCTTGTTTTGAGGCTGTTCCACAACATTAAACATATACACTAAAACTATAAATTGCAACTATAACTATTTAAAAAAAATTGTGATAAGTTGCAAATTGCTGTTGTACTTTTGAAGGGTATTCATCACACTACTCAACTGTTGATTTTTTTCCCTATAAGAGCACATCTGTTGTGTTTTATTCCATACATAACCTGGAGGTTGGCAATTTATGCGTACACAAAAATGATCATTTCTACTGCAGCAGTTCAAAAGAAATTTTTTATTGTTGTTGTCGCTGTTGTTGATTTTTGCAGTGCACTGGGTGTCATCCCTTACTTGTGGTGCTACTGTTATATTCAAACAACTTAATTTGAATCGTTGTAAATATGCTGCCTTTGTGGTAGATTTGTGCAGGATTTCAAGATTCAGCCTCTCTTGCCCACTACACAGCCTCTCCAGTCTAAATGAAATTAAGTTTAATTATTCACACAGTTGACAAGACTACAGAATTGCACAGGAAATTAGGGGCTTTTTGTGAGCAGGAAATTAGATGTTCTTTGTAGACTGCCTAAACTGAGCTCAAGGAACATTGTCTGTTTTCAGAGGACGAACTTGCTCACCTTCTAACAGGAATCATCTCATCAAGAGATGCATAAATAAATAAAAATTTTAGACCAAATACGAATAAGAGTATCTGTTTTTGGTACTCATCTATATAATTACTGATATGGAAATGAGTAACCTACTTAGTATTAAGCAATCATAGGTGTGATTTAGTTCTGTTTATCTTGATTGCTACAGTATATGCTGCTAGCAATGTATCTCATCCTCTGTTTTATGTTTAAGATTTTTTTTGCTCTTTAATAGAGATCTTTAATAGAGAGCATGAGGGTGGCCAACCTGAGCTCACAGAGGAATATCAGTGAGCGTGGTCATTAAAAATTAGTGCAGGCATATATTTCTCAATGCTCAGTGCTCTCACCTATAACAGTTCCTCCATGCATTCCAATACCTTTACGTGTGCACAATTCACAGCACCTTATGGTCATTTCAATGTCCAGGCTTGCAGATACTGATCTGCACACTCAGGTCAGATGCCCTCACTAATAAAGATAGTGTCTAAACAACATTACGTGTTTTATCAGTTTACTTTTTTAGTACCTCATCTTCATATTTTCAGAGAACACTTTAAAGGCTGATTTGCTTTGAATGTCATCATTAATTGTGGAATGGGGTCATTTTGTTTTTGGATAACACTTTACAATAACAGTTCATGAATAATTCATGCACTAATACCTGAAATAATACTTACTTAAATATGAACTAATGATGAGTTAAGGTATGTACTAATCACAAATTAATGAAGAGCTAAGCTTTGTTTATATAATTTGCTAAACATTGTTGGATGGTGTCGAGATGAAATTATTGGTGTTTATTATTAGTGAGTCCGTCTACATTCAATAAGGAGGATCAGTGTAAATTAGGAAAGTAATCTAGTGCCATCCAGTGATGTTTGTGTACACAGCTGCATACAGCAAATTATAATAACATTTTGAAATTATGCATGCTTAATTCATATTTTTTCGTATAGAGCATGTTTGATTTAGTTTACCCCTACATGTTAATTAAAACATTAACTAACAAAAATGTACTAAAATGTACTTAAGGCAGTCATTTTTCAAGCATGAATTCATGGCTTATGTCTTTATTAGTTCATGATTAGTACATTACTTGTATTGTAAAATGTTACCCGTTTTGGTGTTATCTGTTAATTAGCACAATGGACACTACATTTATGTTACATAGTATTTTTTTACAAGTATGAGTAAATGTAACAAACAGATCATTGATACCAGTATTGAAATTGCTGCATTCCTATTTGCGCTGCTACATCATTTTATAGGATGAGTTTCATCTACCTCCGAAGCTCATATCAAATATTAACATGGCAGTCTGTTAGCAAAAAAGACCTTCAAGAATTCCATCACTGTTTTGATATGTGATTATCCTGTACTTAATCTGCTATATAATATTTGCTATTATGCTGCAGTAGCCATTGTCTATTTTGTCATGTGACTGAAAGGTGGATTAAAAATGCTGAGAGAGATGAAGGAAATCCCTCAAGGTCTAGTCTTCTCTCCCTCACCCTCCTTTTGAAGAGACATGTCTCTAAATAATAAGCTTTCTGTGCTAGCTTCACATATCTATGTCTTAAGATTGCCCATACAAGAAGAGTTCACTCATCTCTGACCGGATCCAGAATGACTTTATATATACTGCAATGACTTAGCATTTGGCTTATAATTGCAGTCATGCTTGTAAGCCTCCAGTTACATAATTGTTTTCATACTAGAGTAGAGGATAAATAATAAAATGACCTTAATACCTTCACATTTCAAGCTGCTGTTACTGAATGTATATAAAGTGGAAAATATATTAGCACTACCCAGCCTGAGCACTTTATTATAAATGGATATCTAGGGTGAGAAATGAATGGTTAGCTCTTTACACAGAAAATTATCATTCACAAGGCACTGTTTTCAATCTTCAACGGCCAACATCATTCCTCAGGTAAGTTCTCAACTGAATGTCACTGTTACAGAGCAAACCTCTTCACCAAGAGTCACTGAGTCAAACCAATTTTACAAAAATGACTGTAATGAACACCTATGAGTGGAAATTTTGCTATGGCTTATTGCTTATATTAAACACTGACAAAAACAACATGCTAAAATCCAAAGTGCAATAAATTATCCAGTTGATCTGGTTCCACCATGCAGTAGAGTTAACAGTCAGCTTAGGTTGCTAAGCAACATAATGGCCAATGGTTAGGGTATTCCATGGACAAAACAATGGCTGCAGTGTAACAGTATTATTGGTTTAAAATGTGGTACATTAAGACAGAGTTTATTTATTGTCATTTATTGTTTATAAGCATATGTATATCAAGGACTTTACAATGGCTTTGGAAATGTGTCAGCCAATCAGATTTCAGACCTGAAAATATCCATTTTATAAGTCATATTTTAGTTCATTTGTAGCTGCCTTGTCATATTATAATACTTTTTGAAGGATGATTATTCTTCATGCCACATACCAATCAATTGAAATCATTCTGAACTGCACTAATTGACATTCTTCTATTCATTTTCCATGCTTTGTTTGCTTGCCTCCCAAAAGACCTTATTAGCTTCACTGAAAAGCCTCACTGCAGTGTTCCAGCTGCCCAGCCCCAGTGGGCTTCTCAGCTACCTGTCTCTGATTAGGCCGATCCTCATACCTTCTGTTCCTTCCTTCCATACCATCTGAAGAAACCACCAGAGATGCATGAATGAACTGTGTAGATAAGGAACAACTGACCCAGAACATAACAGAGCTTCTGAGACTGTCAGAAAACATTACAATAGAGTATGGCTTGGCATAATGGCTCTAATCAGTTGACTCAAAGAATCGGTCAAAATCAAGCAATTAATGACTCAAACATATGCTTAAAGGATGGATACAAGATTATCAAAGAATTGCAGAAGCCCTCATTATGGGTTTGATCTTCCAGCATATTTCCTGCAATTCTCTCCTTAATTGAAATTAATGCAATCTGATGCAAGACCAAAGCATGGAAAATTTCCCATCTTCTTACACAGAAACCGCTGTCCAGGTCAGGCTCTCACAGAAAGTGAGGCCCCATTACTACTGTCATCATGGGATGCAGTGAGCTGAAGCACAATGCTTTGATAAACAGTTCTGCCGAAGTGATGGATGGTGTAGTGGGTCGCAACATTTTCTTCCAAAGCTGTGTGTAGTCAGTGTGGATTAAAACATTAATCAAATCGATGTCCTCATGTCATAAGACCCTAAGAATTTGAGCACTGCTCATTACAGAACAGACTGTATAATAGGTATTGACACCTTGCAAGGTTTTCACAGAGAAGACCTTGCAAAATCTATCCAGTGAGAAAGGGAAGTAGAGACAATAAGTAAGACATTTTAAAGATGGATTTTCCTGGCAGATTTGGCTCAATTAGCTCATTGTGCCGATCCAACATGTGCCTCTTTGGTACACTAACTAGCCACCATTGTTGGTCCAAGGAGCCTGATCAATTCTAATGACATGAAATAAATATTCCTCTCCAGAGATGTCAAGGCAGTATTGTAATTTATTTCCAACAAAACTTCCTTATCCATCAGCTTTGCTGAGCTTATAGTTTAGAGCTTAGAGGTCCTTTGTGGATAATCCTGATGGTACTGCTGGAATTAATCAGTAGACTATTCTGGCCAGAAAGCTGTGAGGTGGTTGGCAAGGAGAGACAAGCTAGCAGCTGATGCAGTGCAATCCTGGACAGAGTTTCAGTGAGGTCTCTGATCCAGAAAGAAGCAACAGCAGTCACTGCAGCTTTGATTAAAAGTAAATGGCACTGGTCCCAGCATGCTCTTTTTGAGCACATCCTTGCTAGAGTGTACCACACTAACTCAAGCCTTCATCTTAAAAAAGAGCTTTAAAAAAAAAAAAAAAACATGGAACAGTTGTAAATTCCTTGGTGCTGTTTTTGATCCAGGGAATTGTAGGCTTCTTTGCCCTTGGGGATTGTTTCTCTTTTGCTCTATTGTGATACACAAATCCATTGTATTTCTGTGAAACTTCCTGTAAAGGTTTAGTCTCCTTAAAAGCAAAAAGGATCAGCAGAATAGAATTGGTGTGAGTTAAAATAAGAGTTTACATGGAGAATGAATATTGCTGCACAAATAAACATGACTCAGTACTTTATCCACTTCTAAGTTCTTAGACTGCTAGGCTAAACAAATCTCTCTAAATCATTGGGTATGAACTCCTATTACAGACTGGAGCTGTGCTAAAGCTATGGCTATTCAATTCTGCTCATTTATTTTAGGCTGATAGGGAACTGACAGGATCTACTGGGTATCAAAATAATTACCCAGTGGCAAGAGCAATGACCTCAGGTCTTAGCAATATTCATAAGAACTTTTTATACATAATGAATGACTATATTACATTAAATCATTAATACATTAACATATCACTGAAAAAAAACGATTCTAAGACCCCCAGCAGATCTGGAAAATAGCACAAAGAGGTTTTGCTGCTGTGAGGTTAATCTCTATGTCAGACACGCAAATGTGTTAAAGTGTTTAAGTCCATAATCATAAGTGGCATGTTGAAAATTGACTTCTGTTGGTTAGGGGATGTGTGTATACTTGTACTTGCACATACATTATTTTTGCCCTTACTCTATTTTGTTGTGCATTAGATGGCTCTAAGCACCCAATTACTAAAATAAAAAAATTTAAAAAACTCAACTCAAATGAGTATGATTTTAAAAATGCAGACAAGTGTACACCCCCCACACACACACACACACCCTCACACACACACAGAATTTATAAAAATTCTAGATATATTGTACCCGAGGCCAAACAGAGGTAGGGGAACTATTCATGCCTTATTCATAATTAATTTAAAAATAAAAAAAACTCACCCTTTTGACCACAGAAAGGGAAATGAGTGGCCTAAAATATACATCCCTACATAACACACCACTGAATATGGCATTATTACGTGAGGCCAGAATGGTGGTGCAGTGGCTAGCATTCCCGTTTTATAGCTCCAGGGCCCTGGGTTTGATCCTGTGCTCAGGTTAGCAGTTCCTGTCACTGGTAGTGTACACCGAGGTCTCTGCTTCCCCCTACTAGTACTGACTTACCATTCACATATTCACATATTCTGTCTTGTTAATTTAATGTGTTCGTTCCTAATTCACATACTCTGTGTTATTAGTCTAGTCAATCAGACCTAATTTGCTGGTTGACATTAGTGTTTTACTATTTTGTTTGGGAATGTAACTGACATAATAGGTGGAGCAGCACAAATGGGTGTGTGGCATTAAACATATTCAACTATTTATATCTCCAAACTCAACATAAACAGACGACTTCACAAACCACTATTCAGGGAGCCATTAGTGACTCACCCAGCAACCCAATACATGACAAATAATACCCATACATCACTACATTATACACTCTTTATTAGTATTTGAGTAGTCTCAGTGATAAACAGTAGGCAGTATTACTTCAGGTGGCTGTATTCTTTTTTGCTTTCCCCCTCACAGATTCATCCACCAAATCATCAATGTACAGCACTTTAACAAGCTCTGACTCAATAGCCAGGAGCTGCAGGATAGTGAGTCTTCTTTGGCCCATTTTAATTTGGAGTTCGTCTTTAATCTTCCCCATTAGGGGAAATGATCTTTCCCTAGCTTCTCTTTCCTTTTTAAGTTTTCATTTCATTGAAGAACTTAGTATAAGTTTACAGTATATATTCTGGCTCCAAGCAGTTCACTCACTGATAATAAATTAAGATAATAAATTTCAGAATTTTGAATCCCTCACAGAAACATGTCCATATAGGTCTCAATCATGTCATTGTCACTAAATCACATTGGAGCAAACATCATCATATTAGCTGGTCCAACATAATTTATCTAAGTACAAATGAAGTGACTTACTTCCTTCGACTTAATTTTATACCATTATTGGCATAATAAATGTGCAGTACTGAGACCATTATGTAACCACTGAGGAACATCATGTCACCCAACCAGAAGCTGATAAATTCCTGCATATCAAACATATATAAAAGGTCCCTAATATGATAGTCTGAAAGAACAAGATTAAAACTGAATACAAAATTAAATGTCATCACAGCTGAATGAAATTTAATAAGTAACTTTTTCTACTGTGTACATGGCCAGCATGTAGTCATTTATATAGAGGTCATTTGCTTCAGTGAATAATATATTGGAAAATCATTTTGTCCACTTTGCTACACAGAGTTTGGTTATTTGTTTTCTAGATTGCTTTGCAACAAGAAAAATGTCCATTAGACCCACTATAAAGTTATAGTCCACAGCTTCCCAAACCAAGCAAAAAGAGATTTCTTTGGAAAAGATTTAAATACATTTATTTCAGGCTGTCATATTACTATCATGGGTTGCTCTTTATTTAAAAAAATGGAATGATAATGTTACCTCTCCTGACACTTTCTTCAACCACTAATTGTTATTGCAAATGTCGTAAAACTATGTACACTGTATGGCCAAACGTTTGTGGACACCTGACCATCAGACCTATATATGAGCCTTCTCAAAATGTTAGCTCAAAGTTGGAAGCACAAAATTGCATAGGATGTCTTTGTATGCTGTAGAATTACAATTTCCCTTCACTGGAACAAAGAGGCCCATACATGTTCCAACATGGCAATGCCCCTGTGCACAAGCTCCATGGGACCTGGTTTGCCAAGGTTTGAGATGAAGAACTCAAGTGGCACTGAAACACTTTTGGGATGATCTGGAACAATGATTGCACTGAGACCTCCTCGCCCAGGCTTTTGTACTGTCTACTGTGTACACAGCCATCATGTAGTCACTTATACATGTGCATCAGTGAATAATATATTGGAAAAAAATTTTGTCCACATTGGTATATACAGTTTGGTTATAAATTTTTTAGATTGCTTTTTAACTTAAGAAAAATTTCCATATTTGGAAGAAATTTTTTTCATCCAATATTTTGCAGTTTTAGCAGAATCCCCTTCCATTTATTTCTGCATGTTTTTAATTAGAGATGGTTATTGTACGATTAAACTCTCTCTTTGAAATTTAATTAAACATTAATTTTCACTACCATCATTTTGACATCAGAACATATTGCCCTCATTTGACTTTGGGCCTGCTCCTCAGCATGTCCAAGTCCAGCATGATTCTCTTGCCTGAGGCAAGCTCATCCTGTTTGATCTCTCTCTCTCTCTCTCTCTCTATCTCTATCTCTCTCTCTCCTTTGTGCTATGCTGTTTTTTCTCAGCACCTTTTTCGTTCCAAAATAACAGTGCATTTGATATGGGCAATAACTCATACTAATGAACATGTGCAATGTTCCTACAGTTAGAGTCAGGAGAGCATCAAACTGAAGAAGTGAGACTGCTTTTGGCAATGTTCCCGCCTTCACTCTCTCTCACCTTCTTCTCTCTCTCTCTCTTTCGCACTCTCTCTCTCGCTCTCTTGTACTTTCATAAGGTATGGATTACAGAGGCTGAGCTAAAGGATAAGGATGATAGATGCAGTCAAACAGAGGGGCTGCTTAGCCTGAGATAATGTTTTAATTGTGTACTTTGCAGAGGATGCCAAGGACAAATGAGTGCTTTTTGTGAACATGTTGACTGAGATCAGGTGAAATTGTTTTTAATAAGTGAATATTTCACAAAAGATTGAGATCAGTTCCTTCAAGCAACAAGAGATCCACAACATGTATAATTGACATTGCACAAAGCAGGCAGGTTCAATCTCATAAAGTGTATCCCCAGTGTACTTTACTCCAAAACAATGAATAACATTTATTAAACATTGAGCAAAATATGGCAAACTTTTCAAACTTCTTTACAGAGATCAAACTCTCACTGAATTCTTAGTAGTGTTGGGGGAAAAAGGAGTATTACATGAAGCTGTTTAGATTAGCATAAATAATGGTTTTCCCTTAGTAGTATCCCTCCCCCCTTCAGTATCCCTCCATCCATCCATCTATTTTCCGCACTGCTTATGGTATCCTACAAAGGGTCGCGCAGGACCCTTTGGCAGGGCACAGTTGCACACACACTCACACACACACTACAGACAATTTAGAAATGTCAATCATCTGACAACACATTGCTTTGGACTGGGGAACATGCAAACTCTGTATCAGGGCAGAATTCAAGCCCCCAACCCCAGAGGTGCAAGGCAAATGTGCTAACCACTAATCCGCTGTGGCGCAGTTGGTAGAGTGGGTTGTCCACTAATTGTAGGGTTGGTGGGTCGATTCCTGGCCTCGGTGACTCCACATGCCGAAGTGTCCTTGGGCAAGACACTGAACCCCAAGTTGCTCCCGATGGCAAGTTAGCGCCTCGCATGGCAATTGGTGTGTGAGTGTGTGTATGGGTGAATGAGACACAGTGGATAAAAGCACTATATAAGTGAGTCATTTACCATTTACACCCCCTTCGTGTCATTAGGGATATCTGGAATGCATATATTTCTTTAAAGCTGCTTCTATTTTTAAAAGTCAAAAAACAGCTAAAGACCCACCTTTTCCGTGAACACCTAACCATCTCCTAAAAAAAAAAAAAAAAAAAACAGACTTGCACTTACACCTCTACTCTGTACACTTTGCTTCCTCTGGTATTCAATTAATGGATCTTGTATAGTAGCACTACTTGTATTGTTCCCTGCTTGATATATCGCTTTGCTTATTTGTAAGTCGCTTTGGATAAAAGCGTCTGCTAAATGAATAAATGTAAATGTAAATGTAAAAGTGCGATACAAATAAAAATGAATTATCCTTGATAGTAGTAGTATACTTGATGTGCTTTAATCTCCCATAGGATAAATATGTTCTAACTACTTTAATTTAACATATTTTAAGGTTTACAAGCCTTTCACATTAGGACACATTAGGCACATTTAGGCAGACATACTATATGGACAGTATAAGATTTCCAAACATATGTCATTTGAGCAGACAAAAGCCAGTAGGGTTGCCAGACAAAGCCAGTAATAATTATGTATGATTTACACTTAGTATGTCACATCATCATAAAAAAAAGAACCATCACTTCTTTGAAAAGTACTTTTAAATTATTTTCTCTATTTTATTGTTCAGCAATGTAAATTATATGACATATATTATTTTAAAAAAGAGCACTTCCTGGACTGTCTATATTGAAGAAAAAGTCAGAAAACTCTTTTGCCACAGGTTTTAAATGAATGTTTACACACATGTCAATTCAGACTTGATATATATTGCCTGGGGTTATTTCTACAGGTCATTTTATAGAATGTAAAATACAGTGAAATCTTCCCAGATGTATGTACAGTATCTCACAAAAGTGAGTACACCCCTCACATTTTTTGGAAATATTTGATTATATCTTTTAATGTGACAACACTGAAGAAATGGCATTTTGCTACAATGTAAAGTAGTGAGTGTACAGCTTGTATCACGAGGCATGATGGGAAGGAAGCAGGCAGGATGCAATCACAGTGAAACGGTGACTTTTATTTACAGTGCTGAGTGCGAAGCAAAAACTCTAGAAAAAAAACTCCTGAGCTAAGGTAGGCTCACTTGGCTATGGCTAACACTAATGCTAACTTGGCTATGGCTATGGCTAAGGCTAAAGCTAAAGCTACAACATGGCATGAAACTGGAACGCTCTATAAGCGCTAAACATGGCAAAACAATACATAAACATGTCTCTATATAGGTCGCTATATTGAACCATGCCGTGCGAATCACGACTCATGGTATATATAGATATCTCAGTCTTTAGCCGGCAACCGCTAGCAGCTGCCGGCGATTCCAAACACACGTGACTCAATGAACTATGACCCTTGACGAGGCGAGACAAAAACCTGACGTCAACCCGGAAGAGGTCCGCGCATATGCAACAGCGCTCAAGGCGCGCTCAAGGAATCGTGACAGATCCCCCCCACCACCCAAAGGCAGTCCTCCCAGAGTGCCAAGAGTCCTCCCCCTTCATCAGTGGACCCGGCCACCCAGGCTGATTGTCCCAAGCAGCGCCAGGAAGAAATTGCCCGGTGTCCTTGGAGCAGGGGAGCAGAGCAAAGTCCCTAGCTGAACAGGGAGGCAGAACAAGGACTACAGCCGGGCAAACAGGCTGAGCGATGCTCTCATCAATGCTTGAGAGTGGTGCAACGTCCTCAGCTGGACATGGTGGCTGAGCGGCGTCCTCAGCTAAGCAAGGATGCTGAACGACGACCTCAGCTGAACAATGAGGCTGAGCGATGTCCTCAGCTGGAAGTGGAGGCTGAGCGGCGACCTCAGCTGGATGTGGAGGCTGAGCGGCGTCCTCAGCTGGACATGGAGGCTGAGTGGCGTCCTCAGCTGAACAGGGCTGCTGAGAGGCGTCCTCAGCTGAACAGGGCTGCTGAGTGGCGTCCTCAGTTGAACAGGGCTGCTGAGCGGCGTCCTCAGCTGAACAGGGCTGCTAAACATGTCTCTATATAGGTCGCTATATACTCACAGTATATATAGATATCTCAGTCATTAGCCTGCAACCGCTC
This sequence comes from Ameiurus melas, assembly GCA_012411365.1. Lineage (NCBI taxonomy): Eukaryota > Metazoa > Chordata > Actinopteri > Siluriformes > Ictaluridae > Ameiurus > Ameiurus melas. Next base: position 38,021,570 of record CM022752.1, read on the forward strand.
GCAGCTGCCGCCTTGTATTACTATCACTACTTGTATTGTTCCCTGCTTGATATATCGCTTTGCTTATTTGTAAGTCGCTTTGGATAAAAGCGTCTGCTAAATGAATAAATGTAAATGTAATGTAATGCCGCCGATTCCAAACACAAGTGACCCAATGAACTATGACCCTTGACGAGGCGAGACGAAAACCTGACGTCAACCCGGAAGAGGTCCGTGCATGCGCAACAGCGCTCAAGGCGCGCTGTTGTACGGGGGAATCGTGACAGCTTGTATAACAGTGTAAATTTGCTGTCCCCTCAAAATAACTCAACACACAGACATTAATGTTAATTTGCTTGCATTTTTCTAATTTGTAAGTTGCTTTGGATAAAAGCTAAGTGACTAAATGTAAATGTAATGTCTAAACCGCTGGCAAAAAAAAGTGAGTACACCCCTAAGTGAAAATGATGAAATTGGGCATAATTAGTCATTTTCCCTCCGCGGTGTCATGTGACTTGTTAGTGTTACAAGGTCTCAGGTGTGAATTGGGAGCATGTGTGTTAAATTTGGTGTCATTGCTCTCACACTCCCTCAGACTGGTCACTGGAAGTTCAACATGGCACCTCATGGCAAAGAACCCTCTGAGGATCTGAAAAAAAGAATTGTTGCTCTACATCAAGATGGCTTAGGCTATAAGAAGATTGCCAAGACCATGACACTGAGCTGCAGAACGATGGCCAAAACCATACAGCGGTATAACAGGACAGGTTCCACTCAGAACAGGCCTGGGCATGGTCAACCAAAGAAGTTGAGTGCATGTGCTCAGCATCATTTCCAGGGGTTGTCTTTGGGAAATAGATGTATGAATGCTGCCAGCATTGTTGTAGAGGTTAAAGGGGTGGGGGGTCAGCCTGTCAGTACTCAGACCATACGCCGCACAATGCATCACATTGGTCTGCTGTCTGTCGCCCCAGAAGGAAGCCTCTTCTAAAGATGATGCCCAAAAAAGCCTGCAGACATTTTGCTGAAGACACGCAGAGTGAGGACATGGATTACTGGAACCATGTCCTGTGGTCTGATGAGACCAAGATAAACTTATTTGATTCAGATGGTGTTAAGCATGTGTGGCAGCAACCAGGTGAGGATTACAGAGATAAGTGTGTCTTGCCTATAGTCAAGCATGGTGGTGGGAGTGTCATGGTCTTGGGCTGCATGAGTGCTGCCGGCACTGGGGAGCTACAGTTCATTGAGGGAACCATGAATGCCAATACTGTGACATACTGAAGCAGAGCATGATCCCAGCATGTATTCCAGCATGATAACAATCCCAAACACACTTCCAAGATGACCACTGCCTTGCTAAAAAAGTTGAGGATGAAGTTGATGGACTGGCCAAGCATGTCTCCAGACCTAAACCCTATTGAGCATTTGTGGAGCATCTGTGGGGCATCCTCAAACAGAATGTGGAGAAGCACAAGATCTCTAACATCCACCGCCATCGTGTTGTCGTCATGGAGGAGTGGAAGAGGACTTCAGTGGCAACCTGTGAAGCTCTGGTGAACTCCCAAGAGGGTTAAGGCAGTGCTGGAAAATAATGATGGCCACACAAAATATTGACACTTTGAGTCCAATTTGGACATTTTCACTTTGGGGTGTACTCTCTTTTGCTGCAGTGGTTTAGACATGAATGGCTGCGTGCAGAGTTATTTTGAGGGGACAGAACATTTATACTGTTACCCAAGCTGTACACTCTCTACTTTACACTGTAGCAAAGTGTCATTTCTTCAGTGTTGTCAAATGAAAAGATATAATCAAATATTTACAAAAATGTGAGGGGTGTACTCACTTTTGTGAGATACTGTACATGCTGTACATAACAAATATCTGAAATATCTGAAATTATGGATTGAAACATAGATTAAATATTACATAAACTCTTTTAATAATTACCCCCTCCCCTGTAAAACTAATCCAATCCAAAACAGTTTAATAGACTTAAGCTTTTTTTCACTTTGAGTTTGTCTGCTGCTCCTCCAGCTCTACTTTAGACTTTTCAGTCTTCATTAAACTCACCTGTTTTCCATCTGTGGTCTTATTAGACCCACTTTATATACCTATTGTTTTTACTTAGCCTTCACAAAGTTAAAGCGCACAGCCTCCTAAACAATGCCTAAAGATATTTCTGTGGAAAAGATTTAAAGATATTTATCTTAGATTGTCATATTACAGTTATGGGTCAGCTCTTCATTCTAGAACTGGAATTATGTTGTCTCTCTTAACATTCAAGAAGCAATTGATATTGCAAATGTTTTAAAATTACATATACTTGATCATAAAACTATGTACACTGCATGGCCAAAGGTTTGTGGACACCTGACCATCAAACCCATATATGAGCCTCCCCAGAACTGTTGGCACAAGTTTGAAAGCACAAAATAGGTTACAATGTCAGAGTTCACAAGCTCCATGAAGACATGTTTTTCCAAGGTTTGAGTGGAAGAACTTAAGCGAGTTAATAATGGCGCACTTATATAGCACTTTTATCCAAAGCGTTTTACACTGTGTCTCATTCATCCACTCACACCAGTGGTAGCAAAGCTGCCAAGCAAGGTGCTAATTTGCCATTTGGAGAAACTTGGAGTTCAGTGTCTTGCTCACGGACACTTCGGCATCTGATCCACAGCTGCCCCGTGCACAGAGCCCTGACCTCATCCCCACTGAACACCTTTGGGATGAACTGGAATGCTGAATGCACCCCTCCTCAACCAACATCAGTGACTGACCTCACTAATGCTTCTGTGGCTGAGTGAGCACAAATTCTGACAGCCACACTCTGATATCTAGTGGAAAGCCTTCCCAGAAGAGTGGAGGTTTTTATAACAGCAAAGAGGTGGTAAATGGTAAATGGCACACTTATATAGCGCTTTTATCCAAAGCGCTTTACACGCTTTTTTTTTCTCATTCACCCATTCACACACACACACTCACACACCAATGGTAGCAAAGCTGCCATGCAAGGTGCTAACTTCCCATTGGGAGCAACTTGGGGTTCAGTGTCTTGCCCAAGGACACTTCAGCATGTGGAGTCACCCATGCCAGGAATCAAACCACCAACCCTACAATTAGTGGACAACCTGCTCTACCAACTGTGTCACAGCCGCCCGGAGGTGGTGGACTAAATCAGGAATGGGATGTTTTGAAATCAAATATCGGTGTTCACAAACTATTGGCTATATTGTGTTCTATGCAGAATCATCTGCCATTGTATAAATTACTGTATGTGTTTATCATAAATAACTAATCCTCACTTTAAATGCTTTATCTGGATCTGGAATATTTCCCAGGGAACCAACCCAGATCGCAACGAGCAACCCAAGCGTAGGATCAAACCAGGGACCCTAGAGTCAAACTCTAAAGCGGCAACACTACTCCTTGCGCAAACACTTTTCCCATAGTCAAATGTTTACTCATTATGGGGATTTTTTTTTTCTGGCAACAGAAATAAACACAGCCTTCATTAATAGCATAGGTGGCCATTGCTGAAACCTCTCCACACCTCGACTTTTCATGCACAGAAAATTTTGGAATGAATTCAGATTAAATCTAGAATAATACCTCATTTAAAATTGAATGGTAGGATTATTTTAGATTATGACATGTTAACACTGTTACATAGGGTTGACTATTAAGACCATGATAAAAGTCTATTAAACCTCTTAACTCCTACCAACTGCCTCATAGCTAGAACATATTACTGCAATAATGAATTAAATACTTCATGCTGAAGTGCTTACTGTCCTTATCTCAAGTGTTCCACCTACTTCAAGCTGAATCCATTTGTGCTCATTTCTGTCTTGTTCCCACTTTTTTGGAAATTGCCTTTCTTGTTAAGCTCATATGAAAGGTATAAGATATGCAAAGAAAACATAGAGTCATCCTCTTCCTAATCATTTGTCTTCCAGCTATGTTTTACCTTGAGTCCACCTGATTCATTCGAAAGCTAATGCCTTTTACCCTTGGTTGCCCTGTGGAGAAACACACTTGTTTCTGTGAAATCTGTCACTTGCAGTCAGCGGTATTTGCTAAAATGAATAATGGACATTTCACCACTTGGGTTTAATGGTAAATTAGCCACCAGTGAGATAGCTTTGTTTGTTGTTTTCACGTGCCTGCGAGACAGCATGAAAAACGGATTTGCCACCATGTGGTGCATTCTCACCTGACGAGCAATCTGTCGTCCTGCCTAATGTGCCATGTGCCATCAGGCTGGATGAAATTGCAGCAAGCTTTTTGTTTGGTCCTCCATTGGAAAATCAAATATAGCACACATGGATGATATACACTAACTAATTTCTCAAGAAAAATGTGTAAATGTGGTTGTGTTGTGTTGGGTTTCTCGCAAACAAAGTTATATGAATAGGAACCATGACTTTAACCCTAACGTTTTCATACATAAAGATTTGTATGAATTAATTTGTGTGTTGGCACATTAACATTGTTTCAAATTGTCTCTCATGTCACATTGCCTTTTTTAATATCAGGAAGTGTCCTCTCATTGCTAATAAAAAATCACTTACCATAGACATTATCTTTAAAGTCTGAATTTTATGGGGCAATACTGTACAATCCTGTTCAATAACTGCAACTACAATGCATCCACTATCGCTATCTGTATCTGTTCATTGCTCCAAATATTCAGAACTGCATTTGGATTTAAACGCAAAGTGGGCTTGGTCTAAATTGGGAAGTTGTTTGAATTAAATATGAATCCTACCCTTAAGCCCACTAAAATTTTGCAACACAGAGGCAAAAATGCCAGCACTGTCAGCATGGTCTGTGATCCTCAGCTACATCACTCAAGTTCATAATTGTCTGAACTTGAGCTGTGTGCAGGAATGTTTTTTTTTTTTTTATCCTGCTCACATGGTTATCATATTTGTTTGTACCTTCCCATAATATTTTTAATAAATTTAATTGCTTTTATTTCCCAACACTAATAATAATAAACTAATAGCCTAATTTAAACCACTACAAACATAGCCAGGCGATTACTAATGATGAATGAATGGACCTGTCACGATTTCCCCTTGAAGCAGCGTGCTCTAAGCACTAATGCGCGAGCACCTGCTTTTCCAATGTTGACAGCAGTGACATTTCTACACGTGCTTTTGTTATTGTTTATGTCATGTCTCCTTCCCATCCTGTCATTGATTGTCATGTCATGTGTGTCTGGAGTACCCTCAGCTGTTAGCTGTTACGAGGGTAATCATGTCAGCATATATACCGCATGCCTAGCAACACTTAATGCGGAATATTAGAGTAGATTTAGATAGACGTAGATTCGCAAAGAGATAGATTAGGTTTTGTTTCGTATAGTCATAGTCATAGTCAGTTTGTACTGGTTACTCTGCTACCAGTTCCTCGCTGTGTTTCATGTTTCTCGTATTGTTTTTCGACCCTGTTTTCCGTGACCACGACATAGTTTCCTGCCTAGTTCTTTGTATACCTGTTTGCCAATTGCCGGATCTCTTGCATGTTTTAGATTACGTTTATGGATCATGTTTTGGATTTGTCTGCCTGTCTCTCTGTAAATAAAACTACCGTTCATACTGCTTTTCCATCCGGCTTATCTTCCACTACGTCACGGAACGTAACAGCCGTGACAGGACCTATGCTCTTTCATTGTCCTACAAGCTTCACAACTGATGTTTGCTCATCCCCACAAGCTTAATATCTGCTCTATAAAGCATGATTGCCCAATGAAGTTACGTGAACTTTTTTCTTCTCTTTAACTCAAATTGTCATGTCATGTTTTGGATATTGAACTCAAGTTTATATAAGTTTTACTCATGTTTTTAAGGCAGCAGGTGAAGTTTCATTTCTAACTTTAACTACCTGAAATATTTTACCTGCATGAAAGTAAAATCCTGAATTCTGTGGGATCTCAGTCGAATACACAACTCTAGTCTGAAACAGATTTCTAGCAAGAGGCAGAAAGGAAGCATTTATTTGTTAAACCAGCAACCTCTTATTCCTTTCTTTTTTGTGCTTCTCCCCCAGGGTGAATAGCCAGGTGAGCTGATTTCATTTGTGTTTTGTTTTCTTTCAAACAAGGTTAGTGATTAGGGATCAATGGAGAACAAGGTAAGTGCCCAAGAAACAGATCAAAAGCTTAGTCCTCAGCAATGGGGAAATTGCACCTTGGTTATTCCAGCCATCACACTCTCCCAGTGGAGGTCGGACCAATTGAAAAGCTTTCTTAAACCAAGCTAATAAATTGGGCCACAGTATATTCCAGGAACTCAAACACAAACTCAATTGACCTCTCTTGTCTTCACCACCTGGCCAACTGTTGTCCAATGACATAGAAATGAAGCCATTTGTTATCTATTTCAGATTGCAACATGGACTCACTTGCTGTCAACATTTTGTAATATGAGCAGATGGGTTTTTGTCAAAGTCAAGAGCAATTAATTCTATAAGCATGTAGAAATACACTTGATTTTTGAGAAAAGTGCTTTAGATAGATAAATGTGAAGAAAAGCGCTTTCCTGTGTGGCACTAAAACAGAAACATTCGATTTTCCCCCCAGGAGCTATTTAAAGAAACTGTGGGTGAATTTTTGCTGGAGATTTTATTTCCTTTAAAATTCCTAGTTATAAGAATGAGGTTAGTTATTGTTCACATGTAAGCTTCATGGAATTAACAACTTGCAGTGTTGTTGGTTTTTTTTTTTTATAAATAAATAAATAAAAAACATATTCTTAGATAACAGGCAAGTACTAGCACTTGTTTTACATCGGATGTGTGCACAACAAGACTTAAAATATTTCCACAGTAGCAAGCCTTTTGCAGAATGTCAAAAATACACTCAAAGAGTGCATAATTTCTGTTATTTTACATCACAGTTATAATGTATAATTTACCCCATACCTTTTCCAGAAAGTGTGTCATTTTAATTCAGAAATGTTCTTGGGGGGAAAGTCAACAATTAAAAGCCAATATGGTGAACTACAAATGAAATCCTCTGATTTGAAACCACATACAAATCTACAACATTTATGCACTATATAGTATGGTAATTCTGTTCTTTCAGAAGTCTCTTTAAATGCACATTACATATGGACAATATTCCACAGTATAAACAGATCGAATACGTGTAACCCATTCATCTTAGGTGTCAGAGAAGGAAATAACATAAATATGGATCCCAAGCGAATGAACCTTTTTGAAACAATGTCACACTTGAACTCCTTGTTGATTGGAGTGCAAAAAGCCTTCTGCGGTGCCAACAGAACAACAGAATTAAAATAGCAGACGTAATCTTGTGAAACTTGTATGTTTTTAGGATTCCCAATTCAGAAGAACGTTGTACACAGGCCTAAAATGGCATAATGGAATAATACACAATAGTGTATTATTTGTATTTGATTTCCTAAGGGAAGCTTATGAAGATTAATGATTATATTTTCCAAGCTGATATACTTCCTGCTCTTCTGGGTTTTTTGTTTTTTTCTCATCTTAATGTGATTTGCCCTATTCCTCTGGGTAGACAATGCCATTTAAAATATGCACCCACTTGCAGGCAAACAAGGTTCACCATTCATTCCATTCAAACTGAAGGCTTCTGTGTTCCTATATTGAAATTATTCATCTTGATAACCAGCCAATTTAGATGTTATTTATATACTGTGTTTTAGATGTAATTCACTCAACAGTGAATGCGGCATTCTTTGGAGCTTGCCATTTGTGCAAAAGGAAATGGGTTTTAGTAGAAAAGAAAGAAGACAACGTGTTTGATTTCTGTGTTTCCTTAAATACCTACTTAAAAATAACAACAACTATTACACATTAGTAACTCATATAAGTGAGTTTGCTCAGAATTGTTTGGAATTAGCTTAAAATACACTCCAATGATTCATCTTCAGTATTCATTACATGTCAGGGTTGCAGTAGATCCTGAGCCCATCCTAGGAATACTGGAGCTGAGGCAGGAATACACCCTGAATGAGATTTGTTTGATTATAAATAATAATCAATGTTTAAAACCAAAATAGCACATTCATAAAAAGAGTCTGCAATAATCTTTATGAGGTGTAGCATTGTTTTGATCTGCTTAATAATATAAAGGTATGCTATGAAGGCTATGTTCACATAAATACAATGTTCTGCCTTAATGAGCCATTTTTTTGTGTTTTTAGATTGGACATATTTCCAATGCAACATGAATGAGAATTGTGGAATTCGTGTGGCTTTTTCCCAGCATGCATGTGCATACTGTCATTGTCATCATCCAGTATTGGGACCACAGAAAATTAACAATTGAGGACAGCAACAGTGGCCATTGGAAATTGGTGATTTACTTCATAGTTGGGTGATTGGTTCAAGTTAAAGCTGAGTAGGGTCATGAAATAATAGACCAAGAAATTGATGGGGCACATTTTGAGGTGCATTCATATTAAAGACAGATCTGGGTCATTTGACTTTATGAAAATGAACTGTCAAACTAGACAGATCCAATCTAAAAAAAAAAAAAAAAAACTCAGAATTGTGCAAAGAAGCATGTAAGATGAATGTAGCTTAACAGTCAGATTTATCATTCATTCATTTACCTTTGGTAACCATTTTTTGCTAATTAAGGTTGTGGTTGATCCAGAGCCTATCCCTGTAAACTCTGCGAGTGAGGTGGGAATACATCCTGAATAGAACACCAGTCCATCAAACACACCATGCACACACATTCACACCCAGTGTAACCAATACACATTCACGCATGTTTTGGGGAATTGGGAGCAAACAGTAGAACCTAGAGGAACCCAAAAGAGACACAGAAAAAAATTCTAACTCCACATAGACAGTAACTTGAGCTCAGGATCGAACCCTTGAGCTTTGAGGCAGCAACATAACCCATGCCAGCAACAACATTAAAATAACACACAGGTGATATGAATAACATTGATTATCTTGTTATAATGGCATCTGTCAATGGGTGAGATATATTAGGCAGCAAATGAACAGTCAGTTCTTGAAGTTGGTGTGTTGGAAGCAGGAAAAATGGGAAAGCATAAGGATCTGAGTAACTTTGTCAAGGGCCAAATGAAAGAAGGTGGCCTGGTCTGAAGAGTCATGTTTTCTTTTATTGTACGTCATGTGGCTGGTCTGGTGCATGTGCATTGCTTACCTGAGGAAGCGATGGCACCAGAATACACTAGGGGAAGAAGGCAAGCTGGCAGTGGAAGTGTGACGCTCAGGTGCTACTAAAGTCATTGTAGCGGGAAAAAAACCAAGAACACCCTTTCATGGCAACGGTATACCCTAATGGCAGTGGTAACCTGCTACAGTGCAAGACCTTTTCAGGAATGGTTTGAGGAACAAAGAGTTCAAGATGCTGACTGTCAAAATTCAACCAATCTCAATTCAATCAAGGATCTGTGGGGTGTGCTGGACAAACAAGTCTGACCAATGGAGGCCCCACCTTGCAACTTAAAGGACTTAGAGGATCTGCTGCTAACGTCTTGATGCCAAATATCACAGCACCTTCTTGTGGAGTCCACGCCTCAATTGGTCAGAGCTGTTTTGGTGGCACAATGTAGGCCTACTTAGTATTTGGCAATTAGTTTTAATATCATTGCCAATCAGTATAAAACCAATGATATGTTTATAATAATGATAATAATTTATAATCTTTATAAGGTCGGGATTGTTGAGCATTATATGTACAAAAGTCACACACCTTCATTTACTGAATATTTTTAATGCATATTAACCACCTTTGACTCCACTTTCTAAATTCCATGTTTTCCTGTCATTTATACACCATCACCCTCCTCTTTCCCTTTTCACCTCACCTTATCACATTAATACTCTCTCACTCACCCTGTCATTGACATAAAGCCGATGTGCCCAGATCAGCGAACAAAACTGTAATCACGGCACGGAGCAGCCATCACTGGCACAACAAATGTGTTATTAAAGCCGCTCAGTTCATGGTGAAGTGACAGCCATGTTTCCAGCAGGCATGTGGCACTCAGAGAGAGAAAGCCATGATGCCCATCAGCTGGCCACCATTAGTGCCCTGCAGCGGTGACTTGGACATGCCAGGCCATAATGCCACTGTGGCTGCAAATGATAATGCCCCAGCTGTGCATTCATTATCCTGTCGCAATGTCCTTACATAAACACACTTTTCCTTTATGTCTGTGTCTGCTTTATCCCATGTGGCAATCCCAGACAACAGAATGAGCCACCTATAACAGAGCACCAGTTCTCATATTGGTGTAGCTGGAGAGGAAAAAAGAAGTTTAATAATGGACAGGTCAGTCTGGCATCATCTTGCAGTTTGCCCTCTCAATTAACATTGCATGCTGTCAGGATCACAGATTCATTTAAATGCTAATACATATACAGTCATGCATTGTATACAACAATTAAAGAGGCTTAACTCCAGCATCCTTTTGGATGAATGCTGGCTCTGATGCATATGTCACACAGTCAGGAGGTACTGCAGGTAATCGCTAATAGGAAGCAGCCAGATTATGAGCCAGAACTAACACCAAAAGCAAATAAACAAAAATAGCATCCACAATATTGTTATTATTATTATTATTATTATTATTATTAGTAGTAGTAGTAGTAGTAGTAGTAGTAGTTGTTGTTGTAGTAGTAGCAGCAGTAGTAGTAGTAATAGTAGTAGTAGTAGCAGCAGCAACAGTAGTAATAGTAGTAGTAGTAATAGTAATAGTAGTAGTAGTAATAGTAGCAGTAGTAGTAGCAGTAGCAGCAGCAGCAGTAATAGTAGTAGCAGTAGAAGTAGCAATAGTAGCAGTAGCAGTGGCAGCAGTAGTAGCAGCTCAGCAACAGTAGTAATAGTAGTACTAGTAGTAGTAGTAGCAGTAGCAGCAGCAGCAGTAATAGTAGTAGCAGCAGTATTAGTAGTATTTGTACAGTGGGGGAAATTAGTATTGAATGCGGAAACATTATATTTAGTATTTTGAGACTTTGGTATTAACTCAAGAAATCCAGACATATAAATAAATGCAAACATTAAAGTCCATGAATGAATTTATGTGTAATAAAGTGGAATGACACAGGAAAAAAGTATTGAACACACTAACTGAAACTTATTTAATATTTATTTATCTAAGGAAAGATTCAAGCATTTCCTATATGAAGAAACTAATCAGCTGCAGCATTCAGGTGTGATTTTGGCCCATTCTTTTAAACATATTGTCTTTAAATCTTGTTCAATTGGATTCAAGTCAGGTGATTGACTGGGCCATTCTAATGCCTTGATTTTTTCTCTGAAACCAATTGAGAGTTTCCTTTGCTGTATGCTTTGGATTGTTGTCATGCTGGAAGGTCCACCCACATCTCATCTTCTGCCATCCTGGTGGATAGGAGCAGATTCTTCTCAAAAATCTTCCGGTAAAGGGATCCATTCATTGCTACTTCTATGAAGTCTGCCAGTACCATGCGATAAAAAACAGCCACACACCATGATGCTTGCACCTCCAAACTCCACTGTTGGTATAGTGTTTTAAGGGTGATGTGCAGTGCCACTTCTTCTCCAAACATGGTAGGAGATATGATAGCCAAAAAGTTCAATTTTGCTCTCATCTGACCAGAGAACATTCTCCCAGTATTTCATAAGCTTATCCAAATGAATTGTAGCAAACTAGCTTCGATATGCCTTTTCTTTAGTAATGGAGTCCTTGCGGGGTGAGCATGAGCAGTAGTTTGCCTATTGTTTTCTTGTGATGATGGTACCTGCTGCCTCTAAGTGTTTCTGGAGCTCTTTCTGAGTGGTCCTTGGCTCTTGGCTACTCTTCTGACTCCCTGGTCAGAAATCTTGCAAGGAGCTCCTGTGCGTGGCCGGTTGATGACAGAGTGATGTTGCTTCCATTTGTGGATAATGACCCCAATGGTGCTTAATGGAGGATTCAGAAGTTTTAAAATACGTCTGTATCCGATTTCATCAATATGTTTCACAACAATAAGTTTGCAAAGATCTTGGGAGACCTCTTTGCATTTACCCATCATGAGATGTTTCTTGTGTGACACCTTGGTAATGAAAAGCTTTTTTACAGACCATCAACTTACGAAACCATCTGCTATTAATTTGCACAGATAGGGGGAATAATTACTTACGGATTTCAGCTGGTTGCTTGCCTTACCTTGCCTTGGAGAAAATATTTTTTCTCCTTTGTCATTCCACTTTATTACACATAACTTTATTTATGGAGTGCAATGTTGTAAATTCTTTATATTTCCTATTTTCTTCAATTAATACTCATGTGAACAGTCTTACTCAAAATATATTTACTGAAAAAAATGTTGAAGCGTTCAATACATATTTCCCCCACTGTATTTATTTATATTTCTCTTTTGTGTCAAACAATGCAACAAAGAGAGGCATTACTGCACAAAAAAAGTTAAGTTGGGGGGGTCTCTGTGGGGCCTCACGTATGCCCAGTTTTAATGAAAGTTGACAGCCCTCTGATGTCAGGCTTCAATACTTTCTTCAGAGCCATTGGATGAATGTCAAATTTGGCCTCTTATGGACGATTGCTTCATCAGTGATGCAACTGATGTTTTCAGTCTACTTCAATTTATAACTTACTGAAATATTATCGTAGAAACATGAGAAGAAGAATAAAACTAATACCTTAGTGTAACACTTTCCCAGATCTGGGTAAGGAATAAGGAAGCTGGAGGCTTGAAACAATTTTTCAGTGGTTTTATTTTATAGACACACACGGCTCTATGTTGGTTGGCTATTTCTGTCTTTCGAGGCGCCCATAACCGCAACACATACCATTCAATAGTATAATTCCCCACAGGTAGGTAAACCAATGCTCGAATATGCCCCCACTTAGTCTGTTCAAATTTGAGTTAACTCTTTATTTCAAATCAAAATGCAGGACATCATCTCAAGTTCCGGGAGGTGGGACAGAGGACTAAAATGCTGTACATAACAACACAAAGTGAGAAGTCTGGTCACCCTACTGTCTGGACATGTTTTACGTTAAGCGTCACCAAAAAATTTCAAGATTATCTGATTGGTGGATGAAGGTTCACATGAAAACTTCTAATTGACGGCTCTGATTCTCACCAAAGGTGAAGTTGCTTTCAGTCTTGAATGATATTGCTGCAGATAAGTGAAATTATCATCATATTTTATTTACTGTAGATATGCAACTAGTGATACGTGTTTGTTTGTTTTCGCACTAACCGTCACACTGCGTGGTTTGTTGGGATACACAGATTACACAGTGTTTGGCTTCAGCTTAGAAATATGAGATCAGAGGTAGCAGAATGAAGTTGAAATTATGCCAAAAAGATTTGCATGCGTGGGGTAAGATTTGTGAAAGTGTACATAAGATTAAAGTGTAAATTAAATTCGCATGAGCATGTGAAGCTTTGTTGATGTGTAAATCAAGTTTCAAGCATGAGAAAAAAAGAAAGATTTGCAACATTTTATTGTTTTTCATAAGTGTAATTCCTGTGTTTAAACTGAAGCTTCATGTTAACACGAAATACAGTGGAAAGAAAAAGTATGTGAACTTTTTGGAATTTCATGGTTTTCTGAATAAATTTGTCATAAAATTTGATCTGATCTTCAGCTAAGTCAGGGGTATTGACAAATATAATGTGTCTAAAATAATAACAAAAAAATTTCTGATCTTTCATGTCTTTATTGAACACACTTATTCGACATTCAAAATGGCAGTGGAAAAAGTAAGTGAACCCTTAGAATTAATAACTGGTTGATTAATAACCCCTTTGTCTTGGCAGAAATAACCTCAACCAGGCACTTCCTGTAGCTGTGGATCAGACCTGCACATCGTTCAGGAGGAACTTTTTTCTTCTTCTTATATTCCACCCATGCTAAGTAGCGTATTGGGCGACGAGAGAGAAACTTCTATAGCGGTTAGGGTTTTTACGGGGACGGGTTGCTAGCCTGACGCTCAACCCTCCCTTTTGCATCCGTGCTTGGGACACGCACACACACACACACCCATTCATACACTACAGACAATTTAGACACGCCAATCAGCCTACCATGCATGTCTTTGTACTGGGGGAGGAAATCGGGGTGCCCGGAGGAAGCCCCCGCAGTACAGAGAGAACGTGCAAACTCGGTACACACATGGCCTTGGCGGGAATCGAAGGCGAACGTGAGGCGAACGTGCTAAACACTAAGCCACCGTGTGCCCTGCACACTACTTTAGCTCTGTCATATTCTTTGGATGTCTCATGTGTATTGCTCTCTTCAAGTCATTCCATAGCATCTCTATTGGGTTGAGGTCTGGGCTTGGACTCGGCCACTCCAAAAAGCGAATTTTGTTTTTCTGAAACTATTCTGTTGTGAATTTGCTCTGGTGTTTTGGGTCGTTGTCCTGTTGCATCACCCAACTTCTACACAGTTTCAACAGACATACAGACATTCTCACATTATCCTGAAGAATTATCTGATATACCTGGGAATTCATCATCCCCTCAATCATTGCAAGCTGGCCAGGGCCTGATGCAGCAAAGCAGGAGGAGGAGGTTGAGGTGGAGAAGTAGCAGTAGCAGCAGCAGTAGTAGTAGTAGTAGTGGTGGTACATACAAAAATGAGTTAGATACATAAAATACAAAGCATAATTTTTTTTAAGTGTCTAAAATTTGAAAATGCAGCTTTACAATGTGCTTTACAGTTTGAAGTATAAGAAAACAGAGAAATAAAGAAATAAAAGATGCCAAATGCACACCCTTCTTGGCCTTCTTGTCCACCATCATAGGTGACTTTACTAATGCTCTTGCAGCTGATTGAGCAAATCCCTACAGCCACTCTCCAAAATCTAGTGGAAAGCCTTCCCAGAACAGTGGAGGTTATTATAACAGCTAAGGGGTTTAATATAGGGTTGTAATACAGTATGTAGAGTATAATCTCTATATAGCTTAGAGAGCTAGGGAAGCATGTAATCATAACTCACCACTGCTCACAGACCTTCCTTGTAAGAATGTAAAATACTGTATAAAGAAAAAGGGAATGATTTCTGTTTTTTGTAGCATCTCCTCCTTATCTCTTATTCGCTGCTGCCAAAACCAGGTATGAGCAAGCGCTTTTATACTATCTCACAAGTGTAACCTTCATACAGAGCAACAGAAAGCCTGCCTCCAGGGTACTTCCTGTATTCCTGTCAACATAAAACACATCATTGCGTGCTTAACCTTCTCATAAAATGTATCTGACTGTATTTTGCCCAGATTCGCAGAGGTGCAGAGCCACACAGGGACTGAGGAAAGGCAGCAACAAACACTTCTGCTCAGCAGCACTGGGGGAGGGTAAACTGTTATTTACTCAATAAATTAATTCATTGTGTAGAAAATATTTCTGGAATTATCTATGCTTTGTTAAAACTGAAACCAGAAGACCCAAAAGTGAGCAGGTTGCTACCAAATAATCCTATTAATTAATTACAATAATTAATGAAGTAAACATTGCACTTAATATCTGAAACACAAGAGTGTATGTTGTGTTCACCTTGAAACCTCCATCCCTACAGTTTTTATAATAAAAATAAAGGTAAATATTATATCAGTGTTGCCAACTATCAGTAAACTGGAGCTTGGTGATTTCTAAACCAGGGATTTGTCTTTTATTTTGGTTCTTTCTGTACAGAAGCTGCATTTTTACATTCCTGCTTCACCCTCTATAGTTGGAAACCAGTTAGAATGAAATGAATGGTTAATAATGTTCTTTACATACGATAGCCTAGTCTGATTACAGGAAGCCAAGGTTATAAATATAAATATAAACATTAAACATGAACCTTTTTAGAGCATCATTCTAATTTGCAGTGCAAGCTGTTGCTACAGTGACTTAGTTGGTAGTACATTTTCTTCGGACCTCTGAGATTGGGGGTTCGATTGCCACCTCTGCCATGTGTGCAAGGAGTTTGTATGTTCTCGCTGTGCTTCAGAGGTGTCCTCTGGGTACCCCTCAGTACCCCCAGTGTAAAGATTTGCATTGTAGGCTGATTGGCATTTCCAAACTGTCCATAATGTGTGAATGTGTGTGCAGTTGTGCCCTGCGATGAGTTGGCAACATGGTGTCCTCTGCCTTGTGTACCAAGACCCCTGGGATAGGATCCAGGCTCCCCTGTTAACCTGTGTTTGATAGACATTACAGAACATGGATCAATTTGCTGCTGGCAAAATTGTGAGAATTTTTTTCTGAAAGATCGAAAAAAAAAAAAACCCAGATATAACAGCTAACATCATAGCAGCCAGGCATGCAGAAGGTCACAGATTCTGGACAGGATTTTAGGCCTATTGGGAAAATGTTTAGGTTTAGCCTATGCTTTTTTGATATCATATATGGGGGGGTTGTAGTTTTAACTGGTTAAGTACTCTTCATAACAATGTTTTTAAGTATGGAATGTCCAGTGATAAATTTTTAAAACACTTGGACATGTTTAGAGTTTAGTGTATGGTTAGGCATTAATTGTAATTTCATAGAAAGAATTGATATTGTGAAAAATGACCCAAAATAATTCCATACAGGGCAATAAATGATGATTATCAGTGAGTGATGGCATGACACTGAAATCCATCTTTATGAAGAGATTTCGGTTTAATTTTTCCTGAAATAAGTGGTTATGTTTGTTATGCCCTTCATTTATCAACATTTATAGCCCTTGTTTACTTTCTGTTGTAAGCCCAAAACTGCTTGCAAAGCTAAACCTTCCTAATTATATGGCTATTTATATTGAAATGCTGTTTTGTTTTCACCCACATTAGCAGATCTGAGATATCAGTGGGTGATTTCCATAACTGCCCCACACATTTATGAATGTGAATAATCACGCAGTAGAGAGAGAGTTGGCCAGGCTGAAATTGATTTCTTGCTGATTTCACACAAATGGTCTTTTCTTAGATTTTAAACTGAAGCGCAACTTCAATGCACGTTCAGCAATTCAGTGCGCATGGAATTTAATGTAATGGGGCAATATCGCAAAAGCAATCCTTCATAAGGGTTGGATTGCTGTCACAGATTTATAATAATTATTAAGTATTACAAAAGGCCACAGCAAAGATGATAAGAATTGATTTTTCAGGCTATTACAGTTCACGGCACGGTTTTCTATAAAAATAAATAAATAAAAAAATTCGGGTCATTACAACATAATGTTGTACCAGTGCATAAAAAGATTTTCACAGCTCTTAACGCTTTACAATCTTTGCACACTTTAAAGATGGGATGTTAGTGATATTAGCCGTGTTAACCTTGGGCATGTTAACAATACTTTTTAGCATTTATGTCAATATTTTATAGGCAAGGGATTAAGATATTTCCTGTCCTTTATTCTTACTCACCCATTTATACATCACCAGGTTCATTACAGTGTTCATTTCAATTAATTTGAAATATAATTGTGAAAAGTGCTTCATAGTGCTACTCATTGCAATATATTTGGAGCTTGTGTATAGTCCCTGCAGAGCCCTCAGCACTTATCCATTCTCCTTGTTATAAGATATTATTATTATTAGATCCTGAATAAAAGATTAGATCAATGCTTTATAGTCATTGATTTTCTATCCACCACTCATCATGTTCAGTGAATCAGCATGAAATTGAGACTGAGGTTGTGCTAAAGGTGTAGCTTCCCCTACAGTGGAAACCCCCTGTTCCCGCCTTCCGGGTCTAGTTTCCTCTCTGGTCATTGAGACATGCTTGCCCTTTGCACAGCCTTACGCAGGGCAACTGGGAGGGTGCAATCCCTATATTTTACAATGCTCTCTTGTTTTTGAGATGCAACTCTCCCAGCTCCCTATGGAAAGGGCCAAAATAGCTTACATGGTTGCCTTATTAAGTGGCAAAGCTCTAGCCTGGGCCACAGCGGTGTTTCAACACTGCCTGACAGCCCACCCCACCGTTGATTCATTTACCGCGGCCCTACAGAGCACATTTGATTATCTTCCCAGGGTAGGGGGCCTAGTTTCATAGTTTCATTCAGCCTAGTTTCCAGAGCATTTGCTCTGTTTGGCGGCTAGCTCTGGCTGGAATGATCAAGCCCTCCAGGTGGCATATGTGCAGTGTCTCTCAGAGGAACTGAAATTTGAGCTGGATGCTCCAGATCCTCCTGGGGAACTGGACACCCTGTAAAGCCCAGCCATCAACTTGGACAATCTCGTACAAGAGCTGTGGTTGGAGCGCAGGTTGAATTAGGCAGTCCAACTCAAGTGGGTATTCACCTGTAGCTCTCTCGGAGGTCCAAGAGCCATTTAAGACCCTGTCTGAGCCCATGCAGTTGGGTGCTGCTGACCTGCTATGACAGTATGGGGTTACCTACCAATCTTTTCACCATAGCCCATCAGAATTTCAGGCCTCAGGGTCATTGGACCAACCCCAGGTGGCCTGCCCAGCCAAAGTGTTAAAAACCCAATACCCACCCATATATCCCTCACACATCTGGACTCTTTCTGTCCGCCACCCTACACTGG
Source organism: Ameiurus melas (assembly GCA_012411365.1). Taxonomy (NCBI): domain Eukaryota; kingdom Metazoa; phylum Chordata; class Actinopteri; order Siluriformes; family Ictaluridae; genus Ameiurus; species Ameiurus melas. The sequence goes on from CM022752.1 coordinate 38,040,041, forward strand.
GGTGAGGGCAAGCAGGCAGACCTCCAGGCATTCATTAATTCTGGGGCTGCAGGCAACTTCATCAATGATGGCCTAGCTCACAGTTGGAATTGTCCTGGAGGCCCTTTCACACATTCTGCCTGTCACTGCCCTGAATGGCCAACCCTTGGCCTTCTGTCCCATAAAAACCCAAATGGCACCATTCACCTTGCATATAGGGCTGCACATAGAACGTGCCACCCTAGATGTCACATGCATTCCTGAGCCGGTTCAATTTCAGTGTGGGGATCCAAATGCCCCCAGAGTTGTCTCAGCAGTGTATATAATCTTACTCCCACCATGGAGGAACCAGCAAACCGATCAGGGGTACTGGAGGACTATTTGGACCTCCAAGAGGCATTTTCCAAACATAAGGCCCAGACACTACCACTGCATGGGCTGTTTGATTGTGCCATTAACTTTGTCCCGGTGCAGCGCCCCCAAGGGGCTGGTTATTTCCCCCCAACTGCACAAAGCCAGGACTGATTTCATCCATTATGAATAACTCGTAATGCACTTTGGCTTAGTGAATACCCCTGCAGTCTGCCAGCATTTCATCAGTGAAGCACTCCGGGAGACATTGAACCACTACACATTGTTGATGATATACTGATCTTTAGCAACTTGCTCAAATATGTGGTTCACATCCACTGGGTTCTTAAGCTCCTCCTACAGAGCCACCTGTACATAAAGCTTGTGAAGTCACAGTTTCATGTCATGGCTGAGTATGGATCCAGCCAAGACCAAAGCTGTCAAGGAGTAGCCTCAGCCCATGTAGGTCCGGGCAGTCCAGTGGTTCTTGGGCTTTGCAAACTTTTTCCGGTGATTTGTAAAGAATTTCAGTACCCTGGCCACCCCACCGTCTTCCCTTACTAAGAAGCTCCAGTGCAAATGTGTACTGCTGAGGCACAGGAGGTCTTCAAGGCTCTAAAGAGAAGGCTGACCTCGGCTCCTGTGCTTCAGATGCCCAACTCTGAGGTTCAAATCCTTGTGGAGGTTGACACCTCCAGCAGTGGGGTTGGCGCCATCCTATCCCAATGTCCAGGGTCCAAAGAGGAGCTACATTGTTTCACTGCACATAATTGGGCTAATGGTGCCAGAGAGGAACTTTAACATAGGTGACTGTGAGCTCCTGGCCATCAAGTTGGCCATCAAAGGGAGTGGAGGCATTGGTTAAAGGGGCCAAGCACCCATTCCTTATCCTCATGGACCACAAAAATCTTACCTACATCCACCAGGCCAAGTGCTTGAACCCACAGCAAGCCAGGTGGTCCTTGTTCTTTGCCCAGTTCGACGTCATGTTGTCATTTACACCTGAAGTGAAGAACCTTTACCCAGATGCACTTTCCTGTCAGTGGGATTCCCCACCTGAGGATCCTGCCCCCCAGCCCATCATCCCATCTCCCAAGATTGTGGCCCCTTTGCACTGGGGGCTGAGGAAGCAGTCTGTCAGGTGTACTAGGTGCAGCCAGATCCACGAGGGAGCCTACCAGGCCAACTATACATCCCATGCATGTCTTTGCTTGCATTATTCAGACCCTAGAGTTCTTGCGGCACCAGATTTGGTGGCCCTCAAGGGACAAAGATGTCTGAGCCTAAGTTGCAGCCTGCCATACATGCACCTGGAATAAAGAACCTCAAACCTGTCCAAGGTCTGCTTCACCCCCTTCCAATACTATCATATCTGTGATCACACCTATCTCTGGCTTTTATCACAGGCCTGCCAATGTCCCAGGGAATGGGGTGATAATTGTCATGGTGGACAGGTTCTCAAAGGAAATTTATTCCATTACAAAAACTCACTTCAGAGACTGCAGATCGCCTCCTCCAGCACGTGGTATGTACGCATGACTTTCCTATCAACCAGGTATCAAATTGTGGTCCCCAATTCACCAGTCAGTTTTGGAAAGCCTTTTGTCATCTCATGGGTCCCACAACAAGCCTCTCATCAAGGTTCCATCCAGAGTCCAACACCCAGACAGAAAGAGTCAACCAGGACCTGGCCTCCGCCAAACCCCTCAACTTGGACAAAACACCTAATGTGGGTGGGGTATGCCTACAACACCCTCTGGCACTCATCCTTGGGCATGTCCACATTTGAATGTCAGTTTGACTATTCTCCACTCATGAGGAGGAGGTGGGAGTTCCTGCAGTCCTACCAGTGGCTGTCCAAAGGAGCACCCATGCAGCAAACCACAAGAGGTGCATGGCCTCCACATTTCTCCCTGGTAAGTGGATGGCCATTTAAGATCTGCCACAGTCATTTGAATCTTAAAAATTGGCACCCCATTACATTTGCCCATTCAATATCCTGAGATGGGTAAGCCCTGTGGAGTACTGCCTAGAGCTCCCCCACTCCACGAATATCAACCCTTTCACATCTCCAGGCTCAAACCAGTCCTCTGCATTCCCTTGGCAGTCTCTGCTTAGCCAGCCCAGCCCCCTCCCCATATCATAGATGGATCCCCAGCCTTTATGGTGTGGCAGAGGGGTACTGTAACATTGCGGGTGCCTTCTCAGGCAAATATATGGGCTCCTACACAGGCTTTTATAGTGCCACAGGCATGGGCAGGTAATGGTACTGGGTAATGGGCAGATGCATGGTACTACTTAAAGCCCTGAGTTTTGGTAGTCAGCGTGCAGACCTAAAGTCTGTGCCACATATCAGAGTGGTAATTTCTCCAAGAGGTGAATCTTCCCACAAGCTAGAGATCAGAGAAAGATCCCAATTAAAAGTTTTATTGAGGTTTATGACTAGAATACTTATTTACTGAAGCATTTCTGGATAAGTTTTATCCTTTCTTCATTTCAGAACATATAACTATCTGGCTCTCCCCTGTCATATGACAGCTAACAACCAGGGAGGGTTAAGGTCAGTACATTCTTCCTCTGAGAAACATGAAGCCAGCCAACCTCATCTTTTAAACTGATGCTCATTCTGCCTCACAGGGCAGCATAACACATTCAGAAGGAAAGGGCTGTTTACCCTCTTCCACATAGATAACCTCAATTTTGCCTATGATTGGCTAGTTTGCTGAGATGGGGAGAGATAGTATGCCATCTATCCCACCCAGACAACACACAATTTTACTCCCTTAACTCCCAGCCTTGGTCGGCTGTGACATCATCAGGATTCGAACTCACAATCTCCTGACAACAGGGTGAATGCTTTTCTGTTGTGGCACTCAGGAGCCAGATGATTAGTTTATTCTTTTTATTGTGTGAAAGTTTATTTATTGAATTTCCCATTTAAATACTTTGTCTTGGCAGTACTATATAATATAAATAACAATCAACATGAGCCCCATGAGCCCTGTAAAAAATACATGGTAGCTAAACATAAAGTGTTATTTTATTATTGTGTCTTCTGGGAAACATGTAAATAACTTCTGAAGGGCAGAACTAAATTAAATATATATATATATATATATATATATATATATATATATATATATATATATATATATATATATATATATATATATATATATATATATATATATATATATTTAAACAAAATAACAATTTACACCAATCATCCTGTTCAAAAGTTTACAAGAGTCTACTCTTAATGTATTGTGTTGCCTACTTAAGGCTTGAACTTTTGTAAAAGTTGAGTCCTTCAGTTGTGCGCAATGTGAAAAGATGAATCTCAAAATCATATAGCCACTGCTGGAAAGGGAAGATGCTGGAAAAGCAAAGAATATGCAGGACCTGGAGGATTATACTGAAAAACTGTGGCCAGTTTAACTGCTCAGGACAAACAAGGGGCTCATGAACAACTATCAGAAAACATAAAAAACAGTTGTTGATCATCCAGGTAACAACACCCAGTATTACGAATCAAGCATATGTAAACTTTTGAACTGGAACATTTGTATAAATTCAGTTAGTATTGTGTCTTGTGGAGTATATGCAAACATCTGTTATGTGAAATAGCTTATTCAGGGCAGTACTATTTTTATCCTCATTTTAATTATTATTCTTATTCTATTCTTATTATTATTATTAAACATTTTGCAGATTCTGCATGGCAAATGTAACCTTATGAACTAAACTGTAAGTAAAACATTTATTTTATTATGTAAGTTAATGATAAAACGTCAACAACACAAATCGGCTCTTATTGGTAATATCTCCTTTTCGTTTTGTACTTTTACTAAAATGGTAAAGCCTATTGAAATTGTCAGCAGCTTTATATTCCTGGAGGTGTTCAGCTGTCACCTCCAAGTACCCTAAACACCAGCAGCAAGGCACAGCAACAGCTATTCTTTCTGAAGAGACTTTAGAACTTTTGGATGAACACAGCAGCCATGGTCAGGTGTTCTGAGATTGTTCTGACTTCTGCATCACTGTGTGTTTGGCAATTTGAGCGCACATGTCCTCCTGTAAAACTCCTTCATAGGACAGTGAGAACTGCATAAAAAATTATCAGCAGAAGTACAAAACTACAACACATCTACTTATCCAGACACAGGACAAGAGTGCAGTCAATAATAATCGACTCCTCTTACCCAGCTGATGCCCTGTTCTCCTGTATTCCCTCAAGCAAATGCTTCCAAAGCATCACTGTGCACACCTCACAGCTCATGGAGAGCTTCTTCCCTCATAAAGAGCCTCAAAAGCAGCTGTTATCTCCCTGCATCATTACACTGAAACTCTTAATGTAACTGCAAATGCACTGTTCATTTACATACTTCTAGATTTGTATATTATATTTTTGTACAACTTTTAGTTCCAGTCATCTAATTTAATTGGTCAAGCAGCATTCCAAGTGTGCTTATATTTTATATAACCGCACTTCGATGCTTCATTATGTATATCACTCCGCTATTCTGTGTTTGCCATGTCAAAATCCACTTCCTAGCTCGAAATTGTTGTGATAGTAGTGTTAGGAAGATTATCAGTGGACATGACAAATGATACTTTCAGGAATATTACTTTTCTCTTGTTCTTGTCAAATGAAGATGACAAGGAATAAGGGACACCAATTTTACTGGAAGCACCTTTAATGTGAATGTACAAATCAATGCGAGACAGTTAGCCTGCAAGCAAATGACCTATAAACTGAGAGTGGCTTTATCAAGAGCAAAAACTACACAGAACATTTGGCCATATTGTGTCCTAAATGTCACTTACTCTATATATTTACTTCTTGTTTATAGAACTGTTGTGTAAAATCAATATTGAACTCCCAGTAGTGTAGTTATACTCAATATTGGTATACTGATATACAGTATAACTACAGTCTTGCTCATGCAATATTGCTTAAGTATATCATACTTTCTACATGCAGCTTAATGTTATGTGTACAATCATGGATGCACCACAGTACCACTATTTGCACTGTATGGTACAATCTATATCATACATAATTTGCACAATTCATATTGCATACAATCTCAAACTTGTACAGTACTTGCTGCCTTTACTGTTTTCTCCATACGTTTTGTCGTATGTACTTTATTTTAGCTATAGGAGAATGTCATTGTGGCAAGAATTGTAACATATGAAAACATATGACAATAAAACTTACATGATTTGATTATCCTACAGAAAAGTACACTGAGGACAAATACAGTGTTAGATTAAAAAGTCATTAATGATGTAAATGATCTACTCTGTGGGTGCATGGTGGCTTAATGGTTAGCACGCCTCACACCTCCAGGGCCAGGGGTTTGATTCCCACCATGGCCCTGTGTGTGCGGAGTTTGCATGTTCTCCCCGTGCTGTGGGCGTTTCCATCGGGTACTCTGGCTTCCTCCCCCATACGTGGTAGGCTGATTGGCATGTCTAAAGTGTCTGTAGTGAATGAATGGGTGTGTGAGTGTGTATGTGATTGTGCCCTGTGATGGATTGGCACCCTGTCCAGGGTGTACCCCGCCTTGTGTCTGATGCTCCCTTGGATAGGCTCCAGGTTTCCCGTGACCCTGAAGGCAGGATAAACGGTATAGAAGATGGATGATCTACTCTGGTTATACCGTATGTACTGTATATGAATCAAATCTTAGCAATGGGATGACCATGAAAGATATATAGTTGGATAGAATTGTCTCTAACTCTAACTCTTTTTAAGATTCTACATACTTGCATTATGCAATGACTGTAACCACAATCACCCTGAGAACAAGTATTTCTCCCTGCAGAAAAGCTTCATGGATGTCCTCCATCCCTATGTTGATAATTTTATAATGGCTCAAGTCAGTTGACCTTTCTGTCACAGTGACTGGAAACCTTTACTGGTCACTGGAGTAAAGGACAGTGGATTAATCAGCTTAGAGTATCTGTAATACCACATTTTCAACACTAATATGCTATGATTACAACTAAAAAACTTACTGTGAAATTATCCTGAGTCATGGATTAATGACTCGTCAAAAGAAAATTGCTCTTTAGGTACACTGCTGCCGAGGTGATTAATTTGACCACAGAAGTATCTAGTTACAGCATCGCTCATGAACATGACCCTTGCTTAATTATGCCACATTGTTGTTTTGGAGGAGATCACATTACAGTCATCCACCTGCAGCTTCCTGTCTTTTAATTAGAGCAGCCTCCTAGAGGAGCCATGTAAGCCTGTCTTTATGATCCCACTATGCTTTCCTTTCTTTCTCGCAGCCTAATAATGGTAACTGCCAGAGCTGCATGCATTCATTGTGAATCCCAATAATTTTAAATAAGCCCCTCTTTCCTCCTATCTAATCTTTTCAGACACAGATGTGGCTCCTCTCATAAGGTGCAGAGAGGAACATTTCATGCATTCATGCAGAGACCCCTAAACAGTGTTAGCACAATTGTTGGAAGGAGGAGGGTGAAAACAGCCAGCCCTGTGGGCTGTTGTGTAATTGAGAGCACTAATTGTGATGGCTGTTGCCATATTGACAAAGGACAGAAGCCGTGCTCTGGGCAGGTCTCCTGTGGATGGGGACACTGAAGAGTCCAGATGGAGGGCTCAGGTAGACAGTTTGCAAATATGGATTAGTTTATTGCTTTCAAAGAATGGTTTACTAAGTGCACATGTGCAGGCCTCTATTAAAACAGTTTATGGCTAAAATGGTGTGGAAAATCCCACCAAAGAGTATTTGAAATTCAGATATAGAGCCTGGGGTGTCCTAAAGAAAAGTGTCTCTTTCTATCAATTTCCAGCTGACAGAGCTTTGCTACTCATCATGGAATGGTAAACAGAAAAAACACAGCTCTCTGATCATATGATAACCTAAGCGATGGTTAATAATGAGTGAGCCCAGGCCATGAATGAAACAGTGGCATCCCCGTGGGCCAGCTCTTCTCCCAGTTAATGTGGGGATCAAGATTAATTTACAGCCCAAGACATTTGCAAGGACTGGATGCAACATGGTGGCTGCCAGGGTGGCTGTGGCAGAACCAAGGTCCCAAACTCAAGGTCTGTACACACGCTTTGCCACTGAACACCGCTCATTTATCAGCCATTTGTCGAATGGCCACAGCTAAAGGAGACAAAGCTTTTTTAGCCAAGCAACAGACAGGCCAAAACATTACTCATCTGCTTAGGGAATCATTATGAGGCCATGAGGGCCCTAATTTTGTAGAGCCATATTTAACTGGAACAGCTATGGAGCTTGACTTCACAGCATCCTCCACCTCAAGCAGGAGGGCACAGAGTGATAAAAGCAGGCTACTTCCAAAAATATGCTTAGCAAACATCAAAGGTGTCTGTGTCATACGATCCTTCGGGTAATAAGGGAATTAACATGTCCAAGTTATGGTAGAGACGATTATTTATTATCCTTTTTTTCTACCACAAGCACAATCTTTTTATGATTAATCCAGGTTGAAGGCCATGTGAGGGCAATGGCTTGTATCTTAGAGCACATTCACACCTATTAAAAAAACACTGGCTGAAGGGCATGTAGGGCTGGAAAAGCATGTGTAAAACTCCATTTATTGGTCAGAATTATGGCAATGGAAAAAGGTAAACAAAGCTTCAGCAATTGTGAACTAAAGTCAGAAATATCGCCCAAGCACAGAGAACATGAAGCCAGTGCTTCATAAGTTATGAGATAATAATATAAATAAGCAGATTAAAACTTTTTTGTGTCACATCCACTTTTTGTTATTTGGTCCAGATCTCCAGAATACGTGACACTTCCTCAGTGCTACTGATGTGTCCTTTTGGTCAGTTTAGTAGTTTTATTAAAACTCAAATCACATGGCAGATTTGGTTCCCATTGTGCAGTCATGTCCATTCAGTGTTGAATCACTTTCATGATAGAGTTCAATTGAACCAAACCAAGGTCACAGGGGTCAGATGAGCTTGGACTGGCTGTGGAAACTCCAACAGAGGCCCCCTACCTAGGTGTAGGCAAAACACTGAAGTTGGTCTCCAATGGAAAACTACCCAATAATTGAACGGCCACGCCAGTGACCACTGCACATTTATTATATGATGCTTGAATAGGGAGGGGATGAAAAAAAAAGAAAAGAAAAATGGCTTCTGATTTGTCTGGCCAATTATTTGGATGCTAGGGGTGTTAGTGCCTGGAGAACGGCTATTTATGAGCACGGGCACAATAGCAAGGTGGTGTATCAACAGCTCATCCACTTGCCAGGTGGGCCGTTCCCTGATGCCTAGGAGACCTGAATGGGTTGGACCGTTCTCCAAACCAGGTCATAAGCCATTAAGGAGCAGAACTGAGAAGGCTGCTCCACAGGCGAACTCCATATGGAGCACCCAGTACAATAGAGGCAATAGAGATGAACAAGGAAGGACTAGTTTTCTGACATAGTGTGGACTGGACAGAAACTGCCTGGTGCAATTGTCCTCTTTCAATAAAGGCAAATAGAAGCTTTTTTTTTTAAATGATGAGTCTTTTTTAGTCTGTCATCTTAAAATCTGTCAGATCATATTGAAATTTTATTTTACAATTCAATTAACTGACATTATTTAACAAATGAGCATGAACAAACCACGTACTTGAGCATTAATACACCGTAAGTAATGGTAACAAACTAATGCTTGGATTTATTGTTGTTGTTTTTAATAATGAAACAAATAATCAAAACATACATGAACTATCAATGAGTGCTCTTACCATCAATGAATACACAATGAACCAACATGCTAATGAACATGTTTATGGTTATTAACAGATTGAAAAGCATATTTTAATATTTACACCTGGACTTCAGTAAGTTATCAGTATGTATTAATAAGCTGCAATAAAATTTTTGCAAATTTATGTGGATTTATGTATTTTTTAGGCATGGATTGAATATCCATTATAAGTTGCATACTTTTGGTTCTAAAATCTGACTGACTTTTGTGACCACATCACAAAAGTTGAATTCTGTATGAATGTACAAGGTATTAAACCAATAAAATCATTACCCTTACACCCTATTATTTCACCCTAATCTTTGCCTGTTTGCCTTAGAAACCAAAGCTTAGTGTTAATAGGCTGCATCACATGGATCGCATGCACTTTGTCACTACATTATGTATTGTTTATTAATGTATAATTTCATGGTTATGAAATAATTCAGTAAAGTTAGTTTTAAGAGAACCTCATCTCAGCTCATCTGAGACCTTTGATTGACACTTCAAATTCAAATTATTAAATATTTAGCAGGATCAGCAGACCATAATGTAAGTATACAGACTGCAGTGTTTATGGGGGAGCTCTTTGAAGCTCCAAAACAGGAGAAATAACCTTAAGTCTTCCTGCTAATTGCTTCACTGGCTGGAGTAATCAGACAAAAGCATAAAACCCTCTGGAGGGTGTAAGGCAAGACTAGTAATGAGAAAGAGCAACATCCTAATGCAAGAGGAAGAACACACTAATTCGATTCAAACCGACAGTGGTGTCATTACTGGCTGAGTAATGAACCCCTTGACTCTTTGCCTCTCTATCTCTCACACTTTCTATACACAGTTTTCCTTCTCGCAGTGTATAATCCCAAATGGTTATCGAAATAGAACAGGGTTCCATTCTATGACCTTACAGCCCATTAATCCAACAGATAGAATAGAGAGGGAACAAAGGCAAACAGTCTGGAATCTAATCCTTAAGAATGGCTGAAGAAGAACAAAACTGATTAGGGTGAATATCCCTTCCGTCCCTGTTGACTATTTCTTGCTACGTGGAGGATTCATAACTCATGAAGGTCTTAACACAATCCTTGGGAAAGGGGATGGGTGCTGGGGTGATCCTTGATGTTGTTTATGTTGTTTTCCTGCTCAATGGTTCACACCGTAATGCTGATGTGGTGAACGCAGTGCAGCTTGATATTGCTGCGACTTGCACGCTGAGTGGATTATGTTATCTCAGCTTCCTATCCTTAGCTTAGGTGCACTCAGCATTCCGGCATGCTCATCTCTGACTAAGTGAACATTCCACAATGAAAAGCCAGATCTCTATGTAATAACAATTTCCCTTGCAACCTTTGCCATCAAAGGGCCACTGCTTACCTGGATTCCCTGCATCCCATACATCAGAAAAACATATTAAGCTGCCAACCTTTACGCATTTTGCATAGGGGTTCCATAGTATAACACTGGAGTACGCTAGTACAAGTTATGACTCAAAAATATGCCAGTCTTGATCCCCAATCTGGAATCTAGTTTTGACAGTTTTACATTTTACATTTACATTTACTCATTTAGCAGACGCTTTCATCCAAAGCGATTTACAAATGTGGAAATACAAGCAGTGATATATCAAGCAGAGAACAATACAAGTAGTGCTACCATACAAGATATTTTAATTGAGTTCTAGAGAAGAAAAGTGTGTAGAGTAGAAATGTAAGTACCAGAGTAGGTTTTATAGGGTTATGTATGTAATAGTTTATAGTAAAATATATGAAAGCTTAGAGTTTATTTTATAGTTTATATCATATTTTATTCATTATATATATAGCCACATCCCCTTCCCCATTTTACATTAGTAATCTCAATTCAATTCTCCCACTTAAAACATGCAGCATCCTTGCTGTCTTTCAAGGAAAACTTTTAAGTTCATTAATGTGAAATAAAACCTGTCAATATATAAAGTTTGATTTAGCTAACATAAGAAAAGTATATGGTTAACATCAGTGAACTACTCAGTAAAAATGCTGGGTTATTTTTAAACAACTCTGTTGCTAGGTTTATCTTGTCGGATGCAGACCTGAAATAGAACAGGCATAATGCATCAACATAAAAATTTCTTGAACTTCCCACTGCATTTATCTGAGCATTAACCAGAAAATTTAGAAATGTATTCAGCTTTTGTGTTCACATTTAATGTAATGTAATGTAATGTAATGTAATTAATTAATTAACTGTAACCTTTTGAAATTAGATTTTTGTAGACATAATGTAAGCAAAAACTTAATATGTCTGTTACATATTAAGTTACCCTGCTCACAAAAAGTATAGTACCTAACATTATATGGGGAGGAAATTTTTTATTTTATTTTTTATAAAAATAAAATGATACATGTGTTGAAGGCTGATTGGCATTTCTAAATTGTCTGTAGTGTGTGAATGGGTGTGTGAGTGTGTGTGAAATTGTGTCCTGCGATGGGTTTGCAACTCTAGTTGGCTTACCCTAGTCTGTGAGACTAACATTTTGATGAACATTGAGAAGAGGTGTAACTTGCAGAACAGTGTCTCACTCCAAGGCACTTAGATGCCTAAATAACTTATTGTCACTTAAAGAACACATTTGTGTGAATTTGAAAGTTTGGGGAAGTTTTATTATTCTATCCCCTTAAATGTGAATCCCTATAACCTCATTGATCCCCTTACCGTGCTTTGTACATATCCTGTTGCGTATCCTTGCATCCCTTTAAGCCAACATGCGATGGAACACTAAGTAATCGATCTGTCTGTGATATATTTCTTTACAAATGCCAATAATCATGGCAGTTGTGTGTATCTCAGGAGAGAGGAAAAAGTTTAACCCAGTGCTTCTCCTCTTGTCCCTCCCTCATAGTCCTTCAGTCATTAAAAGAAGCTCACTACTTTTTTCTCTTCCCTTCTCTCTACACAGTCATGCCGATCGATTGCTTCAGCAGCCACCTCAGCCAAAATCCACCATGCCCGCGGTTCGATATCTGGCACTGGATCTTTTCTTCTCTTTACCATCACTCAGGGGACACATTCACAAACATAGGCAGAAATAGTGCGCATTATTGTAAAAGCGTGGGAGTAAAAAACACACATGCACTTGAGAGAGGTTATCATAGTGTCTGATATTGGGGAAAAATTTGATGAAAAATGAAGGTGTTTCATGTAATAAAAAATCCATAAATACTCAAACTTTTTCCACTCAAAAATCTATAAATACTAAATTCATCCCAGCTTCTTTCTAATGTGCACTTTGCTTCTAAAATGCAGACAGTCTTTTCTGGGACCTTGAATATATACAGAGGCCCTTGTTACCAGGGTAACGGATATTGATTATTTTTACCATTGATTTAAAGTCATATTTATTAATAAACCTACATGACTGTATGTAAGGTACATAATAATACACATGTAAGAGACAAGAAGCAGATCAGATAGACTCTCACATATTGAAGAATGGCTGTGCTCTCTTACAAGCATACATTCAGGTTCAGCCTTCTTTACAGGATCTAGTTATGTTAGTTGAGTCACCCAAAAGCAAGACCTTCTACCTCTCCCCCTCTTTTTATACTCACTGTCCATATCTGTGTGTCTGTCTTCTCTCTCTCTCTCTCTCTCTCTCTCTCTCTCTCTCTCTCTCTCTCTCTTTCTCTCTTTCTCTCTTTCTCTCTCTTATTTAATTATCTGTACCATCAAAATGAGAACAGGCACCATGGTAACCAGTTGGCAAGCAGAAGTGCAGCTCTTTTGTTTTCTCTCTGATCATGACTGCATGAAATAAGCCTGAGTGGATGGAGTGGGAGAGAGAGAATGCGTAAGAGAAAACGATGGAGTGAGAGAGAGAGAGATAGAGAGCACCTGTTAAAATGCAACAGGACTTTAAACATGTCAGATTATTAATCTTGGCTATTGTGGCCTCTTGGTGGCCGCCTCCATCGTCCCCTCCCTGCCACTGACTAAAGCACAACATCTACCCACGTCTGATGACTCAGTGCTATTCAGGTCCGACCTCCAGCTGAGCCGCAACAGAAACAACGTCAACCACAGTTCCTCGACCTGCAAACCAAACCGCCTCTCACCATCTCACACTAATCCAAAAGACACCCCTCAGCTCGCTAATCCCATCCAACCTGGGCCAAAGATGAATCTTTCTTCCCTAGTCTCCGTTTTCTTCCCTCACCACTTCCATGACCAAGGTTAATGGTACAGCATCAGATATATGTGGGAGTGTGATCATTTGGCACTTTTCAGAAGCTCACTCAAATTTTAATGACACTTCATCATAAGCAGGGAGCAGAAATGCAATCTCACCTAAGCATTATATTCAGCTCTTGATAGAAAGTCAGACACATAGATATGTTCCTCACTGGGAACACATGAAGAGAACTGAACCAAATCTTTCTTCTCTAGGACATAATAAATGGAAAAGGGGAGTTGTTCTGTGGTATCCCCCGTTAACGTCCATTGTGGCATAGAAGTTTTATTTTTTTATTTTTTTATTTTTTTACTGGACAAAAAAACCCCAACTATATAATATTTTAGTCTCAGTCACTCCACAGTGAAACGGGGAGTCACAGCAACATCTAGTGGAAGGAAACAGAAGGACAAAAAGGGTAAGACGGCACAGAGCCCATGCCAACTAGAACAACTTTGTTGAGTCTTCTGATTAAAGAATGAAGCAGAACATGAGAATGAGAATGAGAGGTCTACAATTCTCCACAAAAGATCCCACATAACAGTTGCTTCACACCAGTCAAACGGGGGGTGTAAATAAAAAGTTGTATGTTTTTTTTTTTTGGGGGGGGGGGGTTCCCCTCTTTAAACTGTACCAGCATTTATTATCCCACTGTAAGTGGTATTGAATTGAAACCATGGAAAGGAATCAGCTCCAGCAGGTTTGTTACAGTAAAAAAAAACAAGCCCTAATCATTTATATTGAACCAGTCTTTTCAGAATTAATGAATGACTTAAAAAAAAGAGAGAAATCCAGTGAAAAGGAAGTCCACTTATTAAGAATGGAGGTATTTCTTGAGATTTCATGTTTCTAAAAGGACCAATAAATGCTGCAAAGACATGGCTACTACATTATGATACACTGTTAAAAGGAACTTATCTATGGGAAAGATGTCAATGAGACCCATGGTTCTCACAGTAGGTTAGTGTAAACCCAGAGGTCCTTGAAGTATAGCAAGGAGGCTGTGATTTAAAAATTTTGTAACATTGTTAAAAATCACAACCCACCTTTATGAAATAGAAGTATATTTTTATTGAGTTCCTACTTTATTAGACTATTTGACTGGTCACTTGAACCTAATGGGTTCAATTAAAAAATTTGATGGCCTATAAAAAATGTCAATTTGAATAGTGTTAAGAAAATTAAAGCTCTAGTAGCACTAATAAATAGCCAAAATATAACTCATTTGAATATAATATGTCTAATATTTAGGTATTGAAATCTGTAGAGGGAGTCCATGAAATTTTTATTTACAGTTAAAGGGGTCTTACACAATAAAAAGTAAACAGAATACAGGAAATTCAGAGCGAGAGAAGAGAAATGAGAAAGAGGGGGCTGAAATTGAGTGTGAGTGAATGAGGATGAGAGGGATTAGACACTGATGGAAAATGTAAGAAAATGCATGAGGAGGAGCAGAAGAGTCCTGTTTGGGTTTTCGCTAAGGCATATCCGGAAGAGAAAACAGACAGAGAGTTTGGTGCATTGACATGGAGCTCATATAGTGCTGATCCCTGGGCAAACACAGAGAAAGCGGCACTATAAATTGGGTCTGGGCCAGACTGTGCAAGATAGTATCACTGGCTCGTCTCAGAGGAGCAGGAGACTGCACAAATACAATCACTACTACTCAATCATTGCCACTGTCCAGCAGCCTGCTTAATGCCCTCACCCACTGCTACTGGCTCGATAGTTTGAATTTATTGACACACTTGGCCCCAAGGATCAAGTGTTTGGTTGCATGTGTCTATGTATGTTTGACTAGGTGTGAGTGTGATTTGGTAGCCCTGGAGGACGAAGTCTTGTCCTGTTGATCCTCGACTTAAAGTTTATATTACAAAAAGAAGCAACACTGATGCTGTCAGAGAAATAAAAACCCTGCAGATTTAAAGGTTTATCTCCAATCTACTTTGAAGAGTACTACTTTTTATCACTAGACTAACCTAGAGCAATACTAACTTAAACGTTTACCACTCATTTTATATACCATGTATAAATGTATGTAATGTAGCTCTCCCATTGTTCTAGACACAGACAAATTCTAGACCAAAATTTAATGGTGGATTTTACTGCAGAAACCTCATTGACAGTGCAGTTTAGGCTAAGACCAGGAATAATCTGTGTCTGTAAAAAGAGCCCATAGGGCAAATTGCAGTCTCTAGGAAGCTATAAATCTGAGCCCTTTTCCTCGACACCGGCAATTTATATGCCGTTCAAAAAGAGTGGAAGAGAGAGCCATCTTGTGGTTATGGAGATGAGCACTAAGATGATTTCAAATATAACCTTGCACACTTTCAGGAATAATTAATTTCATTTATCAACACTTGGCCCATCTGAGCATTTGAGTGGTGTCAGATAGACGACTCAGCATTTTTGGGGGTGAATATAATAAATACAGACCCCTCTAAAATGGCCCGTGAGCAAACAAAACCATGTCTACAGATTATCTCAGTAAGATTCATTTGGGGTTCATTTTATTGGCTACTTGATTTGTTTTGATTTATGACTAATGTAAGGCTTGCTGTCAATACGTAGCTGCTGGGTTTTTTTTGTCACAGATAAAAACCAAGTGGAAAATATGCTAATAATGCCTGTGGGACTATCTGGTCCCACAACAAAGTAAGTACTGTTAGATTACAACAGGACAGACTAATACAGGCTAATAAATACATTGTGGCATTAGCAATTATGTTATTAAGCTTAAGTAGATAAGAAGTAATAATAATAATAATAATAATAATAATAATAATAATAATAATAATAATAATAATAATAATAATACGATTGTATTATAAGTTGTGTATGCATTTATTTTGTGTTTGCTTGTGCAAAAAAAAAAAATCTCTCTAATGGTTGCTTTTTTCTTTCCAGAAACGTTTGGATTTTTCTTTTTTTTTTTTTTTTTAGCATTTTGAAGGACATTATCCATAATTCATTTTTACATGGGCTCTGAGTTCTAAAGAAGACCTGGCATGAACAATAAGTGGTCTGAGAGCTAATCAATGGTAAAACGCCCAGGTAGAGCTCGCTCCCTTTTGAGTCCGCATGAATTGTGAACCACAAAAGCACTGAGGTCATTTGCAGCTAGTTCCCTGTCAGGTCCACTTTAACAGGACTGATTATGGTGCATTTAAACTCTGGCTTAAGCATGAGTTCAAAGGTTGAGCTGTACTTTTGAGTGGGATTTAACACATCTAGCTAACTAAACCAAAATTGCAAACTTCACCATTAAAGCCCTTTTTGGCCAGAATAAGCAACTGCTCATGACCATACATTTTGGTTGGGCAGGAAGAAATTGATAATGGCGTAGCTTCTCAACTTAATTTTGTTTGAAGCTATCACACTTGGCAATTTTTTTCTTCTTTTTCTCAGCCTTTGCATTGGAAACAAATGCTGATGCACTAACATTATCCACTCCATAAGCCCCCTTTCCCAATTTCTGCAATATATCATATGATAGAAATGGATCTGTACATTGTGGACACACTGTCTGAACTTAGACTTTGTATTTTTTGTGGAAAATTATTTGATTTAATTCTATTTGTTATAAAACAAGATATAATATGCCACAGTGTATTTTTAATCTTGCCCAATTTAGTGTAAAAACAGCATTGTTGGCCAACCTCTCATTAATTGTCCTGACCACTGCTGCTCCTCCTCTGAAAATGTTCGACAAGAAAGCATGGGGTAATACGATTCCTGCAGTAATGGGCCTTTATTGGGTCGCTTGGGGTATGTCTCTATCAGTTTTGCACATCGAGAGACTGAAATTCTTGCCCATTCTTCCTTGCAAAACAGCTCGAGCTCAGTGAGGTTGGATGGAGAGCGTTTGTGAACAGCAGTTTTCAGCTCTTTCCACAGATTCTCGATTGGATTCAGGTCTGGACTTTGACTTGGCCATTCTAACACCTGGATACGTTTATTTGTGAACCATTCCTTTGTAGATTTTGCTGTATGTTTGGGATCATTGTCTTGTTGGAAGATAAATCTCCGTCCCAGTTTCAGGTCTTTTGCAGACTCCCAACAGGTTTTCATCCAGAATGGTCCTGTATTTGGCTGCATCCATCTTCCCCTCAATTTTAACCATCTTCCCTGTCCCTGCTGAAGAAAAGCAGGCCCAAACCATGATGCTGCCACCACCATGTTTGACAGTGGGGATGGTGTGTTGAGGGTGATGAACATATTGTTTTGCATTGTGGGCAAAAAGTTCGATTTTGGTTTCATCTGACCAGAGCACCTTCCACATGTTTGGTGTGTCTCCCAGATGGCTTGTGGCAAACTTTAGATGAGACTTTTTATGGATATCCACTCTTCCATAAAGGCCAGATTTGTGCAGTGTACGACTGATTGTTGTCCTATGGACAGACTCTCCCACCTCAGCTGTAGTTCTCTGCAGTTCATCCAGAGTGATCATGGGCCTCTTGGCTGCATCTCTGATCAGTCTTCTCCTTGTCTGAGCTGAAAGTTTAGAGGGACAGCCAGGTCTTGGTAGATTTGGAGTGGTCTGATACTCCTTCCATTTCAAAATGATCGCTTGCACAGTGCTCCTTGGGATGTTTAAAGCTTGGGAAATCTTTTTGTATCCAAATCCGGCTTTAAACTTCTCCACAACAGTATTACGGACCTGCCTGGTGTGTTCCTTGGTCTTCATGATGCTCTCTGAGCTTTCAACAGAACCCTGAGACTATCACAGAGCAGGTGCATTTATACAGAGACTTGATTACACACAGGTGGATTCTATTTATCACCATCAGTCATTTAGGACAACATTGGATCATTCAGATATCCTCGCTGAACTTCTGGAGTGAGTTTGCTGCACTGAAAGTAAAGGAGCCGAATAATTTTGCACGCACCACTTTTCAGTTTTTTATTTGCTAAAAAAGTTTAAAATATCCAATAGATTTTGTTCCACTTCACAATTGTGTCCCACTTGTTGGTGATTCTTCACAAAAAATTTTAATTTTATATCTTTATGTCTGAAGCCTGAAATGTGGCAAAAGGTTGAAAAGTTCAAAGGGGCCGAATACTTTCGCAAGGCACTGTATCTAGAAAGGTGAATAAATAAATGGAACAATGACATATCTTTCAAATAGCAACATTTATGTTAAAACATTGGTCAGTCAAAAGATGTTTGTAGTATTTAAATTAAATTTAATACTATAGATGAACCTCTACTGGTAACAATAAGGATTTCTTCACTGACTGGCATTTAGAAATAGGATTGATCCCTTTTATAATATGATGCATATTCAGATTGACTAAAACTCTATGTCCAGATATCGTTCTTAAATCTTCTCACCTGTATCCTGTGAGCTTAAGAAATACACCATGCACCATCTGATGGCTTTCAAAGATGCTCCCAAAGACATCTCAGGTACGGGGTTAGTTGGACCATGAATCATCTTCTGATCTCCCTTAGGATTTTACTGTGTATGTGTATGTGTATGTGTGTGCGTGTGTGTGTGTGTGTGTGTGTGTGTGTGTGTGTGTGTGCGTGTGTGATTGTGTGGCGGGCCCTTCCTAGCATCTGGACTCTCCATCAGACAGTGAAATCTCAGCTCGAGGGGGTGAGGGGTGTCCTCCAGGTGACCTCTACATCTCATCTCATGTGCCCCCAACCATGGAGTTTCTGTTACTGGAGCTTGACCTATCTCTCTAGAGGCAGGGCTAATTTACTGTGGATATACTTCTCTGTGGCCTACATCTCTAAATAGCCCCCTGTCTCAAGTCTAGGGAGCATGTCAGATGGCTTTTCCACAGCTTTTCCATGTCTGATTAGTTATTGTAAGCATACTCCTAGGAATGTTTCACTTGAAGAGTTCAAGATGGGTTTGATTTGTTTTTAATTCCATCCAAACATTCAAATGGCCTGGGGTTGTTACCATCTTCAGATCAACTTGGACAGAAATTTATTCATTTATTCATCTTCAATAACCACTTTATCCTGTTCAGGTTCAGGTGTATCCTGAGCCTATCCCAGGAACACTGGGCTACAGGCAGGAAAACATCCTGGATGGGATACCAAGCCACAGCAGGGCATCTCACACACACATTCACAGACTCATTCACACCTAGGGACATTTATAGCAGCCTGTCCTCCTACCAGTATGTTTTTGAAATGTGGGAGGAAACCAAATATCCTACAGGAAACCCACATGGACATGGGGAACATATAAAACTCTACACAGACAGTAATCTGAGCTCAGGACCAAACCAGGTACCCTGGAACTGCGAGACAGCAATGCTACCCAATGCAATAAAAAGCCTCCAACTTGGACATAAATCTTTCACTCATTCACTTTCATTAACCATTTTATCCTGGCCAGGGTCACAGTCAATCCTGAAAACATTGAGCATGAGAAAGTAATACACTCTGGATAAGATGCCAGTCTGTTACAAGGCATCAGACAATCCTTCAACAACTCATCCACATCTCAGGAAATTTAGAGTAGACAATCTTCCTACTGGTATGTTTTTGGAAAGTCACAGGAAGCTAGATAACCCACAGGAAAATCGCATGGAAATGGGAGAATATGGAAAACTCTACACAGACATTAAGCCCATTATCAAACCAGGGACCCTGGACCGGTGAGACAGAATACTACCAATGGCACCATCATGCCTCCAACTTGGACATAAATCTCTCATTTTCATTAAGAACTTTATCCTGTTCAGGGTTGTGGTAGATCCTGGGAAAACTAACTGTGAAGTGGGAATACACATTGTTTGGGCACTTTGACATAAATGTCTCTGAGAAATATACTATATATTTTTTCACATTTTAATGAATTCATTGCCTTTATCAACATCCTTAGGTACATTAACTCATGGTCCTTAAATGATTATGTAAGATACCTGTAATTCTCAGTGACTCCTAAGGCTTACAGAGCAAAGCAGAATTATCATCTAAAAGATCTAAAGTGCCCTCCACTAATATTGGCACCCTTGGTAAATATGAGCAAATGTGCAAAAATGTCTTTATTTTTTAACCCTTTGATCTTTTGTTTAAAAAGAAAATTACAAAAATACTCTGCTTTCATGGATATCAAACAATTGCAAACACAACTCAGGTTCATAAAAAAATTCTCTGTTAGATATAAATGTGCAAAAATTATTGATACCCCTATGAAATCATAGGAGAAAAATATATTTTAGTATATATCCCACTGATATGGGCGGCTGTGGCTCAGGTGGTAGCCCGGGTTGTCCACTAATTGTAGGGCTGGCGGGTAGATTCCCGGCAAACATGACTCCATATGCCGAAGTGTCCTTGGGCAAGACACTGAACCCTGAGTTGCTTCCTATGGCAAGTTAGTGCCTTGCATGGCAGCTCTGCTACCATTGGTGTGTGAGTGTGTATGTGTGAATGGGTGAATAAGAAAGTGTAAAGCGCTTTGGATAAAAGCGCTATATAAGTGCACCATTTACCATTTATATTTTACATTTTCTTTAGTACTTCCTGGTGACTAGGAACAGGAAATTGTTCAACCATGACTTCCTGTTTCACAGGGGTATAAATATAACATAGGCCAAATTCCCTTAGTCATTCATAACAATGGGTAAGACCAAGGAATATACCCGTGATGTGTGGCCAACAGTTATTGAGCTGTACAGAATGGGAAGTGGCTATAAGAAAATAGCACAAGCACTGAAAATGCCCATTTCCACCATTAGGGCAAAAATTAAGAAGTTCCAGTCAACTGGAAATGTTTTGAATCGACCTGGAATTAGACGTGTGTCTATACTGTCTCAACGCAATGTGAAGAGGATTGTTTGAGTGGCCAAAAAACTCTCCAAGGATCACAGCTGGAGAATTGCAGAAGATAGTTGCATCTTGGGGTCAGAAAGTCTCGAAAACTATAATCCAAAGTCACTTATATCACCACAAGGTTTTTGGAAGGATTTCAAGAAAAAAGCATCTACTCTCATTAAAAAAAACAAACACATTGCCAGACACTACTGGAACTTCAAATGAGATCAGGTTCTACAGTATGGTCATATGAAACCAAAAGAGGTGGGTTTGGTGCACACAGAGAGGTAGCCATATGCAAACATACCTCATACCCACAGGTTTTATATGGTGGTGGCGCTTGCTTTGGGGCTGTTTTTCTGCCAGAGGACCTGGACATTTTGTTAGGATACATGGAATCATGGTCTCTATCAAATATCAACAGATATTAAATGAAATCCTGACTGCCTCGGCCAGAAAGTTTAAAATGGGCCATGATTGGGTCTTCCAGCAGGACAATGATCCAAAACATACATCAAAATCAACACAAGCATTGTTTACAGATCCAAAATCAAGGTCCTGCCATGGTCATCCCAGTCCCCTGACTTGAAACACATAGCGGAAAAAATGGGGTGAACTGAAGAGGAGAGTCCACCAGCATGAACCTAGAAATTTGAAGGATCTGGAGAGATTCTGTATGCTGGAATGGTCTTAGATCCCTTGCCATGTATTGTCTAACCTCATCACACACTATAGGAGAAGACTCAGAGCTGTTATCTTGGCAATGGGAGGTACCATAAAGTATTGATTAAAAAGGTGCAAATAATTGTTGCACACCTACATTTAACATTTGTAGGTGCATTTAAGATTTTTTTTTTGATAAACCTGTTTTTGCAATTGTTTGATATTCATGACAACAGAGTATTTTTGTGAATGTTTCAAACAAAAGAAAAAAATGGGGAAAAAAATAAAGGCAATTTTTCACAGTTTTGTTTGCTCATATTTACCAAGGGTGCCAATATTATTGGAGGGCACTGTAATCCCAGGCCAAGTCGTTCATGTGAAACAAAACTCAGATGAACACCATAGAAATCAGAGAAAAACACTAGCAAAAAAAAAAAAAAAAGTATGTTTCACATGTCCTATTGAGCCTCATAGATTACTTGCAAATGTGTGCATGCATCTGACTGTATCCATAGACACGACTGTAAATTTGAGGAAACATTACAACTCCCTACAGCCCCATGCATTATCAGGTCTTCTCTTAGATACAGTTATGCAATCTTAGCGTCCATAACAAAAAGAGCCAAAAGGTGCCATAAGGGTATCACATGACACTTAGCATTACTGGAAAAACCCTTTTTGGGTGTTATTAATATATGAGAATTCTACAGTGAACATGGATCAGCTTGCTGGTGTTTCTGTGACAGTCATGTTTGGAGGATATTAGCAGAACTGTTTGCAAGAACTGGCTTGCAGGCCCATTTTGCATTGGAATGTATATATACCGCTTGCTTGCTTGCTTGCTTTATGAGCCAAATGGTAAAGAATAATCATTATTTGTCTTAAAACTGCTGGAGGGAGTGTCTGTACCATTTATTAATGACTCTGAAATAAAATCCCAGGCTTCCTGGGTAATAATATTCTCAAGTTAGACTGAAAGTAACAAAAATACAATGTTTGTTCGCTTCACAATTATTTACAATTAAGAATAAACTTTAAAGTATTCCATAAGACTTTGAAGCTTGTTGGTCTACCAACATATTTACAGAAGCTTACATATGAGAATGTCTGGGTGTGCTTGTTGTGTGCGAGTTGTAGCTGGAGACAAAGCTACTTAGAACCCTCTGGTTGTCTGTTCATGGTTGTTAAAATGTCATGCCTTGGCATGGGTCATGACTGCATGTAAACCACCGCTGATCAAAGAGCATAATTTATTCGTGTACACAGAGCTTGCCTCATGAAGAGGGAATGACATTTACATATGCTAGAGAATTTGTGTGTATGTACATGGTTGTACTGCTGCCTAGTTAGTTAGCTAAGTAGTTTGTGTGTGTGTGTGTGTGTGTGTGTCTCTGTTTATACACCTGCATAAGTCAACAAGACATTAGTAACAATAAAATGCTTGTTGTTTCCCTGTGAAACCGCACACATACCCAAGCATCATGATTACATGACATGCTAATATACAGTATGATATATTTGTTGATAAATAATACATTTATGTGCATGTAAAATTATTTGGCAGATGGCAGAAATATCTGGCAAATGATTACATTTTTCATGTTAATGATTTTCTTTCTGTTTCTTCCTGTTGGGCATTTTGGGATGATTTTTGTTCAAACATGTTATAATAATAATTTACTCCATGCTGACTCCTCAGCAAAATGTGAACATATATGATTTACAAATGCAATCTGTATAGCTAAGTCAATCCAAGCTTAAATGTTTAAGGTCCCAAGGAATGAATGTATCCTATCCTAGTGGTAGGTCTCTTGATCACATTTCCCTTCGGTCCGTTAACAGAAATATTCAGCAGTTATCCAGTTCGGAACAAAACACCTAGTGCATCTTCAGAGCAAGCAAACAGCTTCTGGAAACAGAACATAATCAACTGCAGGAAGCATGAGTGAATGTTTTCCATGATGAGAACATGTGGGTCCACTGAGAAGATCCTGAACAGATGGTTGCCAGATCACACAATTTTGGATCAGTGCTGATATAAGAGTTAAGGCCTGGTGACACTAGTTTATCATCAGTGAAATCTCACAATTAAAATAATATATTTGTTGGAACAGACTTTGAATCAAAGTGAGATTTTGCATTAGATGCAACTTTTTGGTAATTAAAGTTCTCTCCACTAATATTGGCAATATTGGCACCCTTGGTGAACAAAAAAGACACAAGTTTATCAAAAAAAACTTAATATAGGTGTTCAACAATTATTGGCACCCCTATGAATTCATATGAGAAAAATATATTTGATTTCCCATTGATATTTTACATTTTGTTTAGTACACCTGGGTGACTAGGAACAGGACATTGTTCAACCATGATTTCCTGTTTCACAGGGGTAAAATATGAGGTAACACATAGGCCAAATTCCCTTAGTCATTCATAATCATAGGTAATTTCAAGGAATATAGATGTGATGTGCAGCAAATTTTGTTGAGCTTTCACCATGTGAAGGGTTTCCCAGGCTGCCATACATATTAGTCTTATCAAAGTAATGCCTTTTGGGAGTAAAGAGACAACATCTGACTTTGATGAGCGGAATGTATAAATGTGTTTGAGTTGATATGACCACAATCTCAACCTTTTTATAAAGTAACCTAGAGTTTGTGCTCCATAATGAAAGCACCTGGAGGTTTTGCAGCACATCACAGTACAGAGGTTTCCTCTTCATGTCTTTTAATAAGTCAGTGTTCTTTGCAAACAATGAAAATGGAACACATATGTTCTCTCCTGCATGTTTCCCTTGGCAATTACATTTTTTCTCCAATACCTCACACTCCCTTTACAGATCTCAAATCGCTCAGGCAAATGTCAACAAAGCATTTTAACACAGGCCACCTGCCAAACATGGCATGTTATCTCCTTGTTTTTCTGTCTTGCCTTCTCTTTTTCCATCATTCTGTTTTTCTCTCCACATCTCTCGACCATGGATTATGCAGCTGATTCAGTTCTCTGTGATGTCCCTTCATGCTTTTGGCTATCTTCCACTACCCTGCTGAAGAATGTCAGGTAGCTGCAGTGACCTAGCAGTTCTAATGAACCTTTTCCATGTGTTTGATGTCCTCTCCGTGCTGGCATTCTATTTCTGTCAGCGGGTCTCAGAAAACCTTGATTATACGGGTTTCAAAGCTCCCTAAGATCCATCCTCATGGTCTAATGAGGCATAGCTCTGAGTTGGAATCAATGTTTGGCCAGTCTACAGCAAATGCCAGCTAGTCCTTTCAACAACTGATTATAAGCATGTCATGTCATGATCATGATTTTACTTCTGAATCAAGATCACTTCAAGATTAAACACTGTGGTTTGGTGAGACTATAAGACTTAAGGAATAACACATGAAGAAAAAGAATCCATTCCGTGATGGTTTGATATCCAGGTGTGATAAAGCCAATTATTTTCCTATAACAACACAGCCCAAAGTCTGTTATTCCTCTTATACCACTGTGATTTGCCAGTGATTACAAATTTAAATTTAAACCTTTTATAATTACATTTACTGTTATAGAACATCCATGAACCAAGCTCATTTATGTTATCACTTATAATATCGCAGCTGGCCACTTTTTTATTCTTTAATTTAAGATAATGAGGCAAGAAATTCAACATGCCAAACTCCTTGGCAGAAAACTGACTGTCACATACCGATCACACTGGAGACTCCTTCGCTAAATGTTAAAAAAAAAATTATCTCCTTCTAGAAAATCTCAGAATATCATCAATTATGTAGTTTTCTTTAATTGATAACAGCAAAGGTTTTAAAATCCATTTAATATTAGCCTTTGATTATGTGACTTGAAATACAAGTCCCTGGGAACGAGCAGTTACTATAGAAATGATAATGTATTAGAATGAGAACATTAATATAAAAATCAGAGCCTTGCTACAATAGAAAATTAAATCACACCTTCTTCCACCAAAAAAGTATCAATTTTAATATGATATGGATGGATTTCAAATATGGTCTGGATTTCAAATGTACATTTTGTACATTTGCACACTAAAGACATATACTGTATATGTCCACTGGAACCGCTTCTATATTCATATATGAGTTATATATTATGGTGACTCCCTTCAGGGTTTCTCTGTGTAATTATGAATATTTTCACATCATAATGTGCTTAATATTCAGCCAAGTAGAATGCTATTAAAAGAAAACAATATTCTCTGCAGTGACTCCCTGACAGCACCTAAAATCAGCCGCACCTAAGGCAATGTTATTTTATTTAGTCTACATCCCATCATGGGACCATTATACTAAATCCCTTAATCTGCTGTGTAAAATACAAGGGCCCTGCCTAGCACTGGTGTTCCTATCACAGCATCACTGGCCATAAAACAGCATGAGGACATTCTTTGTTTTGTCCAATTCTATGAAAATCATACTCAATTCCAAGTCTCATGGGACCTCCAGATCTAGAGACTTGTCAGAGTATTTGTTTCCTACCTTCATAGTTCTCTTCTCCCACCTTGTGTGACACACCCTAGGCCTTGATTGAAACTCGGCTCTAAATGTTGCCTAAAATTAAGGTGGCTGAGAGAAGAGGCATGACGCAGACTGGCAGGTGATTGCTTTTGAAAATCTTCCCAGTTTTTATTTGTGAATGATGAAAGGCCATGAAGCTGAGCAACACCTGCTTGCACAGATGCTGCTCCCTTAGAGGAGAATTATTTTCCCCGGGCCCACCTTTTGCTTCAGAAAACATGGAATTCTAGTAAAGAATCCCAGTCTTGGAGGACTAAAGCCCTGTATTCCTCTGTTTTGTTATCCCTACATGATTTATCAATTATTTATCAAGAACAGCATGACCTGAACCATGTATGAATCATGTATAACTAACCCCACATGTTCCCAATCTCTTGCTCCATCCCAATAAAGCTACAGAAGTCAAACTCCTTGATATATGCGAAGCAGATGGTCTATTTTCCCTTTCCAGCTAAATGTATGGCATAGATTAAACTTGGATGGATTTTTAGATGGAGCTTTGGGTGAAGACTCTCTTACACTAAAGCAGCATGGGAAATGCATGCACATTCAAGGGTCTGAGATCAGTTTCGTGAGGGTGGGAAGCCTAAGACAACCTGTCAGACTCATCAGGTTGAGGATCATTTGTCTAGTTATATACAGCTTGCCTAGGCTCCATTATTCATCAAAAGATGATCAGAAAGTGGCATCTGGAAAACACATTTCCACCACGCAATTCTATAAGAGAGTGGTTTCAACAGAATAGTAAGTTAAAGTGCTGATTTCTTTTGTTTTGGTGTATATCTCATACTAAATTGTTTCAGAAAATTTAACAAAATCTAAGACAAAGGCAACCTGTTACGCCCTCGCCAGCAGATGGCACTTCGGCACAGCTTCAGAGAGCACGCGTGCACAAGACTGAACTGTTGCAGATGGAAGCGCGCCATTCTTTTGGTTTTGGTCCTCCTTCTGTTTAAGCAGTGGTTGATGTTTGAGGGTGTGTCTTTATTTGCCCCAGGTGTCTGTGTATTTATTTTGATTATGTTTGCTATTTAAAGCCCTTGTGTTATGTTTTAATTTGCGCAGTATTACTTGAACCTGAATGTAATGTAAAATGAAAATAAAGACATTGATCTGCACCTGCTTCTGCTTCCACCTCCCGTGTCATAACACAACCACAAAATACAATTTTATAATGATAATGCTATTTATTGAAGCAACCAGCTGGACCTGTGTGAAAATGTATTGACCCCATAGTTAATTCCCCGAATCTCTGCATGCAAATCTCTCGCCAAAAACTGCATTCATAATGGGGTTTAGCTGGAAAAGACGCAACCAGGTGTGATTACTGAAAACCCTGTTCAATCAAATCAGCACTTAAAAAGTTGGTTAAAATGACTGCCCAGTAACACACAATGCCAAAGTTGAAAGAAATTTCAGAAATTATGAGGAAGATGGTGATTGAAATACATCAATCTCGGAAGGGTTTCAAAGCTACTTTGAGGGCCCTGGGACTCCAAAGAACCACAGTGAGAGTCATTATCTTCCAAAATTCCTCCAAGAGCACAGCAAGTACTTAGCAAGTCACAAAAGAGCCAAAGACAACATCAAAGGACCTACAGGCCTCTCTTTTATTAATAAAGAACACTGTTCCTGAAAGACTATCAGAAAGACACTGGGCAAAAATGGAAGGGTGGCGAGGCCAAAAGCACTGTTAACCCAGATGAACATTAAGGCTTATCTGAATTTTGCCAAAACACACCTTGATGATCCTCAAAAGTCGAGGGTTGAACTGTTTGGAAGACATGGTCCTGTTAGATTTGGTGCAAACCAAACACAAAAAGTTTTTTTTTCCACAAAAAGAACATCATACCTAAGGTCAAGCATGTTGGTGACAGTGTGAGGGTGTGGGGATGCTTTGCTGCTTCAGGTCCTGGCCAACTTGCAATAACCGAGGGAAACATGAATTCTGCTCTATACCAGAAATTCATAAAGGAGTATGTCTGGTCTTCAGTCCATAAATTGAAACTCAAGCGCAACTGGATTATGCAGCAAGACAATAATCCAAAGCATCGGAGTAAGCCCACCTCTGCATGGCTCAAAAAAGCCAAATTAAAGTTTTAGAGTGACTTAGCCAAAGTCCTACCTAATTGAGATGCTGTGGCAGAACCTTAAACAGCCAGTTCATGCTCGAAAACCCTCCAGTGTGGCAGTTCTGCAAAGAAGTCTGGGCCAAAATTCCACCACAGTGCTGTGAAAGACTCCTTTCGTTGCAGTTATTGCTGCTAACGGTGGCACAACCCGATTTTAGTTTTTTCAGATGGGTCATAGATGTTGGATAACTTTTTTCCTTCAATAAAAAATAAGAATAATAACTGCATTGTGTGTTTACTCAGGTTGTGTCACGTTGATCACGTAATGGAGGTTAGGACGAATGCAAGTGCAGATAAGAGCTTTATTAGATGAGAGATAGGCAGACAAATCCAAATCGTGATATACAGGCATGGTCAAAACAGGCAAAGGGTCAGGCAATCGGCAAATGGGCATTAATGAGGCTAGACTACAATCAAAGTAGGCTATGCTATAAACAAGTTAAAAAACATCAAACAAAACATGAGGAACAAAGGCTTGGCACGGTGATAACACTCACGCAATACTTCACACCACAAATAGACACACAAGGTGTTTAAATAACAAACATAATCAAGGGTGTACACAAAACAACTGAGACTAATAATGACTCATAAGGGAACAGCCAATGACAATACAGCGCTGTAGACAGGACAGAAATCATAACAAACGCACATGTCAAAAGTAAACAAAGTCAATGTCACTGAAACCCGGAAGCGTGCACACAGGGAAATCGTGAAAAGTTGCTTTTGTTTTATGTTGTATTTCGTTTGAAGATCCAAAACTATTTAGTATGAGATATACACAAAAACAGAAGAAATCAGAAATACTTTTTTTTTTTTCACAGCACTATATGCACATATATATATATATATATATATATATATATATATATATATATATATATATATATATATATATATATATATATGCTTTGACCAGTGGTTTTGATCAGAAACAGACATTACATGTGAACACAGCCTAACTCTGTTTAGCTACTAAGCCATGTTAGATACTAACGTTAGTTCAGTCGAGGTATCTTTATATAACATCAACTACAGTGCCTTGCGAAAGTATTCGGCCCCCTTGAACTTTTCAACCTTTTTCCACATTTCAGGCTTCAAACAAAGATTTAAGATTAAAAAATTTTCTGAAGAATCACCAACAAGTGGGACACAATTGTGAAGTGGAACGAAATCTATTGGATATTTTAAACTTTTTTAGCAAATAAAAAACTAAAAAGTGGTGCCTGCAAAATTATTCAGCTCCTTTACTTTCAGTGCAGCAAACTCACTCCAGAAGTTCAGCGAGGATCTCTGAATGATCCAATGTTGTCCTAAATGACTGATGGTGATAAATAGAATCCACCTGTGTGTAATCAAGTCTCTGTATAAATGCACCTGCTCTGTGATAGTCTCAGGGTTCTGTTGAAAGCGCAGCGAGCATCATGAAGACCAAGGAACACACCAGGCAGGTCCATAATACTGTTGTGGAGAAGTTTAAAGCCGGATTTGGATACAAAAAGATTTCCCAAGCTTTAAACATCCCAAGGAGCACTGTGCGCGATCATTTTGAAATGGAAGGACTATCAGACCACTGCAAATCTACCAAGACCTGGCCATCCCTCTAAACTTTCAGCTCAGACAAGGAGAAGACTGATCAGAGATGCAGCCAAGAGGCCCATGATCACTCTGGATGAACTGCAGAGAACTACAGCTGAGGTGGGAGAGTCTGTCCATAGGACAACAATCAGTCACACACTGCACAAATCTGGCCTTTATGTAAGAGTGGCAAGAAGAAAGCTATTTCTCAAAGATATGCATAAAAAGTCTCGTCTAAAGTTTGCCACAAGCCACCTGGGAGACACACCAAACGTCACACCAAACGTTGAGAAATGGCTTTCTTCTTGCCACTCTGGTCTGATACTCCTTCCATTTCAAAATGATCGCTTGCACAGTGCTCCTTGGCTCCTTGTTTTTTTTTTTATCTATTATTTGCATATTGTAAATATTCTGAATTTCTGAGGCCTTCAACTTATATCATTGTTTACTGTTTGGTTTTTTTTTTGGCATATATTGTATCTGTAAATGTTTTAAAATTTTGACACTCAACTGTGATATTTTGTCTTTTTTCTGCAGCTGTATTTTCTTGTGTGAATATAAAATTGTCACACAAACAGGTGGATGGAAAAAATTTTGTGGCTGTGTCTGTGAAAGTGAGTATATGAGCCCTCCTGTTTGCATGGTGGACATAAGAAAAAAAGCAAAAGAAGCATACTTTTCCAGAACATCATCAAACCTCTACAGCAAAATCAACCAAACAATGTTCAGCGGGATCTATTTAACGTACATGTAATGTAATGTAATATAAAGCTATTCTGAATGTAGAATAAGTATATAAATGCCCTTCCCCCATTCATAGAAAGTAATGTTACTTTATGTTGTCAACACTGTGAAAAAAGGAAAAGAGTATGTTCTTTTGCACAGAAAACCTGCGAGACAAAGCAAGACAATGATATAGATTAATGTATCCTTATAAACTTTACAAATCCTGTTCATGACTAAAGAGTCCCTGAACTATTCCATCTTTATTTCTCACAAAAAATCACAAACAGTGCCAGCATTAATCCTCTTCTCTCATTGAATAAAAAGCAGTGAAATCTAGTCTTAGAACTTTTGGCCTACTGCATGCACCTACAGGTTATAAATCAATATGCCACACTCTTGAAAGAATAGAAAATTGATGAAGCCTCTGGTCTTTGGAAACAAATGAAGCACCTGGTAAGTGTATAATAAATGTACTTAAATAAGTGACTTAAAAAAGTCATGAATGTAGCACTCCAGCTTGAGCTCTAAATTTGTTTCCTCCAGCAAAACCGACTATGTACCTCATGTCTAATAAGCTAATTAAACTTTTTAGTCACTGCGACTGGAGATAGGTAAGTATTCATCATGTAACATAGCACAGCATAGTACCTTCATAAAAGCAATATCATCTAATGAAAAATCACTGTTTGTTTAGTCACTGTAACTAATAGATTGTTTTAGAATATGAAAAATAACTATCATTAACAATAGAAAGCATGTGTATTTAAGGACAAATACACATTTTATCAACCCTTTAGGAAGGTTGTGTTTAAATGTTGTTGTAAACAAAACTGAACTAATTCCTGCCACATTTATGCTGATATTCTTCATGTGCTTGTATAGTACAGAAAAACTGGTGTATTGATAAATGCGAATCGGCCACAAAAAATCAGTTATGCCCACAAAACTCCATAAATTATGGCACTTCCTAAATATGGTGTGTGCTAAATCTTGCAATAATGCAGCTCAGCCATCAAAGCACATCTGCTACCACAGACAAACATTATTTCTTCTTTCTTTTGTAGAGCGACAATTCTTTTTGCCTAATTGAATGACCAGTTATTAAATGCTTTCTACCAGGTCATTAATATGAGTTTCACAATATCTTCATTTAATTCCTGTGAGTAATTGTATGTAACTTGACATAATATGCATATAAAACTGTAGTAACTCAAATCAAATGTACCATCAATGGAGGTTCAGATTAATGAGTTTCCTTATACAATATGTAAATTTATGTATACTATTTCTTGTGAACATGCTACTGCATGTTTTATGAATAAATGTGTCCATATTCAGGTTGATAAATGAGGCCCAAGGATTGCATGATCTAGGAGTTATTCCTCTTCTTGCTTCTTGCTTCTTGAGTATTAGGGTGAAACACTATGCAGAACCAAAGCCTGGTCAATGCTATGGGCTAAGAAAGGGCTGGAGGAAAACATTTGTATCTCAGATGCATGCATTTAAATGTTATTTTTCTGAAGAATTTGCCTTCCAGCCATCCCAGACGTTCCAAGGCAAACAAAACAGCCTGGTTCTGCCAAGAGCCATTTTCTAATGATGATCAGAATGAAACCATTGAGGAACCCTGCTATTTGCTAATCTTTAAAATGGCTTCTCCTTAATGCCTTCAATTTCAAACTCATGCTTAACTCAACATGCGGACATGAGGTCTGTGGCACATTAATGTCAGGCATTAACCATAACATAGAACTCCATTTCATTGCTGATCCCCCAAGCCCTGTTTTCATCACATAATCTGAAGGACAAAAATCCCAATGATACCACTGATGGCAAAATTGCATCTGTGTTCTAAAGTACCCATGCAGAACAAATAGGCATATCCATAACTACACTACGGAATAAGCTTAGCACAACCCAGACTACATCTTTGGCCAGATGTTATTCTATTTGGCCCATCTGGTTTGCGACCAGGATGTTATTCTGGTTTGCCCATCTGGATCCTGATGAGCTGAACTTCCTGTGATATTAGAATTGGGCTCAGCAGTACAGGAGAGGATGCTGGTGAAGATCATAACCAACAATCAGGCCTAATGAGCACCGACGATTCTCATTGCATGGTGACAGTCAGAGGAGACTTGGCAGGCAGCCCACAAGCCCATGCCATCTGCCCCCAGTGTGTCTCACATGCTTAAATATGCTCTGAGAAATTTCCAACAGTCCTCAACCTCAACACATCCCTCAACAGATACAAAGCACACTCTGGGGGGATGTTGGCGGCAAAGGCAACCCGCTGCCCTCATATACACTAATCTAATTTGTAATGATCGGTGGTAATTAGACTGTAGGAAATGAGAATAAAGCCAAAGGGTGCTCTAGGGAGAAGCAATAGGGATCTCTATGTTAAATAATCTTTGTACAAGATTCAATGCATCTGTTTTCTCTCTTTTATTTGACTGTGTTGTAAAGAGGAACAATTTTGAAATTGCATTAAAAACTACAAAAATTACAAGATTTTATGAGTCCGTTATGATCAGTAGAGACGATGAAGGCTATGGGTGCACAACTCTGGTCCTATCTGTCAAGCCAAGAGTTATCAAGACTGATTTAGATTAATTTCAGCTCAGAGCAATTTCAGTGGACCAAATGGAAAAGCCAATTCACTGAAAGGTAAAGGACATGGCATGTGAAAACATGAATTTGCTCCTGGTAGTCATTACATTTCCTTCAATTAGAAAGTATGACCAGGCAAAGTTTGACCTTGGATTTTACAAGAATTGGTCTTGTGAGCCAACAGAAAATAAGAGGGCAGGTCTTTGTTTGGTAAAAGCACAGGGTACACAAGGCACCATCTTGTTCCTGCTAAGCTTTCATGGTAACATTTTTTCTTGTTATTTTTTTATTTAATAATTTATTTATTTTTTAGTCTGTAGATTTGTAGATTTTGTTACTATTATCTAATAAAATTTTGTAGGGTTACATCACTAAGCACTGACTTTTGCTAGACAATGCAAATCTCATTGAAATTATTATGGTCAAAGAACATTGTGAACACAAAATTTAATAAAGTTTCGCTATATGAGGCCTATGCCCTTCATGTTTTCCCACTCTTATACATCCATTTTAGACATATGTGCATGGAACATGCATTGTTTCCAAGAACCAGAATCACGGTCATATTTCAAATGGTCATTTTAATTAAGTTGCTAACATACATGGGAATCATCAGAGACTTTCACTAAAGCACTAATAGAACGCCTGTCCATTTTAAGGAGAAGGATATCCAGACAATGAGTTGCCACATGTTTTTGCATTTATGCCGTACATGTTTGAGGTGAGTTCTACCATAAACAGTGCTGTTTGTGACAAAGAGCCACAAGGACATCATCAGGAGGTATCTGATTCATTTGAGTGGTAGGCTTCTAACATAACCTTCTAACATAAACTTGTGGAAATTCCACCCTGTCTAAAACCAGTCAGCTTCAACCATTTATTCTGTAGTTCCCAATGGTTTGAAAAGTGTAAAGGGACAAAAAAAATAAAATGAAAAAGAGCCAAAAACATACTAACAAAACATGTTTGTTGCTAACTGCTAAGCAAGACCCACCTTTGGGGATATTGCAACAACTAGTATGGCTATTGATCGCTTTCCCAGAAGTGATGAACTATAAAGATGAGAAACTAGATTTAGTACTTTAACTAATTAATTTTAGAAAACAATAGGATCGGAAAGCGTATGCTACATCTATTTCTCCACCATAAATAGATTACTCCACATAAACACTGATGCACTTTGGAGGGAAAAAATTTAAAACTAGCAGTGAATTTGTCATAGCTGATATAAACCTGTTCTCAGTTTCACATAAACAGTCAGAGTACCACTGGAAGTGTAGAATGTGTATAATACAGACAGTCTCTCAGCCAGTCTCTGTATCAGAGTACAGTGTTACTATTGCAATCTGGGATTTATTTGCCAGTGCTGACAGCAGTTCTTCAGGCATAGAACTGCTTGTGAGCTTGTGTCTTCATATGCACTCTCCTTTTTTAGTGTGTTTAAAATGTTTAACAACAAGGACAAGACAGAGAATCCAATTATTGTATATGAGTGAAATAGGAAAAGTAAACTGCATTGTTAAAATGTACATTGAGTTTTTCTGAACGTAAGGTATAACAGGAAACAAATTCAATGTGTGCACCCCATTTTTATTTTACTCTTAGGCCTGTTTTTCTGTTGAGTAAGAGGAATGTAAACTGTACAATGCCTTTAAAAAATATTCAAAGGTGCCATAAGGTTTCTGAGGTGTACGACTTGTTTTGGCCCCAGGGTTTGGACTCGAAATCGCAGCACTGAACAACAGGACCGAAAGTACTCAAATTAATTTGCCAGCTGCGACCAAAACACTAGGCAGGAATGTTACATAAAGTGTGCATTTCCTGCTCTGCCAGGAGACAAGCAAGTCCCAGTCCTGAAAAATGAGAAGAGAGGAGAGTCTAAGCACAAAAACTGAATGAAGATACAATAAGCAGTGCAGCCTGGGAGAGGGGGAAAAGGTACACCAGCATTAGAAATAAATTTAATTTACAGACCTCCGATGAAAAATGGATTCAGAGCCACAAATGGAGGAGGTATTTAAAACTTGGAAGAAATCTACAGTTTATTATACACAAGAGTCTGTAGAGCTGCAGTATCCCAGTTCTTCACACAAAAGTTTATTTTCAAGTAAAATGGTAAATGGCACACTTATATAGTGCTTTCATCCAAAACGCTTTACACTGTTTCTCATTCACCCATTCACACACACACTCACACACCAATGGTAGCAGAGCTGCCATGCAAGGCGCTAACTTGCCATCGGGAGCAACTTCGGGTTCAGTGTCTTGCCCAAGGACACTTCGGCATGTGGAGCTATGCGGGCCGGGAATCGAACCACCAATCCTATTAGTGGACAACCCGCTCTACCACCTGAGCCACAGCGGCCATCTTATTTGTCAGTCTGGTACATGTAAATGTAAAGGGATTTCTTTCTTCTATTCTGGACAATAACTTGTTTTATTGGTTGTTGTTTCAATGAACACACTCAAGATGCATATTAAAACTGTGCACATGTTTTGCATATGAGAAGACATGGCATTTAACTGAAGAAGACATTTAACATGGCAGATCCATCTGAATGCATTTTTAATCATTTTAATCATTTATGAGTACTTTTTTTTTTTGCTTTTTTTGCTTTTACAAAACTTTAAATTAATGGTTTTGTCATTAGTAATTACTCAGCAATTATTCTTATTATGTATTACACAGTATGCACTGTGAATAATATGCTACAAAAGCCCTGGTGACCTTTCAGTCATGCCTGAATCTAAGCAAAATACTCATTCTATAGAAAGAGAAAAACAGGTGTTGGCTGGAATCAGAGAATATGTATACTTTAGGACAGCTGTGTGTATGTGCTAGGGAAGTATATCCTACAGGTAATAGTGGGAGCGTGAGAGCACCTGAGAGAGGATGAAAAGAGGAGAAAACGGTCAAGAAGAGGGGGAAAGAGAGAGAGAGAGAGAGAGAGAGAGAGGGAGGGAGTGGATAGAAGCCAAGTCAGCACCACATTCCTCCTCTGCACAGGCCGGCTCAAAGCAAGAGTGAGAGGGGAGTTAAACATTTATCCAGATGTGGAGGGCTTGGACTTCAGGAAGCAGGGTCCGAAAGTCTTACAGCTAACACATTACGTGACAGAGAGAGAGCATGCATGTCCTGCTTGGTTACAACCAAGGAGAAACAAGAAAACAACGTGACCTCTCACTGTGTACACAGTAGCAGCCAATTTTTTTTTCTCAATCACAAATCTCAAGGTAAGTCAAATTTGGCACAGATTTGATTATCTTTTTAATTTATGCTTGGATTTGTTTTAACTTCTTTCACTGTATTGAGATTAATATTTGTCCTTTTATTTGAGAGTTGCTTTAATAACTGTTTCATCAGATTAAATGTTAAATGTTAATTCTGTTTGCACATCGAAAAGAGATTCTGGCATAAAAAAAAGAAAACTATATAATAAGACTTAAAAATGCTAAGAAGGTTATATAAAACTTTTAATAATTAGATCACTTCTTTGTTTATCTTTTTGATTTTACTGATATGAATTCATATGGAATTGGTTTGTGTCAAGTGTGACTCAAATTCCAGGTTCAAGACAAAATATAAAATGAAGTACTGATGACTCATTGTTAAAATATGGCCAGAATTTTATATTAGGCAAAGATGAAAAAGTTGGACCTTTGGCTTCAGCAACATCAAAAGTTTAATGGAGACTGTGTGGAATATTTATATAATAGTAGACCATTACATGTGCTAAATATGAGAAGCATATGACTGAGTTCTATTACATATGTTGACCATAAACCTCATCTGAAAGAAAACAGAAATATTCCACACGTTCCCTGTTTCATCCTCACTGTAAAGCTTAAACAGTTTAGTTGCACAATATATTTAAAGAAAAAATTCACCTTGAACAACAGTTGGCTTTGTTAGCCATTATCCGAAATGTCATTTGACTACCTGCTGATAATGGCGCCAGTGGTATTTAGCTTTTGCTTTCATCTCTACCTAAAGTGAGCAATGCAGCACTCCCGGTCTTTTAGTCTCTCTAGTACTCCTCCTCTTCACATCCTTATCTGTATAGTCTTTTCAAACAGATCAGCTTCCAAAGCTTCATGCTAATACCATCATCAACACTATCATGCTTGTCATATCCTAGATTGATAACTAGCCAAGCTGAGTCTCTGCCATAACTTAGTTCAGCTGTGTTGTACAGCTGCATTGAATTCTGGATCTTTGAGTCTGGCATTTGATGTCTCCAGTATTTCTATGCTGGATTTCTTATTAATATGATTTTGAATGTCTTGCTTTTTGACTGTTCACTTAAGTAAAAAAAAAAATTCTAAAGTTAAAATCTTTTTTGGAAATAACCAAAATTCAGCACCAACCAACAAATTGGCACCATAATCATTAAAACTGTTATAAATATTTTTCATATTTAATGTGTTTCATGGTGAACTTTTAGCCCATTATATTATGGTCAAACATGGTATAAAACAGTAGTTGTATTCTTTAGTGACTTTTAAACGTCTTGGCATCAATGCTACATTACAAGATGATAATAACAAATGATATAGCACTGGCATAAGATTTTGTAAGAAGTAGTGATAAAATTATTCACTCCAGATGTTGGGGAAAATGTTAAAATGATTTAACAAACTCAAGCAACTGCTCTTCCTGTGTTGCGTTAACACAAGGTAATTCCATCAGCATCTGACCAGGGTAGCTGGAGGAGCCCATTTCCCAAAATCATCATGGGTTATTATCATACCACTGACAGACAAATAAATCATGCCTCACATTTGGCTAGTTCCCCTCATATAATGAAACAAAAAGAATATAGAGCAACTAAAGCTGGTGAATAAGCAATAAAAGGAGAGAACATAGGCCTAACTGACAGTCTTTGCCCTGCAGTCTAAATATTTTTGTCTTAAAATATCCTTCTAGAAGTTGATGGTGTAATTGGGCTGTCGAAAGCTTGCTTGCAGAGGAAAACACTTGAGCAATGACTTATTTCTTGAGAACTCAGCAGTTCTGTGGGGGTGGAAAGATATAATATGTCCCCCTCATGCGCTGTAATTGTGTAATGCACAGGATCAATGTGAAGTAGATTGAAAGGGGTAATACTTTACTTGAATTTACTGACTTGATTACCAATTATTAGCGTGGTTAAATAAAGCAAACCTTTTTTAAAACTTCTAAGCTCTTCATTTTGAAATCTAAATAATCAGGACTTTGGCGCGTGACACCATGCCAACAGTGTCATGAGAGGTTTTTTGTGGTTAGTGAGTCATGCTGTAATAAGGATGTTACCAGCTCTTGCACTAAATGGTAAAGAAAGAAACCAGACGTATTTTTTATAAAGGCAACTTGGAGTAGGCAGCTGTGCTAACAGAACAAAGCTCTAATTTTTCTGATTAACATGCAGGGTCTAAAATAAGGCACACAGCCACAAAGAAGATTAATTGAAACAAATGCTTTTTTTGGCTTCTTATGCACTCAAGGACACAGCTAATTCCTTGTCTTGAATTGTTTGTTAGACATTATATTCATTCTATTAAATATGAAGTTTATAGCACAGCACCTTTGAATGCTCAGTTCTGATTGGTCAGATGGTGTTGATTAATTTTTATATAAGAGCAGCTATTAGAGTTTTCTATCAATGTTCCTGTTCTAATATGTTATCTTTTCTGTACAGGGACACAGGGACTTGTACGTCAGATGCTACACATAAACAGTTTATTTAGCATTTGTGGAAGGAATCTCCAGTATTAGCTGTTTGTAACAGTCAGAGGTAAAGCTGAAACAAGTCTTCAGGACGGAAGGCTTTGTGTTTCTTAACAACATGCCAAGCTCCATTTTTCTGTATTATGTATTTATTTAGAAGATGGATGAAGTAGCCTGTATACATTGTGTGACATTGGTATTTCAAATGACACACTTCCCGTTTTGGCTGTCCACATATTTTCACATACATTTCTGACCAAAGTTGGCAAATGGCCCAAACGAAGAAAAAAACGCCATTGTCTAAACAAGTTTGCATCATGATACCATTATACTATTGTTACTGTTATATCACTAGATCTTTTAAACTGTGCTTGGATGTATACTTACATAGATTTCCCAACCACAGGTTGGAGGATAGCATGAAAGAGACATGGCTACTCTGGGTGTCTCTGCTCCCTGGCTGAAGGCAGCATTGTTTCTGCTGCTCCTCATTTTGCCTTCTTGTGTATGCGTGTGCCTGAGGTCCTGCAGTTGCCCCAACCCCAAAGAGGTGCACTGTACTTTTCGCCATCTCTTATCGACCCCACGCAACCTGCCTGTGGACACAGAAAGAGTCAATCTAGGGTAAGCAGCTGTATTATCAATTATAGTACTTTTACATTGCATTTGAGAATAATGCACTTTCAGCCATCTTATTTTGTAATACGTTTTGTAACACATCAGCATTAGTTGATTAGAAATGAACCTTAATGTATGATGTAACATATTTCCCATGAAGCTATAATAGCATTGTGGCTGTGGGGACTACAGATTTTGGACATCTGAACCAGCTAGAGATGCTTATGTTGCATGGTAATGAGATCAGCACTGTGGCTTCTGGATCTTTTTACCAGTTACGTTCCCTCCAGGTGTGTGGGTGTATTTGCATATGTGCATGTAAGCATTAGTGTATATGGCTGTGCATGCAGAAGCAATACACAGCTTTGTCATTATTATGTTTTAATTTGCAAAAAGATACACATTAAGCCTTGGGTCAGGGGTGCTCAATCTTATCCGCAAACGTCCACAGGTGGGGCTCCTGCTTGGTTCAAATGAAAAGCTGCACCC
Source organism: Ameiurus melas (assembly GCA_012411365.1). Classification (NCBI taxonomy): domain Eukaryota; kingdom Metazoa; phylum Chordata; class Actinopteri; order Siluriformes; family Ictaluridae; genus Ameiurus; species Ameiurus melas. Next base: position 38,080,192 of record CM022752.1, read on the forward strand.
ACACCGGCACTTTGTGGATAAAATTGGACACCTTGCCTTAGGCATTGCCACAGAAAAGGTCATTTAAGGTACCTGTTTTCTCTCACAGATATTGAAGCTGAGCTACAACAAGCTAAGAAGAGTAGATCCCAGTATATTTGAGGGTCTGACAAGCCTGGTCCGCCTTCACCTAGACCACAACTTAATACATTTTATTGAGCCTTTCTCCTTTAATGGATTAACATCACTGAAACTTCTTCAGCTGGAGAACAACAGGTTGCAGGACCTTCATCCACACACATTCACCACCCTTTCTTTCTTGGGGACATTCTGGGGCTCAGGCCTACGCCACCTTCACCTAGCAGACAATCAGATACAGTTCTTGTTGCCTGGTACTTTTCGCCACCTGAGCAGACTAGAAGTCCTCTCTCTGCATAACAATCCCTGGATTTGTGATTGTCAGCTTCATTGGCTTTTAGAGTGGGACAAGAAACATGCAGGTGAAATGTTGTACTTTAATTTAGCTCAAGCTTTGATGCAAGTACTGCTTCTGCTGAATTAATTAAGTAGTTAAATAATTTTATTTAAAGTTGTTGTTTTTTAATACTAGGCCATTTGAACAACTAATAATTTGCCAGTGATGTACATGATATGCATGAAACAAAAGGGTATAACAAATGCCATGATTATTTTCCTAAGCTTATTATTGATCAACATAATAACAGGCATAAAAATACTAATTTTTTTAGTGCTCTGCCTCTCTACAGGAGTGATTAAGTGCAAGAAGGACCGAGATTCTGCATCCAGTGAGAATTGTGCTGTTTGTGCCTCACCACAAAGACTCAACAACAGCCAGATTTTTCAGCTCTCAGCACAACAGCTGTCCTGTGACAGGCCTTCTCTACAGTCCCCGCTGAAGCTGGGTGAGTATAATGCATTGGAGGACCAGGAACCAGACCTCCCATACACGAAGGACTTGGAGCATCCAATCGGCCACTTGGCCTTCATGTTGTCTGATAGCCATGGGAACAGGGCCCATGTGGCTTGTGATGTAAATCGTCCAGTTGAAGGAACCTCCATGGTATGGGAGAAGCTGAAAAAGTCAGATGAGGTGGCAGTGAATGTGACGTTACTAACCCTACTTGAGTGTGAGATTGACAGGGATGCTCTCCAAAACTTATGGAGACTTGTTGCATACTACTATGAAAGCCCAGCCATCTTGGAGCGAGGAGCTAGACATGAGAACACTTCAAAGGTGACCTTTCAGTACTCCCAGGTCACAAGTGAGGACTCCCCTTACTTTACTGAACTTAAAGGACATTTAATGGCTGAACCAGCCTGGTTGTTGCAACCCAAAGTTACTATTCAGTTGAACAGACGCCAAACAACAACAAAAAAACTGGTAATGAACTTCTCTACATTTATATCAAAGCAGATCAATGGAAGAGGAGAACAAGATGATACAGTCTCTTCTTGGGCTTTGATTCCAAGAGGAACCTTGGAGAGGATTCAAATTGTGTTGGAACACTCTGAGGCCATTCTCAACTGTAATATACTGAGTTCACATAATCTCTCTGTTGAGTGGATGCTTCCAGACCTAACTACTTTAGACAAAACACATTCACACAGAATTACATCAGACCATAACAGATTAGTCATCAAAAACACGAGCCTGTCAGACACTGGGCTCTATCACTGCTTTGTGCGTACTGAGACAGAAGTAGACATTGTTTCATTTAGGCTTATGATTAGAGAACGTCTCCTCAGTCCTAGTGATCTAAATGGAAAGAAAATGTATGTGGAGAATGGGGAATCCCTCAGTCTTCCCTGTTCAGTTATGTCACCACAGCCAATTGAAACAAGATGGTTCCTACCAAATCATCAGTTTCTAAAAGCATCCAATGCAATGGGACAAACATATGTGTCACAAAATAATACTCTTATCATAAAACAAGTGAGGAATGAAGATGCAGGGGAATACAGTTGTTTAGCAGCTAACCTTCATGGGGCAGACATGTTGTCTCATTTGGTTGTTGTAACGGGTGAAAAAGAGGAAGACCGCCCAGATATTAGTGTGATCAAGGGTGAATCACCACTGTACGTCAAGGAGGATGCAGAGGGGTCAGGGTACCAAGAAATCAAGCAGTTGACTATTACACAAACACCGCACAAGGTTCTTGGAAAAGATAGGAGCACAGGTGGATTTTATCGACAGGGCTTTAAAGGTAAAAAGATCAGTGAGAAACAAAGGAAACCAAATAAATCTGTCAAACAGCTTGACCCAGGCCGCTGGGCACAAATGTTAGCAAAAGCCAATGCTAAAGTCTCGATAATGCAACCAGTAACAATTATGACAACAGCTGCAGCAACAACAACAATGAAAAAAACAACAACAACCACTACAACTACAAACACTCCTGCTCCTGTCACTCTCTCTTTTACTACCAGTGCTACTACTAGTAGTCACATAAATTATTTTATTACTAATCAGATGGTACAGTCTCGTAACAGAAAGCCACAGACCGCAGTTCACCGCAGTTCACCACACAGAAAACAACATCTGCATCAAAACTCTAAAGACTCAAACATTACAAAAATGGCTTCAATAAATCTTTACTCAACCACATTATCTCCTATTAGCTCAAACTTGCGACCAGTGGCACAAACTGAGAAACAGATTGAGAGGCACATACTGGAGGAGAGAATAAGGGCAAATAATCGCATCCCCAACCCAAGACGAAGACCACCATACAGAAGAAGACTTCAATCAGGAAGGATGCATCCACAGAGACCTACACATCCCCCTCCACCAACAACAACGGAAGTAGCATTCACAACTTTATTAACTACAACAGCTCCTGAATCTTTCATCACCACAGAAACTCACTTTGAAACTAAGAATAAGAGACCAGAAAGAAAGCCACTCACAGGCGCAGATATTTTGAGTGAACATGACCCTTTTACAACTTCTGTGGCTCCTGTCATACTAGAACCAATACAAGATAAGTGGCATGGACACAAAAACATTGAGGATATTAATTGGAGTAGCAGCACAAAAAATAAAGAAAACAATAGACAAACGATAACAGGTACAACTTCTCCTACTATTCAAATCACTAACATTAAACCTCCAGTACCTCAAAAAGAACTAAAAACCACAGAGAAACCAGCACTGACTAATAAAATTAGACACAGAATGGATAACTCAATGAACAGGCCTAAAAGTCCTAGTTTGCCTGTCCACCCCTGGTTAGCTCAGAGAAAAAAACAAATCTCGGTTACACCAAGGCCTTATACCATTTCTCCCTTATGGACTTATACCATCCCAGTCTGGCCCAGAGGTCATGGATCAAAGCATCACTCTTCACTTGACAGAACCTTGCAATTTTTCCACACAAGCAGAAGGTATGCAGGATTCACTAATCGGCCAGAAATCACAGCACAAACAGCAAACCCCACAACTTACATCACTTGGTCAGCAGCAACCCCCTTTCCCAAAACTGTAGCACCACATGGTAGCTCATCCCAAGTAAGGGACTACTTGCTCTTCAATAGGCTTCGAAACAGGTACAGACAATCCCAGTTTGATGCCCACCGCTTAGCCCCATCAGGAAAGCTAGTTACTCCCAAACCAAGAATATACCATCCCACCCCAAAACTATATCCAGCTCAAAATTTTCCAAATATCTACAAGTCTGTAACACTCCCTTCTATGATAGCAGCTACTAGTAAGCCACACTCCACAGCAAGCATACTATATGGCAATCGCTGGCACTACAGTAACTTTGGACCAAAGAAACTGAGCACCGCTCTGCCCTTTCCAAAACTGATGGGGAGTGGTGTGAAACCCAGAATAATGACAGTTGACTCAGCCACTCTGTCTGCACTGGCAGAGACAAATGTTCTTCTGCACTGTCAGGCATCAGGAGATCCCAAGCCTGTTATTTCCTGGACAAAGGTCTCTACAGGTGGGTAACCAATATGAATACAATATATACACTATATGACAAAAAGTTTGTGGACACCTGATCATCACACCCACATGGGCATTTGAGCATCCCATTTCAGATTTAGTGTCCTCTTTGCTATTATAATAACCTCCATCTTTTGCGAAGGCTGTCCACTAGATTTTGAAATGAATTTGTGGGGTTTGCCCATTCAGCCAACAGAGCTTTAGTGAAGTTAGGCACTGATGTCGGAAGAAGAGGCCTGGGATACAGTTGGCATTCTAGTTCATCACAAAGGTGTTACTTCCAGACTGCTGGGACTATGGCTGCTCCTAAAGCCATACAGACTACATATAAATCCATAATTAACTTTTTCACACTATCTGTTGTCCCTTCTGAGTCTGGTTCCTCTCAAGGTTTCTTCCTCTTAAAACATCTTAGGGAGTTTTTTCTTGCCACCGTTTTTTCTTGCTCAGTTGGGATAAATTCACACCTTTAATATCCGTATACCATGTTGATATTTCTGTAAAGCTGCTTTGAGACAATGTCTATTGTAAAAAGTGCTGTACAAATAAAACTGAATTGAATTGAATTTAATTGAAGTGGGGTTAAGGTCAGGGCATTGTGCATGCTACTCGAGTTCTTCTGCTCCAACATTGGCAAGCCATTGGCAAGTCTTCAAGGATCTCACCTTGTGCACATTGGCATTGTCATACTGAAATAGGTTTGGGCTGTCCCTTAGATACAGTCCCTTAGATACAGTCGAGGGAAACTATAATGCTACATCATACATATTATACTACTGGGTGTGTCCAACTTTATCGCAACAGTTTGGGGTAGGCCAACAGGTGAAGGTCAGGTGTCCACAAACTTATGGCCACATAGAATATTATAGTGGGGGAAATAAGTATTGAACGCATCAACATTTTTTTTCAGTAAATATATTTCCAATGAGGTTATTCGACTGACATTTTCACAACACATTAGTTCTAACTCAAAAGATCTGCAAATATAAAGAATTCACAACATTACATATCCATAAATGAAGTTGTGTGTAATAAAAGTAGGAAAAAAGTTTTGAAAGCACTAAGAAAAAGCAGTTCTCCAAGGCAATGTAAGGCAAGGTAAGGCAAGGAACCAGCTGAAATCTATAATTAGTTAGAAAATAATTAATACCTCTTATCTGTGCAAATTAATATCAGCTTGATTAGTAAATTGATACTCTATAAAAATGCTTTTCATTACCAAGGTGTCACACAAGAAAACTCTCATGATGAATAAAAGCAAAGAGCTCTCCCAAGACCTTCCCAACCTTATTCTTGTGAAGCGTATTGATGGAATCGGATACAGACATATTTTAAAACTTCTGAATCTTCCAGTAAGCACCACTGGGGTCATTTCTGCAAGTGGAAGCAACATCATTCCATCATCAACCGGCCATGCACAGGAGATCCTCGCAAGTTTTCTGACCAGAGAGTCAGAAGAATAGTGAGAAGAGTAGCCCAAGAGTCAAGGACCACTCAAAAGAGCTCCAGAAACACGTGGAGGCAGCAGGTACCATTGTCACAGAGAAAATAACAGGCAATACACTCCACCGCCATGTCCTCTATGCAAGCTCATCTCAAAAGACTCCATTACTAAAGGAAAGGCATGTCAAAGCTTTTAACGTTTGCTACAACTAATTTGGTCAAGCCTATGAAATACTTAGAGAATGTAGTCTGTTTAGATGAGAGCAAAATTTAACTTTTTGACTGTCATACTACACACCATGTTTGGAGAAGAAATGGCACTTTACATCACCCTAAAACACTATACTAACAGTGAAGTTTGGAGGTGGAAGCATCATGGTGTGGAGCTGTTTTTCATCACATGGTACTGGCAGACATCATATAATTGAAGGAACAATTAATGGAGCCCTTTACTGGGAGATTCTTGAGAAGAATCTGCTGCCAACCAAAAGGATGATGAAGATGAGACATGGGTGGACCTTCTAGCAGCAGAATGATCCAAAGCATACAGCAAAGGAAACTCTCAACTGGTTTTAGAGAAAAAAATCAAGTTGTTAGAATGGACCAGTCAATCACCTGACTCAAATCCAATTGAACAAGAGTTAAAGACAATATGTTTAGAAGAATGGACCAATACTGAATACTGCAGCCGAATAATTTCTTCATACAGAAAGCGTCTTAAAGCTGTCATTACAAACAAAGGTTTCTCCAATAAGTATTAAATAGATTTCAGTTAGTGTGTTCAATGCTATTTTCCTGTGTTATTCCTCTTTATTACACATAACTTAATTTATAGACTTTAATGTTTGGATTTATTTATGTGTGGATTTTTTGAGTTAATACCAAAGTCTGGTGAAACTTTCATGTGAATAGCCTCATTGTAAATATATTTACTGAAAATAATGTTGATGCGTTCCATACTTATTTCCCCCACTGTAAACACAATACATAGTCTGCAACAAAAAGTACAGTATATGCTTTCAATTATTATTTTAGGCAACCTTTTGATCATAAAAACTGAAGAGCACAAATATGCTTACAATGTATATTTGGAATATTTGAGTTATGCCGAACATTAAACATCATTTGCCATATGTACTGGCTGATTATATGTATATAAAGATAAAGCTCATCAGAACCATTTCAGTCAAGTGTACCCAAACTCTTGACTGGTAGTGTGTGGTGTTTGTGTGTGTATGTGTGTGTATAAATGTGTGTGTATGAATGTGTGTGTGTGTGTATATATATATATATATATATATATATATATATATATATATATATATATATATATATATATATATATATATATATATATATATATATATATATATATATATACAAATCAGACGTATTGGTAATGATATGTATTACCAGATTTCTCATGTCAATGTTTACATAGTAAATTCAAGAGCACATTGAGAGATATTTGTATTTTTAAAAAACACATGACATACAACAAAATCTGCTGTTTTGATGGACTAAAAATTTTAATAAATCTTAGATGCATGAGAGAAACAATTGAAAATGTTGTCTATGTTAGGTTCTTAATACAGCAACAAATGTACTTGATTCCACTTTACATATTTTCCATACAGGTGCAACAATTCAAGCCAACACCAAACATGGACAACGATTTGAGGTTTTTCCAAATGGTTCTTTTGTTATAAAGAAAGTACAGCTGCAGGACAGGGGTCAGTACCTTTGCACTGCACAGAACAACTTTGGCTCAGATCGCATGGTGGTCACTCTTATTGTCCAGATAGAACCTCCCAAAATAGAGGGCCCCAAATACAGAGATGTCTCTGTGTACTTGGGGAAACCAATCAGCTTGGACTGCATTGCATCGGGCAAGCCCCAATCTCAGGTCTCCTGGATTCTCCCAGACAGAACCATTGTTCAGGAGTTGATAACTCTTGATAGACCTATCTCACTTTTTCCTAATGGAACACTCAGCATTCACTCAGCAAACTTTTCTATTAAAGGCAATTACAAGTGTATTGCTAGTAATGCAGCGGGTGCTGATACTCTGACCTATCAGCTTCATGTTGCTGCACTGCCACCAACAATCAAAGAAGAATCCTCTGAAAATATACATGTTAACACTGGAAGAAGTATCTATGTACACTGCACAGCTAATGGAGAACCTGAGCCACTTCTTAAGTGGGTCCTTCCAGATGGTTCACAACTGAAACCTACACAGTTCATTGGGAGTCGTCTCTTTATTTTCCCCAATGGCACACTCTACATCAAAAGTATCATTCCTGTGGATGCAGGTAGATATGCGTGTTCAGCCACAAATGTGGTTGGGTTTGCTCAAAGAGTGGTGAAGCTGGATATCAGGCAGGAGTCCCCAGGTCCTTGGAAAAGTCCATCTCAGCAGCATAGTGTTTCAGCCATGTATGGCTCTACAGTTTTCCTACACTGTCCTGAGTCAGCTGACCACCACAGAGGTACTGTATGGAGGCTGCCATCTAGAACACTGTTGGAACATCACTACAGGTATGAATGCACTGAAAACATAAATAAACAAGAAAATATTTATGTTGGAGTTATACTGTGATTCTACTGCAATAAGATGTATGATTTTCTACATAAATGCTGAAAAAGTCACAGGCCCACCAGTGTAGGAGGCACAATCCTGTACAAAACACAGCTGGTGTGAGATAATAATAAAACAAAACACCTGACTCTTATATACTGAAAAATCTATTCATCATTATTTTAATTAAAACAATGTATGAAAACGTTAAACAATCTGTGGTGTCAGACAGGAAACCCACATAAATTTGATGATCCAGACGAAACAATCATGATTTCAATATTTACTGAACTTTAGTTACACTTCTCAGTACATAACTTGTTACAATCCATGCCTCAGATTTTCTGGAGTATGTAACAAAACAATGCTGCAGGTGTCCTATATTTATAAAATAACAACAGTCATAAAAAATAATAACAGACATGTTAACATTCTGATTTCTGATTTGTCTCTAGTCCACACAGACACATCAATGCTTTCCCTAATGGCACACTCAGGATCCTGCAACTGACTGAAAAAGATCAAGGAAGTTACTTGTGCATGTATCAAAGGCCCAATGGAGAGGATATGGAACTATTTGAACTTGAGGTCCTGATGAAGCCACCTAAAATAGAGAACATGGGCAGTCAACAGAAGAGAGTTACAAATGGAGAGAACTTCCTTGTGGATTGTGTAGCTTCAGGTCTTCCAGACCCTGAAGTGTATTGGAGTCTCCCTGATGGCACAATGATAAACAATGCTCTACAATCAGATGACAGTGGAACTCGCAGTCGTCGCTATATCATATTTGAGAATGGAACACTCTTGTTGCCATATATGGGAAAAAGTGATGAGGGTGACTACACATGCTATGCAAAGAACACACTCGGAGAGGATGCAATGAAAGTGAGTGTCCAAGTTGTCCAAAATTCACCCAGAATTTCCTCTAAAGGCCAAGGGTCTCTCCATTTTCCACTTGGCCATTCAGCTCAACTAAAGTGTGATGCTACTGGTGAACCTCCACCTACAATTATCTGGATTTCACCAAACAATGAAATGATAACTTTATCTTCAGTCAAATATCAAATACTCAATGATGGAACACTAATCATAAATAAGGTCACTTTGGCAGACCAGGGAAAGTACACTTGTGTCGCAAGAAACTCAGCTGGTGATGACATTAAGAATGTGAAGCTCCAAGTAGAGAGCAGTGAGCCATATATCAATGGACAAAGTGGACGAACTGACAGTAGAGTTTTGTCAGTGTCCTATCAGACTGTGTTGATGCACTGCAAAGCTGAGGGCATGCCCGAGCCCCAAATAACATGGACAACATCTTTTGGCATGTCCCTTCCTACACCTTATGTTGGAGGCAGATTCCAAGTCCATAAGAATGGTACTCTTGAATTGAGAGGCATCCGGAAAACTGATGAAGGGAAGTTTCTATGTGTGGCCAGAAATTACTTGGGAGAGGCCAGCCTAGCAATTGACCTTGAAGTTGCATCACTTGCTGAAAAACCAAGCTTCCTTATCCCAAATATTGAGGTGTTATCCCTCAAACCTGATGGAGATGACATCAGTTTACAGTGCCGGGCTATGGGAAAACCCAAGCCAGAGTTTGTTTGGATTCTGCCCAACAGCACACAGCTGGTTCCAGGAATGAAACTAAAGAGATTTATTCACTCTTTGGAAAATGGCAGTTTGCATATTATTCAGCCAGTTCCCAGTGACAAAGGTGTTTATCGTTGCTTGGCCAAAAATGTTGCAGGACAAGCAGAAAAACGCTATGCTTTGGAACCTGGAAGGAAGCCTCAAATTCGAGGTACACCTACACCTATGAAGATTTCATTTGGACAGACACTAAACATGCCATGCACAGTGGAAGGATGGACCCAAGCAACCATCACATGGACTCTTCCAAATGGTTTGGTATTGGACAGGCCTCAGGTTAATGGACGAATCACCGTTTTATCCAATGGAACCCTTCAGCTTAGAGAAACTGCTAAATCTGATAGGGGTACTTACATTTGCAAAGCTACTAACATGTTTGGATCATCAACACTCTCTTATCCTGTGACTATTATGGTACTTCCACCACAGATCACTAATGCACCCCCGTCTATAATGAGAGTTGCGAAGGGGTCTCTAGTGACATTAAAATGCATTGCTACTGGCACTCCTAAACCAGACATTTCATGGACTCTGCCTGGGCGGACCACACTTGTGCCCAATAATCGCTTCACCTCACTTGGTGGAATTTACATGACAGAGGATGGTAGTTTGGTTATACAGTATCCCAGCCTTATGAACTCTGGAATTTATAAGTGTAATGCCAAAAATGCCTTGGGAATGGACTTCAAAGCAACATATCTTCAGGTGAACTGAACATGTGAAGGAGAAAATATCTGTTAAACTAAAGTTAAAATGGTTTAAGACCTGGACACCCTATTCTTGTAAACCAGTGTAAATAGAAAGCTGCATTTAATGTTCCTGCAATAATCTCAGCAAGTCACAAATGGGCATTATACTTCTTTCATCTTAAAAAGACTGGGCTGGTTCACTGCAAAGCCGAGGGCATGCCCAGCCCCAAATAACACGGATGACATCTTTTTGGCGTTTCCCTGCCTACACCTTATGTTGGAGGCAGATTCTAAGTCTATTAGAATGGTACTCTTGAATTATGAGGCATCCAGAAAACTGACGAAGGTAAGTTTCTGTGTGTGGCCAGAAATTACCTGGGAGAGGCCAGCCTAGCAATTGACCTTGAAGCAAGTCACAAATGGGAATTATACACCTTTCTTCTTAAAAAGACTAGCAAGTATTGTTACAGCTTTGGGAAAGCCTTTCCTTGGGAAACAACACACTAATATTACCCAAAGGATTTATTTTATGTTTTTGTTCTTAATTTATGGAAATATCGGTTTGTACATAAAATTATACATCCACCTCTTATATAATCTTACACATCAATGTTTTGAAAATTTAAAAACGACACTCATATGTATATTTTTATATGCCAAAATAGATTTCATTTGAAGCCTTTCTGCTGTTTATATGCAATGCAAATGCATGTCAAACAAACAGCCTCAGGATGTAAACCGTCTACAACAACACAGCCTTTCACTGTTGGAGTAGAAAGGGAGCCTTGTAGGCACAAATGTTAGCATTGTTCTGGCAGATTTACCAACAACTAGACACAAGAAGCCAATTCTGTAACAGAAACACTGCCACTGCTTGAAGAAAGATTTTTGGACGGGCACGTTTTTGAACAATCCTAAATGAATAAATTGAAGTATAGCCTAAAACCAGAAACTGTGTTGATGTTCCACTTTTTGGGAAACTGTATATTTTTATCACTGCCATTATTGTGATTTAAATGTTCTAATTTTCTTAGAATTTTGCCAGATAGCCTGAGCTGCCTACCTTATACTATCATCACATTATCAACATGATTAATATTCATTTATCTTTTGTTTTCAAGAACGATCAGAAATGAATGCTTACAGCTTGGGCATCAGACATTGTATTTGCTTTGTTCTTTTTTATTATTATTAATTCTGAAGCAATCCAAGCAGAAATATCTGATCATAATCAGAGAGACAGTCTCATGGGTGGTAACTGCCACCCTAGAAATAAGTCTTACCATGCCAAGTCTCAAATCACATGTGACTTACTTCTATGCAGTTCCTGCAGATGATGTTAAATCATTATTTTAAGTATTTTGGGTCAAATACCTTAAGTATAAGGAGCTACAGATGAAGCCCATACAGTATGCAATTATCTATCCATGTACAAACAGATACAAATCAGTTATTCTGCAAAACACAACATTCTCACAGGTTCCCAGTCCTGGTCCCAAGGAGGGGAACCTTGTGTGCTATACATAAGAGACTACAGCTACAGACCACGGTTAGCTTTGCATCAGTGCACTAATGACTGTGTACTTGCCTGCCTTGAATGCACGAGTGCATTTGAGTACGAACGCTTTCCTCCATCCCCATCAGGAGAGCAGCCGTGCACGAGCACGCGAGTGAGTGAGTGCGTGCGCGCGCACGTGTCTGAGCGAGCATCACTTCGCCGCGATGGCGAACGAAGCGCACGGGCGCGGAGAAGGAGTCGGTCTCGGGTCCAGCTCCTTAGACCTGAGCACGTCGCTCGAGCGCAGCGTGCAGACGCGGATCTTCAAAATCATCGTGATCGGCGACTCGAACGTGGGCAAGACGTGCTTAGCCTTCCGCTTCACCGGCGGCTCTTTTCCGGCCAAGACGGAGGCCACAATCGGAGTGGATTTCAGGGAGAAGGCGGTCGAAATCGAGGGTGAGAGGATAAAGGTGGGTCGTGGAAAAACAAACAAACCGATAAATAAATCAAAAGCGTGCACAAATTGATATGATGTCACGTTTCAGATCAAAGCAATAATCTGGAGGATGTTTGCGCGCAATGTCTCTGATTGGATTTTCTTCCCTTCATGTTTACACTGAGATTCGTGTCGCACTCTTGAATAATTGATTGTTGTGTGCGCTCAAAGAAAGGCCTTCACCATGTCTTTGGATTAAAATATCTCCTGCCTTAAACCCTGTAACAGTATGGATTCACTATTTTGTTTTAATAGCCACATCACAATCACAATGGGTAGTAATATATTCACAGTAGGGAGTTTTACACACACATTACAGCCAGTTGATCAGCTGTATCTAATTAATCATTCTTTAAACACATTTTTATGAAAATGTTACCTTTCTTATGTTTCAAACCGAACACCTTACTCAATTATACGGCAAAATACTATTCTCAAGCTACTGGTGGTACACCGTAGGTAACATGTTATTTAGCACAATAGCACATGATTTGGCACACAGGCTTTATCACAGAACACACGAGCTGATTCGTCGATTTTGGATGGATGGCGATGGATCATCAGCATTGTCTTGGTGAGTTACGGCTTGAGAAATCGCATTCGTTAATTCGGTCATTTATCTTCAGTAACCATTTCGCTCTGGTCAGGGTTGTGATCCTATCCATGGGCATAAGAAGGCAATACACCGTGGATAGGATGCCATGACCCTCATTCACATCTTCTGGCAATAGAGTAGCCAGTCTATCTACCAAGATGTTTTTGTGAGGTGGGAGGAAATGGAGAACCCAGGCAAACACAGAGAGAACATTTGAAGGTCTGGGCAGACAGTTATTTCAGCTCAGGAATGAACCAAGGATCCTGGAGCTGTGAGGAGCAACACTTCTTGCTGCAGCAACATTCTGCCACCTCAGTAACCCTCTTCCCTGAGATCTACCAATCCTACAGGTTTCTTCTCCGACCAAAATCTAACATGCCTGTTTTAGTTGATCAACAGCATCTTAAGGCAGTGATCAGATGGTCAGGTAGGCACGGTTATGTTTGGAGATAAAGTCTCCAGGAAGGAAGATCTCGAGGAACAGGGTTGGTGATCACTGCTCTAACCACTAAACTCAAACTGGTACACCATAGGTGCACATTATTTGATTCAAGTCATATTTTCATTATACCGGGTCAGGTGCAGTATTTCACAGACAAAATCTTTGTCATTGACTTGGTGTGTCAGGGCTTGGGTCCGCTTGAGAAATTACATTAAAATGGAAAAAATGTAGTTTTAAAATGTAATGTAAAACCTGTTCATTGTGTAGATGAAATAAAAGGGTCTCTGATTTGATCCTGAGCTCAGGTTACTGTCTTGTTTTTGTATGTATGTGGGTGTCTTCCAGGTTCTCCGGTTTTCACCTACCTGCCTAAACTCCTGCTAGGTGTCATTTTGTGGTGACCTGAAATGGACTGGTCTTCCATCCAGAATGTATTCCATCGTGCCCATTGTTCCTGGGATAGGCTCCAGATCCACTGCTACATTGACCATGATAAAGCAGTTACTGAAGATGAATGCATGAATTCCTATGAACTACCCACCACACAACTGAGTTTAGCCTTCTTTCATCATATTTTTGTGTACAGGTGCAGGTATGGGATACGGCCGGCCAGGAACGCTTCCGCAAAAGCATGGTGGAGCACTACTACCGCAACGTCCACGCTGTTGTCTTTGTTTATGATGTCACCAAAATGGCCTCATTTGAGAACCTGAAGACATGGATCCAAGAGTGCAACGGGCACCGTGTGTCAGCCTCAGTGCCCCGCGTCCTGGTTGGTAACAAGTGCGACCTGGTGGACCAAATCCAGGTCCCGTCCAACATGGCGCTTAAGTTTGCTGATGCGCACAACATGCTGCTGTTTGAGACATCTGCCAAAGACCCCAAGGAGAGCCAGAATGTGGACTCAATTTTCATGTGCCTGGCATGTCGTTTGAAGGCCCAAAAATCTCTTATCTATAGAAATGTGGAGAGGGAGGATGGGAGGGTGAGGCTCAACCAAGAACCTAATCCCAAGACTAGCTGTCCATGCTGAAAACCCGTGAAGCCTAGAATAATCATTTCCTGTTTTTCACACCAACTGAGACTAATGTTGAACTGCAAAAAAAAAAATGTGCCTGCAACTAATGACGTTTTACATTGAGGCTTTGGTTTGTCTGTTTGTCTCTCTGTAGCTTCTCTATTTTTTCTTGCTAATCACATTGTCAGCTAGTAACCTTTGTTCTCCACAGACTACAATGCAATTTAGTGTTTGATTTGTTTAACTAACATTTCAGCAAATATTTGGAAATACAGATTTTAGTTCATATACCCAGTCAGACACATAACATCATTTGTGTTCTACCATTTATATGGATTCACCTCCCAGCACATAATGAGCTCGAGAGATTACTGAGTGCAATAAGGCATATGTATCATACCACACGATTATTTATTCATCTATTTGCAGTCATGAAATGCATATAAACGGATTCATAGTCCTTAATTAGGTTTTACATGAGCTGTGTATTTGATTGCAGTTGGGATTTTTTCATGGCAGCCATGCAGCTCTTTAAATGCTTTAATAATGGGGCACGTATTGATGTCTAACAAGTCTTTGTATTCACACAATAGTGGAAATAGTAGTCATCTCGAGTAGTTGCATGTTGTGTTATCAGATATTCTCAGTGACGATTACCCTGCATGCTGAAAGTGTGAGCCGACATAAGGAAAGAATATTGCGAGAGTAAAAGTTATTGACCGTTGCAACAAAATAAGGCACTGCCATTCCACATCAAGACATGCATTGGATTGGATAATATGTGGAGATATGAGCAATATGCACGAGATACATGCTAACTGTCATTATGTCACCTCCTATTCATATTTTGCAATATTAAATGGTTCTGAAAGTGTGACCATAGACCTGGTTCTGAAAGTGTAGACCTTTAACCGTCTACGAATGGCATAAAAATAATTATACCATCTAATCCAAGCTGTTTCCTATGTGTCAAATGCTCAAATTCATCCAATTAATTACTAGAACATCAGTCATTTTAGGAAGCATCCCAGATGCTAAAACTCCTAGAATTCATTATAACGAGACAGTCATATGGTTAGGTTGGGTTGTTTTTTTTTTGTTTGTTTGTTTGTTTTTTTTTAGTCTAAATGTGTCCAAAAAAAAATTAAAGTGACGGTGTGTAATTGTGTCAGCAAACATCAGTGTTAAGGCTGAGTAATTATTTTCTTACATGAAACAATCGTGTACAAATGTTACATGTTAAAATGATTGTTCACTGAAAGAAAAGTTAAGTGTTACGTAGTTCTTGTGCCTTCTTCATAGCTGAGTGTGTTTTATCCGTGGAACAATAGTGCAATCTCTTTTCTAGTATCTGTTTGGTGCATTATTTATGCCTGCTGTCCAACCAGCTCAAAGTCCATTACTTATTAGAATAAATTCTAATCATTTCCTTTTAAACACTAGTATTTGGGATAACACTGCATATTATAAATTGCTTGGTGTTATGTAAGGAATTGACCCTTCAAGGCATGCTTTTATAGCAAAATAATCAACAGCAGGCTGGTGTGATGTCTTACTATACCAAAGCTGAATATTTTCCAGTAACAGAACATCCAGTGTTTTATTCCACTTATACTGCAGCAAATTGTCAATTATTAAATTCATTTATTAATTAATGAATGATGTCAAACATTTTGTCCATTTACAGTCAATGTTGTGGGGTGTCATTTGTCACTTAAGTTATAGCAGCTATAAAAAAAAAAAACCCCTCACCAGCCTCCTGTGTTTTTTTTTTATTATACATGTTTAATTGGAGCTTCTACCATACAAGTTCCAACTGATAACACTAACAGAAATTCTGTCTGAGCCATGCTGTTACTGAAAAGTATTCAGCTCCTTAGACACAATCATACAAATTAGAAGTTTCTTGAACAAAGATGAGTGTTCACAGATAAAGGTACTGTTGGACTAGTGTGGACACTAAATCAAGTTCATTTTGAAGTGTTGCTTGCACCAGTGATTATGTACACTCAGCCAGACTGTGTTCAGCGGCTCTTTGCCAGATCCTTATTCATTCTCCTTTATATACTTGTCCATGCCTTCGTGTTTATTGTGTGTTCTCTATGAGGCAGTGTGTTTTTCTTTATGATTTGTCATGTTTTTCAGACAACAGAATTTGCAACGTGATGTGTTCCTGTTTCTCTGTCCAGTTCCGAGCTCTAAATTAAACCTCCAACCATATTTATTATGTGGTGCTGATTTCATGACAGAGCTGAAAAGAAAACATACAGATCAGAAAATTCATTCAAGAATGAATGCATCCTGGGGTTTAAAAAAGTTTGCCCTGAGTCATTTTGATGGAATGAGAGTGAATATTACAGTAACAGCTGGGTGTCACAAGGTGGTGCTGTAGTTAAATTTGTTCCAATATAATTACATCTAATTCACAAAAAAGTTACAATGTTCCACATTTCATTTGTTGGCTGTTCTAGTTCATTGTGTTAAAATAACTTAATTTCTTACTGAATTCCCTATGCCATTGGATTTGAAACACTTGCTGCTTTAAAGTGCTTGTTTAATGCTCCTATTCTATTCTGTACCTATGAGGTTTTGTTTTTTTTTTATCAATAAGCACACACACGCTGTGTCCCAAAAGTATCCAGACCTAAGAGAAATGAACACTTTTTTGCAAGATGTCTTCCAAAATTTTTCCTACTTAGTTTAAATGATATGCTTTCTTTAAGAATGCCGTTGACGAACATGAAAGAAGAACATATCGGATTCATTCTCATGACTGGTTAGAGAAGCTGTCCCTGAAGGTTTTGATGGACTTTAACAGGAAAAATTGCAAACATCACACACAAGATTGTTACCAAACTGGGAGCCAGAGTTTTTACAAAGAAGTATGTAGAGGATGATTTGTAAATTTTGTTAAAATGTTAATTCCCCCTATTTATGGATACTTTTGGACACCTTGTGTGTGTGTGTGTGTGTATGTATGTATGTGTGTGTGTGTGTGTGTGTGTGTTGTGTGTGTGTGTATATATATATATATATATATATATATATATATATATATATATATATATATATATATATATATATATTTTTTTTTTTTTAAATGAGTATGAATATGACAAAGGTTCACCAAAGTATTCCCCAGCCCATGTCAGGATATCCATTACAGACTTGTGATGGTTTTTAAGAGAGTGAGGGATCTGAGATCACGCGTATTCAGAAGTGCTTTTCGGCCTTGTCCTTTACACACTGAGATTTGACCAGATTCCTTGAATCTTCTAATTATATTGTGCACTGTAGAAGGTGAAGTGCCCAAAATCCTACCGATTTGTCTTTGGGGAATGTTGCTCTCAAAGTGTTGTATTTTTCACTTATGTTGGCTTTTGAAGGACTAGGCCTTTTTTGGAGGCTCTTAAAACACTTAAAGTGACCCCATGCTGGCTGATGTAATGAACAGTCTTTTGTGTAAATATCTGCAAAGTTCAGACATCTCATCTGGTCACATTTGGGTTAAAGAGGACACTCACAGTGTATGTGTTGCTGTCAGGCCTCTACAAATCACAAAGCAGTGCTCTTGGATGTGAACGTATCACCCCCAGTTCACACTCGCATGTGGCCGGTGCTCTCAGCTCGCACTCCTGTATGAAATTTAGCGCAGGAAATTAGAATGATCTGAATCTGAGAGGAATTTCCTGTTCCAGCAGCAGAGAGCTGGAAGAGCACAGGGCTTATCAGTGGCCTCCTCATTCATGTGTGACCCTAAATTCTACTCCAGGTTCTTGAGGTTCTGTGATTGTCCACATGGTGGCAGCATCAGTAAATAAAATATTTGTGAAAATTATTGTGGTGCATAAAAGTGTTACTGAAAATGAATGAAGGAATAAAATTCACAGAAAGATTTGCCTTATTGTTTTCTAAGCAGGGAATAAAACACGACAAGGTGTGCTGTTATTGTGATAAGCATTGTGCTCTTATACCACAGCAGTTTACTAACACTAACACCAACAAATTTTTATCACATTATACAGTGCCTTGCGAAAGTATTCGGCCCCCTTGAACTTTTCAACCTTTTGCCACATTTCAGGCTTCAGACATAAAGATATAAAATTATTATTTTTTGTGAAGAATCACCAACAAGTGAGACACAATTGTGAAGTGGAACGAAATCTATTGGATATTTTAAACTTTTTTAGCAAATAAAAAACTGAAAAGTGGTGCGTGCAAAATTATTCGGCTCCTTTACTTTCCTTTACTTTGCAGCAAACTCACTCCAGAAGTTCAGCGAGGATCTCTGAATGATCCAATGTTGTCCTAAATGACTGATGGTGATAAGTAGAATCCACCTGTGTGTAATCAAGTCTCTGTATAAATGCACCTGCTCTGTGATAGTCTCAGGGTTCTGTTGAAAGAGCAGAGAGCATCATGAAGACCAAGGAACACACCAGTCAGGTCCGTAATACTGTTGTGGAGAAGTTTAAAACCGGATTGGATACAAAAAGATTTCCCAAGCTTTAAACATCCCAAGGAGCACTGTGGAAGCGATCATTTTGAAATGGAAGGAGTATCAGACCACTGCAAATCTACCAAGACCGGCCGTCCCTCTAAACTTTCAGCTTCGAACAGGAGAAGACTGATCAGAGATGCAGCCAAGAGGCCCATGATCACTCTGGATGAACTGCAGAGAACTACAGCTGAGGTGGGAGAGTCTGTCCATAGGACAACAATCAGTCGTACACTGCACAAATCTGGCCTTTATGGAAGAGTGGCAAGAAGAAAGCCATTCTCAAAGATATCCATAAAAAGTCTCGTCTAAAGTTTGCCACAAGCCACCTGGGAGACACACCAAACGTCACACCAAACGTTGGGAAATGGCTTTTTTTCAGCCTTTTATATAAGCCTGAAATGTGGCAAAAGGTTGAAAAGTTGAAGGGGGCTGAATACTTTCGCAAGGCACTGTACTTTGTACTCATTTACAACCCATCCATCCATCCATCTTCAACCGCTTACTCCTTTTCAGGGTCGCGGAGGAACCGGGAGCCTATCCCAGAAAGCATCGGGCACAAGGCAGGGTACACCCTGGACAGGGTCATTTACAACCGCAATCACGAAAAAGTTTTGACAGTATGGAAAATGCTAATAAAAACAAGGAGGAGTGATTTGTAAATGTACTCAAAGTGTATAAAGACAAGGTATTTGTTTTACATAATCAACTGCATAGTTTTTTGATGGTAAATGTGTATTTTGAAATTGATGCATGCAACATGTTCCAAAAAAGTTGGGACCGGGGCAATTTAGGATTTATAGCAACAAGTTGAAATAAGAAGGTGATGTGAAACAGGGGAGGCATAGTAATCATAGTATATCACATTTCATAAATGGTACATAAATACCTAAGGGCTTAATAGACCTCGATATGTGATATTCTCTTTATAGAATCAGGAAAATAAAATCCAGGGTTATGTACACAGCACTGCCTAATGTCCATTTAAGGGAGCACTTTAACTTTTATTTGACTAGATCTCTATTCATCAAACATGTACAATGTATATGTGATGTGTAAAACTACAAGTTCACAGTATATTGATGAATTTATGGTTATACAGTACCAAAACTAACAGTGTAGTAGGAGACCATACAAAGGTGGCAACTTTGCAAATAAGAAAATTCTAGAATAAAGAACAGAATTTACTACAAATGCCCTGGTGTACTGTATGTCAGTGGATAGACCTTCTATTTGTTTGGGGGTTTTTTTTTTTCCAGATGTGTCCAAAGAAACAGCAAGAGAAAACCTAGCAAAACAATTAGCAACTCATCCTTTTTTTTTAAACAAAAAAGCCCACAGTCCCACCTTCTTATATTTACATTTATGTGATTGTGCCCTGCGATGGATTGGCACCCTGTCCAGGGTGTACCCCACCTTGTGCCCGATGCTTCCTGGGATAGGCTCCAGGTTCCCCAAGACCCTGAAAAGGAGTAAGCGGTAGAAGATGGATGGATGGATGGCATTTTGCTGATGCCTTTATCCAGAGTGACTTACATTTATCTCATTCATACAGCAGAGCATCTGAGGATTAAGTGCCTTGCTCAAGGGCCCAGCAGTGGCAGCTTGGCACCTTCTTGTTTTCTATTAGCTCACAAGACCAAGTGTAATGAAATCACAGTTTCCCTTTTCTCACATCTCATGTCCTTTTTCCTTTCAGTCCTTTCCCCTTCTTGTTCACCAGGTGAATTTTATTCACATTTGCTCAGACCTCTGCTTTAGCTGTAGGTCTTTGCTTTAGCTGTATAGTTTTCTCCTGTACCTCTGTAGCAGGTGGTCAAACATCATAAACCCTATAGCTAAATCATAGACGTGCACTTCTGCACCACAGATTTTGTACCACAGAACACAGTTTGTATGGCACGTTTTTCAGCTGCACATTTTAATAGTCACTATGAATAAGAAGTGGGTTAGACACTTTAGTGAAGCTAAACTTTACTATGTTTTTTCCGTGTGTTTTTTTTCCGCAGAGCCACAGCAGACCTGTGTGGTTGCTTTGAGGCTCAGGACCGCTTTCCTGGAGTCTGATTAAATGAAGTCTGTGACTAAAAGAAATTTCCTGTACAGAGTCAGTTTTAACTAACGTCTGTGTTACAAAATCCCAAGTATTTCTGTGGAGTCATATATCTTTATGCCCTTGGGGAAAAGATGAACAATACAAGTGAAATTCCAATAAAACAAATTTATTTAGTTCACCTAGCTTTTATCATAATTTCACCATACTATGTAAAATGACCCCATTGACTGTATTAAACTTAAATTGATATTTTCTGCTAATGTGGCCATGTGGTTTACAAGATAACATTCACAATCTATCATAACTGCTGGAGTAGTACAACTACCCTAAATACTCACGTAGGTTTACTGTGGTTTCTGGCACCAAGACGTTAGCAGCAGATTGTTTAAGTCCTTTAAGTTGCGAGGTCGAGCCTCCATGGATTGGACTTGTTTGCCCACTACATCCCTCGATCGGATTGAGATGTGGGGAATATGGAGGCCAAGTTAAAACCTTGAACTCTTCATCGTGTTGCTCAAACCCTTCCTGAATCATTTCTGCAGAGTGGCAGAGAACATTATCCTGCTGAAAGAGGCCTTTTATATTAGGGAATACCGTCGTCATGAAGGGGTGTACTTGTTATGCATCAATGTATAGGGAAGTGGTAGCTCAGTGGTTAAGACTTTGGACTTCTGATTGGAAGGTTGTGAGTTCAAATCACTAAACTGCTACTGCTGAGCTCTTGAACAAGGCCGAAGTAAAATCCACATGAATGCCAGGACCCAAGCTTTTCAAACAAGGTGAGTTTTTTTATATAGCACATTTCATACACAATGGAAATTTAAAGTGCTTTGCATAAAAATGATAAAGAAAATACAGGGTATTAAAAATATAAGAACAAGAAATAAAAGTAAGAAATAAAAAAAATACAGTGCCTTGCGAAAGTATTCGGCTCCCTTGAACTTTTCAACCTTTTGCCACATTTCAGGCTTCAAACATAAAGATATAAAATTAAAATTTTTTGTGAAGAATCACCAACAAGTGGGACACAATTGTGAAGTGGAACGAAATCTATTGGATATTTTAAACTTTTTTAGCAAATAAAAAACTGAAAAGTGGTGCATGCAAAATTATTTGGCTCCTTTACTTTCAGTGCAGCAAAGTCACTCCAGATGTTCAGCGAGGATCTCTGAATGATCCAATGTTGTCCTAAATGACTGATGGTGATAAATAGAATCCACCTGTGTGTAATCAAGTCTCTGTATAAATGCACCCGCCCTGTGATAGTCTCAGGGTTCTGTTGAAAGCGCAGAGAGCATCATGAAGACCAAGGAACACACCAGGCAGGTCCGTAATACTGTTGTGGAGAAGTTTAAAACCGGATTTGGATACAAAAAGATTTCCCAAGCTTTAAACAACCCAAGGAGCACTGTGCAAGCGATCATTTTGAAATGGAAGGAGTATCAGACCACTGCAAATCTACCAAGACCTGGCCATCCCTCTAAACTTTCAGCTCAGACAAGGAGAAGACTGATCAGAGATGCAGCCAAGAGGCCCATGATCACTCTGGATGAACTGCAGAGAACTACAGCTGAGGTGGGAGAGTCTGTCCATAGGACAACAATCAGTCGTACACTGCACAAATCCGGCCTTTATGGAAGAGTGGCAAGAAGAAAGCCATTTCTCAAAGATATCCATAAAAAGTCTTGTCTAAAATTTGCCACAAGCCACCTGGGAGACACACCAAACGTCACACCAAATGGCTTTCTTCTTGATGCAAACTCGTTGCATTTGCAGTCAGAGAGCATTTCACATGGAAACTGAGTTGGTGGGTTTGTTCATTTGTCTACTGTAGCGAAAAGAGTATGTGTGTTGATGTTGCTGTTTATAATGTTTGAGAAGTAGGTCTGTCTAGCTGTGCGTAGTTCCGCATTGAAAATTTGAAGGCTGTCTTTTTAGATGTTATAATGTACTTCAAGTTTTGTTTTCCACCACAAGCTTTCAGCTTTTCTGCATTTTCATTTCATGCTTTGTCTGCTGTTGTGTTTCTCCAAGGTGCCTTACACTTACCAGTCATCTTCCTGACTTTTACAGGAGCAATGCCATCAATAGTATTTACTTTTGAGTTAAAACTATCAAGGAGAACCTCTTGTGTCTTCAGATATACTTGGTGTCATAGATATAGCCTTCATAAATTGCACACAAGTATTCTCATTTATGTATGTATTTACAGTCTTTATGACAAGTTTTAAGTTTCTGTGACAGGAGATATCAATATATTTCCTAGAAAACACAATAATGATCAGATAGAGCCACATCCTTAATAACAGTAGGTGAGATGTTAGACCCTTACAAATGAGCAGATCTAGAGTGTGGCCCCGATTGTGTATTTGTCCATTCATGTGCTAAGTTAGATCAAAAGTGTTTAAAACAGAAATTAGCTCTTTGGCAGTGCTGTTTTCAAAATTATCTATATGGGTATTAAAATCCCACCCTATCCAGGGTGTACCCCGCCTAGTGCCCGATGCTTCCTGGGATAGGCTCCAGGTTCCCCGTGACCCTGAAAAGGAGTAAGCGCTAGAGGATGAATGGATGGATGGATGGTATTAAAATCCCCTGCAATAATAAAAAAGTCAAATTCAGATGAAGTTGCTGATAAAAGTTCTGTAAAATCATCAATAAATTTGGAAGAGTATTTTGACGGCCTATAAATAATTAAGAATAAAATCCACGGAGCACCTTTTGGTACAATACTAAGATACTCAAATAACAAAGTGACACCTGCTTGCACTGTAAGACATTTAAATATTGCAGCTATTCCTCCACCTCTCCTAACATCTCGACAGGAGCTCATAAAAGTAAAGTTTGTAGGGGCCAATTCATTGAGGACTGTTGTAGAGGCGTCATCTAACCATGTTTCAGTTAGGAACATAAAATTCAAATTGTTTGTGGTTGTTTGTGGATCACTGACTAAAAATGTCTTGTTTTTAGATAAGCAGTTGTTTAAAAGTGCCAGCTTAACAGTTTCTGCTTTGGGTTCCACAGTAATCTCAGATAGATGTCCAATAGGCAGCAGATTACACAGATTTGCTGTACGCCTTGAGAAAGTCTTAGTCCTTCTGTCACTTCACACAACAGATATAAATAAAACTAAAGGGACATTGTGTTCCTGATTGTTTTGTGAACATTGGGGAATGTTGCTACTACTATAGCAGGGACCCAACACATATCACTGGGAGCGGTTATCAGTTGTTTGCTGTTTAACCAAAACAGATGAGGGATATGTAAGTCCTGATGTTGTGGCAGCAGCCGGATACATTTTGGTCGTAGAGCAGCCTTCCGTTTTTCTTGGTTTCTTGGTTTCATCCAGACACTGCAGTGGTGTTTGTGTGCCATTGAGTTCTTGTCCAAATTGCAGCTGGATGAAGGAGGGAAAAGAGGATTATCATTTTCATTTAAGACTCTTGCTAAAAGTTTGTGTGGGTGCAGGTCATCTGATTTAAACAGATCACTTTGACTCCACTTTGACTCCAGAAAAGATTAAAGTTGTCGATGTAATCCAGACCTCTCGTGTGCAGGTTTTGTGTAGCCATGTATTCCGATGAAGCAAACGAGAAAACATATTTGTTCCTCTGAGCTGGGAGTGGTCCACTGATGAACAACTTTTAATTTTTCAAGTGCTTCAAAGAGTTCATTGAAATCCCTCTTCAGTAGTTCTGACTGCTCTTTACAAATAACATTTTTCCCAACATGTATTATAACCCCATTCACAGTCTTAGGCTCTATCAGAATGCTATGAAGTTTCTTATGTACCTCAGAAACCATTGCTTGAGGAAGGCAGCAAGTGGTAGCAGTCCTGCTTCCAATGTTTCTGAAAATGTAATCCCCCACTTTCAGTGTCCTGGGCTCGGTTGTGGTCTCGGCAGATCAATGCTGCCTGCTTGATCTTGAGTGCCTGCTAGATGCTGTGCTAGCTGCTGGCTGATGTGATCTCTGCTTGATCACTTTTGGGGTTTCTTCATCATTTTTCTGGATTTTTTTGTTGTTATTCTGTCTCTCACTGTTCAAATAAACCTACCATTAAAATTATAGACTGATCATTTCTTTGTTAGTGGGCAAACGTGCAAAATCAGCAGGGGATCAAATACTTTTTTCCCTCACTGTATAGGCAGAGGGGGTCCACGGTAATGTACTCCAGTGTGTTCTGTCAAGGATGCAAGTGCCACAAGTAGTTTTGTTTCAAGAACTAAGATCCTCTGAAAAAGGGGTTGGCAGCCCAAGCAGCAAATAGAAAGAGGCATTTTCTTTCTCATTTGTCTGTGTGGAGGCAGCTGTGTTGTCCCTTTTCAGGAATGTAAATTTCTCTTCACATGAGGCGAGCAGTCCGCTTTCAGAGAAAAAAAAACTTTTTTTTGTAATATTTCAGTCCCAAAAGTCTTAGTTTTAGTGTAGGTGCCAAGTTAGGTTGTTTTGAGCACTTTGCTGAACAGCCGATGTGAAAATGAGAAGTTAGAATGTAAAAGGACGGGACGACGCATGGAGCAGTAAGCAAAAGGATCCGAAGCAGGAATTAGAGCAGAACATTGCCAAGAGCATCACACTGCCTCTGCCGGCTTGCCTTTTTCCAACAGTGCATCCTGGTGCAATCTCTTCCCCAGGTAAGTGACGCAACACACACCCTTTGCATTAACGTCTTGAGCAATTTGTGCTACAGTAGCTCTTCTGTGGGTCCAGACTAGCTAGCTTTCGCTCCCCACAAGCATCAATGAGCCTTGTGTGCCCATGACTCTGATGCTGGTTCACTGGTTGTCCTTCCTTGGACCACTTTAGTAGTTACTACCCACTGCATACCGGGAACACCCCACAAGACCTGCAATTTTGGTGTTGCTCTGACCCAGTTGTCTAGCCTTCACAATTTGGCCCTTGTCAAAGTTGCTCAGATCCTTACACTTGCTCACTGACACATCAACAACTTTGAGAACTGACTATTCTCTTGCTATCTAATATATCCCACCCACTGAGAGGTGCCATTGTAATGAGATATCAGTGTTATTCATGTCACCTGTCAGTGGTTTTAATATTATGACCGATTGGTGTATAATACGATGTTTTGGTGATTAAGAGAATTATTTACATTAGTCTCCTGAAGCACATGTTCCTGCTATTCACTGTGAAGAGCGTATTGTGCGTTGGCATATTAATTTCTCCTCCTTGGCAATCATGCATCTCACCAGAAGCATTTTGGCCTTCTAAACACACACACATGCACACATTATTCTGGTCTCATGCTTGCACTGGGGAGACAGGAAGCAATGTTTTTTTGTTTTTCTGTGGTTCTCTGTAGCAGAATTGAATGACTTTGAGTTTTATGGCTTTTCCATCGTCAATTGATTTTGATATCAGGATCAAAAGGCAAGAACACGGTTGTACATGGGGCTCTGTGTGTGTGTGTGTGTGTGTGTGTGTGTGTGTGTATGTGTGTGTGTGTGTGTGTGTGTGGAGAGTCAATACGACCTGCGTCAGCAAACCTCTTTAGTGCTTCAGAGAGTCGTGACCACAGGATGAATCAGAGGAGATCAGACTGACGGAAATTTCTGTGACGATATTGAATGGGAACACAGAGAACAATGCTATCTTTTAAATAAAGGAAAATTACACATGTTATGTGTTGCCCAGATACAATAGATTATCTCAAATGGATAAATATTCTGAAGTGTTGATGTAGGAGTCACATAAGCCACCTGCTACCACAAATCTCTACAGTTAAACATCTTTTTTGTTAAAAAAAACAGTTAAAATTCAAACTGAGAAATGAAAAATGAATGCTAATGGTATCAATGCCCCTGAGTGGGTCGTTAGCCGGCTGTTCATTGACAACGGCTGTTCATGAACGTCACAAAGATCCGAATCCACATTAAACTCTGAAATTACACATTACCCTAACTATGCTTTAGACCAAAATGCTTCATGTGTTCAGCTCTGTCATTGGCTTCAGATAGCTTTAATGACTTATATTTATTAAAGAGCATACTTTAACCTTACACTTTCTTAATTTCCGGCTACACTGGACAATGGAAGGACACGTAACAAGGTCACTTCAGTTTACTGTTTTAGGTAACTCATTTTCTCCTAATGGTTTAAGTACGCCACACCTACAGTATGTCACATGAACGGCCAGTTGCAGAACTTATCTTTCCATATCATTATGTTGCAAAGTCTCAGTAGCCATGTTTCCATGAAACATTTGTGAATAAAGCATCGTTTCCATCTCATGTGTTCAAGATAACAAAATCATCACTTCATGGGAAGTTACACATCTCATGCTTTGCCATTTTTACTTTTCTAAGCCAATTATCCAATTAGATGATTTGTTCCGGTAGTCACATGCCTCCTTTTTATGCGTATCAAGGAATTTATTCATTAAACGTGCTTCCACCTGAGTATACGCACCTGTCCTCTTATCAAATAAAATTTTCTGTCTCAAGTGAGCACATACATTTTATTGGAGTGACCAGACAAGTACTGTTAGCTAACATGATGTTTCTTTTCATTGTAATACATTTCTATCTATCTACCTATTTATCCTTTCTTCATACCCATCTTCCATCTTTCTTTTTGGTCTTCCTTTTCCACCTTCCTTCTTTGTCTTACTTCCACCCTTTCTTCCTTACTCCTTCCTTCCATTCTTCCTTGCATCTTTCTTTCCTTTTCTGCTCTGCCCTCCATCATTCCTTCCATTATTCCATCCTCCCTTCCTCAACATTTCTCTGGGGCACGATTATTTATTATTCAGTACAATAACATGTATATAGTAATACCATTAAAGATGTTTGTATTGCTGTATGGAAGCTGTAGGAACATTATGCACATATTAATGTGTGTGTGTGTGTGTGTGTGTGTCTCCTAAGAAGAACGGTCACATGATCATAGTAAATTTTGCTTTACATCCAGGGGGAAAATGTTTCTACGCTCACTCAAATCACGAGATTCTTCCTGCAGCAGTCACATGCCGCACGCAACCAAGCAACTGGCACTTAAACCCAGGAGTTTCCTACACCCAGGACATGAGACTCACAGACTGGAGAATCAGATCTCTGAGGGATTTAGTGTTTATCAGTTCATCATGCACTAACACACCTACATCAGTGCACACAAGCAGTTCAGGAGTTTTAGCAGGTGTGCTGGATCAGGGAAAACACGAAAGCCGTGTCTCACACGTGCTACACCCATGCTAACTCCAAGAAGTGTTTTTAGAGTTAATTCTAGCAACTGAGAAAATCTAAAAGAACATGTGGCCCAGGATGCATAAATGTACAGGAATTGTATTATTTATTTAATATTTTCCCAGCATCATAAACTTTCCTTATATATTTGTTTAATATATTTCAGTAGTTATCATAAATTCACTAAATATATTTACCATTTTATTACATTTATATGAATGCTTTGGATTGAATACGTTATCGTTTCTATAGTAACAGTTCATACATAGCAACTTGTACTACGGCCGCTCCACATAAAACAGATTTAAAAAACCCAGTGTGTACTCATTGAAAAAAGCTTTCTGTTAAGAGAAATGTGTTTACTTAACATTTATGGAAGGAGTCTCCAGTGTCAGAGTTTTCAAACAGTCAGAGGTAAAGCTGTAAAATGAGATTTTTCACAGAGAAGCAGATAAAAAAAAAAAATTTGTTGGCTAATTGCTTTGGTAGAAGAGGAATAAAACACTTTGGGATGTGCTGTTCTTAGAAAATAATAAATTTTAGGGCGGTATTTGTAAACCTGCTTCATTTCGATAACAGCACAATGAAATGAATACAGAAAATACAAAATAATATTGCGATAGAGAAACCATATCATGTCACACAACCTCAAACAATGCAAATGATTTTAATTTTTATTTCTCAAATACGACAAAGAATTCAGAAGACATTTTGCATGAACGGCAAACAAAAGGACATACTGACAGCATGGTTCTGTTTATACACCACTGATTTGTCTTTCATTGCAAAACACTTTACAGAACACAGATCTGTGATCAGCTGTAAGAACAAAGCAGAGACTCTAGACAGGAACATCACTGAGTTTAACACAGAGACGAGATCAGCTGGATCACAACATCTGATCACACACTACAAGTGGCACATTGGTGTTAGACACAAACTGACAGTGTGATCAAACCCAGAGTCTGCCCTGACCTCAG
Source organism: Ameiurus melas (assembly GCA_012411365.1). Taxonomy (NCBI): domain Eukaryota; kingdom Metazoa; phylum Chordata; class Actinopteri; order Siluriformes; family Ictaluridae; genus Ameiurus; species Ameiurus melas. The sequence goes on from CM022752.1 coordinate 38,109,295, forward strand.
TGTGTGTGTGTGTAAGCTTGGGGATAATATTTCATCAGCAGTTCCAACAGGATGATTTCTGGCACACTCAAACATTCCTGTTCAGTAGTTAGGGAAATGCGAGAGTCTCACGTAGATTTCACCGCCTGCTTCAATGCCACACAATCAACTTGACATTCAAGTGTCTCAATAATGTAGCACACTCTTGTCGACCTCCTTACAATCATAATTTAACATGAACTAAGAAATTCTTGGAGATTTGAGTAGCTTTTGAGAGAACAATTTGATGCCGTTTTCACTTTTGGAAAAAAAAAGAAAAAGAAAAATATTCACAGAAAGGAGTAATCAAAACTGATTTCTGAGGGTCAAATAAGGTTTTAAAACAACAGAGTCTTCCATCCGTTGCTACATAGCCTAGGTAACAAGCAAACCAGATCATTAACAAGTCACAGTTATACACCAGGCAAAAGTATTCGCTTCAAGTGCGTGGAGTGTTTTCAGTTCCCAAAGTTGAAGCAGGAACAAATGCCACAAAACAGCCAGTTCACTATTTGTATTTCATATCTATAAAAAATAAACTAAGCAAATACACAAACAAACCAGGCTATGTAACAACAGATTACCCAAAGTGAATCAGACTGAAATATTCATAAGTAATAGGTACTGTTCAAATATGTTTATTTTTTAACCAAAAAGGAATAAAGTGCAAAATCGATTCAATCCCTAGAATAAAATTTCCATAGTATTTCGCTTTCCATTAATGCGACTGTACGGAAGTCAACAAAAGTGCGCTAAACTACCATTTACATTGTTTTGATGTAAGGTGCAAGTTTATGACTTGTTACCGACTTGGTTTACTCCCTAGTTCCATGGTACACCAATACTCTGTAATTACATCTTGGCAATATGGAAAAAGAACCATCCAGAACCAGTATTTGTTGGGATTTATGACACAGTGAGATGTTACAGACCTGAGGGCAGGCTCGGGGAAGAGTTTATTCACACTTTAGCAAGACAAACATCTATCAGAAATCGAGAATCACTTCAAATGAAATACAGCAGATAGTTTAGCAGCAGATCTATGACCTAAAGCAAATCCAAAACTCCTAAATAAGAATGTTTAAAAAAAAAAAAAAAAAAGGAAAGAGAAAATAAAGGTTTCTCAAATCTTTCCAACAAAACAAACAAGAAAAGCAAAATATATTAGTGCACTAAGCAGATGCAAAAAATATTACAGGGAAAAATCCCTACAAATAAATAAATACATTAAGTAATGGTCAGCAGCACTAATTTACATTAGTCTGATTGGCTTCAATGTTAGTTTAATTTTAAGCAAAACATTTTCTAATATAAACAGAACACACAACTGTAACACACACGTAAATTCCAAGTCATACTGGCCTCAGAAATCATTCAGAAGAGTGTGGAGTTCTTTAAAAAAAGAAAGCAAGTAGAAAGTAGTCATCTCACTACATTGCATTTGGGGAGAAAAAAAATAAAATAAAAAATTCAACAGCAAAAATACAACCCCCCAAAATACAAATGCATCTAACTTCACATTTCTATTATATTTTTGAACTTCACTTCTACTTCATCCTATTAAAAATGACAATATTCCTACAGATTCTCCAAATTGTCCAACGTAACAGTAGTGATTCCCGATAACGCAATAATCGAAAACTAATCCTCTGCAAAGCTGCAAATGTAAGCGAACACAGCAGTATTAAACAACAAAGGATGAAGAAAGTCTGAAAACGATTAAGTGATAATCCAGGTTTCTAACATTAATTTGTAAAAAAAAAAAAAAAGGTTTGAGATTATTTACACTTCCGTCAGTAATGAAACTTTTAATGATATTATACAACACAACTAACGGCCGGTATTTTGTCAAATGTTGCTAAGAGACGTAGACGATGTGTTGGTGAGGTAGCTAACATTAACTTTAGGTGAAAGTTCTAAGTAAAAAATATATATATATTATTTATGGTACTGTGTTGTAGATAGACTGTTACACTAAAAGTAAAATCAAATTTCTTCTAGTTAATCTTAAAAAAATTTTTTTAAATATAAATTTAATTCCAAACCAGGGCTTGAAATTGTCCGGCTAGATACTATTACAACTTTGAAAAAAAAAAATAAATAAAAAAAACCAAAAAAAACCCATAAGATGACCTATAAGAAAAACTTGCCATTTTGACTGCACACTAAAATCTCAAAACAGCTCAGTGCTACCCAGTGAGATTACCGTCCAAAAATTCTCGGACATTTTAAATTCTCACATTTAACAGGGCTTTCCAAAAATTGCATCGAACCTATGAGACCAGTTATGTTCTCAGGTAAATATATATGTACAATTTTACCCATGAAGGTTTTTTATTTATTTATTTATTTATTTATTTATTTATTTATACACACGCACAACACTTTATTTATTTATTTTTATCAGATTTTATAACAGAGGCACTGGAAAGCATCAGGTAACTGAAATATATTTTGTTGACCTCAATTCAATTCAAGCAACTTTAAAGATTACGGAGTAAATAACAGACTATTTTCTGTATTAAGGAATGTCTCAGGGTTCAGTACTAAGGCCAGTGTAGCATGTAAAAGAAAGTATTCTGTTTTTTAAGCTGTAACGTAACTGAGGACAAAAAAAGTCATCAATTTTCAATGACACTTTAAAACACAATTTCACTACAATAATACTCAAGTACACCAGCAATCTTGGACTGCAGTGTAAGTAAAGTGTAAAGAGCATAATCTGTATCTAGCGCATTAAGGAGTGCCTCAGGGTTCAGTGCTGAGCTCGGTGTAAATGTATATGTGCTATTCTCTAGAAAACAAAGGTAAAATTCCACCCTGAAACACATTCAACATGTTTATGTTGAAATATTTGTCATGTGTTTAGCGATACCGGTCCTAATTTGATTATTATTTTTTTTTTTTTTTTTTTTTTACAGTGTCAATATTGTTATTGCAAGTGTAGAAACAAATTTCATCACAAGGTTAAGGCTCTTCTATTAGCTCGTATAAACAAAACTACTTTTCTGACTAATTTCCAGTGATGTTAAATGTCTCATATTAACGAGAAATCCAGTGTAGAAGTATTGGAGACCTTGGAACAAACGCTGAAGTCCCAGAATGCAATGCAGCTATACGATGTTACGGCAGAGACTTGGATCTACGAGATGATGAGCACGATGGCATTGACGGAGGTATTAGTGCGAACGTTGAAGCTTCGGACACTGATCTATTTGAGCAGATCTTTAGGGGACGGATCTAAAGTACTGAAGCACGGTTGCATCGCTGTCTTTCGGCAGAAACGAAGCAAAGGCTAAATCCCACCATAAAACGCTATCAGCAGGTAGTCGAATGGCATTATGGGTAATGTAGGAAACATGTTTAACCAAAGTTGCAATAGATGAAAAAAAGAGTTTCATACAGATTAGTCACTTAGGGTGGAATTTTCATTTTTGTTTTTTTATTTTTACAGAGTGCTTCTGTTCAGTGTTTATAGAAGAGTATTGATCATCATCATCACTAATTAAACCAATTCTCAAGCTAAAATGAATGGTCTATGGGAGTTTTTGCAAAATAAGAAAATTATATTAATGTGTGATTTGAATTAGAACATTTTATTATATACTTGATTACAAAAAGCTACTGGTTTAAGCATTGTTGGCATAAGGAAATATTTCAGAATGCCGTTTAATGATTTATTCATCACCAATGCCAACTAGCTGGCCCTACCTCTGAGATTTGGCATGCGTATGAGTCCAGATGGTCTTAGCATACAAAATATACAATCTGTTTGAAGCTAAATACTGTAAATCCTAAAAGTCCAGCGAGTTATGATACGACAGCAAGGCTATGGGAGGCTGTTTCTATTTTTGCATGTAAATGAAAATCTATAATTTGTAAGTGCATGCTGAATGTAATGAGCAATCCAAATCTTCCCCGTCATCTAACAAAAAACAAACAAAAAAAAAAGTAACCCTAAATAATCAAATAAATTCTAATGAAAAAAAATTACAGTTCTAAATGGTCATATACTGCAGTTGCTTTATATCCACTGTAAAGAAAGATACAAATGTGGAAATATTTTTGCATGTGGAAAAAAAATAACAATAAATGGGGGGTGGGGGGGTTGGAGACCAGTGTAGAAATGTATGAATTATTTCAAGAGAACACACAAAACATCAAAACATTCTTTTTTGTTCGTGAAAATAAATTTGACCACTTCGTCCTGCATTCAAACAAAAGGTCTCGGTTCAAGTTTCTGAAAGGGACAGAACTCCAGTGCAGACAGATTTCCAAACATCTTATCACATCACACAGACGCATCGAGAAAGTTTGATTCCAAAACATTCCTATTGTTAATGTTAGTGCTGTGTGCATTTCCATACAGGTCATTCGATTAACTCATAGCAAGCTAACTCCGTCAAAAATGATAACATTAATAAAAAAATTTAACCAACAACGAGGCGACTTGTGAAATAAACGGACACGGATGAGCTGCAATTTGCTTGTCTACGCTCACAGTCAAAGATTCTTGAACACCTTATATTAACATTTTGAAGAAACATCCGTGTCATGAGCTGCTTCTAAGCACTCCGATGAGAAAACCTATGCAAGCTAATGTTTGTGATTTTATTTTATCGGAAACAGATTGAGATTTCGGTCACAAATTAAATCATTAGTGTATCCTTTGAGTCTCCTACTTCGATAGGATCTGAGAGTGAGACTGAGAGATAAGTTAGTAATTATAATCCATTTTATTTATTAGAATTTATCGGAATTATTTGTTTATTATAATTATTATATAACATGCTTCATATTTTCTTCTATTCTGTACCTTTTGGCTTTGTAATAGTGATTAAACTGTCATTGAACCTAAGAAAATTAGGGTGTTCAAAAACATTTGAGTTTGCACCGCATGCTGTAATTGCAGAGAAATGCTTAATTCACCACTATACACTCACACCATTGCTCTTACATACACACACACACACACACTCCTACTGCATATTTTACAGTAGCTTTAGTAGCCGAAATGATGAGTAGACACTGAAGATGCCACGCTAAACTTAAAATGATGAAAGGAATGTCTGAAATGTAAAAAAAAATAATAATAATAAGGAGAAACAATGTTCATAATCAGGGAACTTTAAAAAAAGAATCCTGAACTCATTCAGATGCATTGATTAATAATGGTTTACCCTCTTGGAAAGCTTGTGGAGAACGTGCCTGGCTGCAGCAGGTACAGGTCAGTGGGAAAAGATGAAAATTTGTCTTAGTTTGTATGCAGAATAATTTTTTTCCCCCACTCATGACTCCTGAGGCACGACTTCCAACACCTTCTGAAAGGCTGCCGTGGTCGAGACTGGAGAGAAAGGGGGGAAAAAATTCAGATATTTAGACAGGTATTAAAATACAAAAGTAGGGTAATATCTTGTGGGTGTGGCCTCTCCTGCATTCTAATGAAAAAAAATAAAGTTAATAAAATTTCATGATCTAGTTAATAAACTGGACGTAAAAAAAAGCTGTGCTATTTTTATTTTTTATTTTTTAAAGTGTTGACAAGAGAGGTGCAGACTCTAATGCCGAGACCACAGTTTATGTTTTGTGAGCAACTCCATCTCTGATTCTCAATTCCTAATTTCTTTTCATTTTTTAACTTTGTCTACAAGTCAAACATCTTGAATAAGAATTCCTTCAAATTCACTCACAGATTAACTGCTGGAGCCACTTGGGTTTGTTCTGCCACCAGACACCAATTAAGTAGACGGGAACGCCGGTGGCGATGATGCCGAATCCGATGCCGCACTCGACTGGAGTTTTCCAGATGGACACCACGATCAGGAAGAGACACGCCAAAACAAAGGAGATGGGCAACAGGATGTTCACCTGTGAGGAAGCAAACAAGTTTAATGGGTGTTTAGGTTTTTACTGAGAACATTATTCCTTGTTTTAAAAAGCTAGACTATATGCGAGTTTGAATATGTCTGGAGATTAGATTAGTTTTTTGGATTTGGTAGAGTGCATGCTTGGCTCAACTTTCTTTAAAAAATTTAAGGACTAAAAATTCAGCTTTAAATCAGTATTTTTTGTTCAAGTAACTGAAAAATTGGAACTGACCACTCGTTATTATTATTCTTTAAGAAAACTAATATTCATTGTTAACATTTAGTTTAGTTAAACGAAATAACAGACTGATCAGCATGTACTTATTCAAATGGTTAAGCATTATTTCTGCTTTTTTTTTTTTTCTTTTAAAGAAATGTAAAAATCTTTTTGGAAAATCGTAGTGTAACAGTCTATCAGGATTAATATGCACATGCAGCACCGAAAAAGGTATGGAATGGAGCATTTCAGATTTGCATATTCATATAAATTCTTGATGACTTTTCTCTGTTGTACTGCATAATAACTTTTTGTAAAATGGCCACATCGTATGGTGTAAAGAAAACAGTGTAAAGAAACAGATTTTGTATGAATATCCAGAATAAAACTCCTGTTTTCTACATATAAACTGTGTAGAGCAAATTCATTTAAGTGAAGATAAATGACCTTATTACGGTTTTAATCTTATGTTGAAACTACTGCTTTATGAGATTGTGAGGAGTAAAAACGTTCTCTGAACTTACAACAGATTTATTTAAAGCAGTCATAAATTTTCTGTTGCGTTTTTAATCAGGGAACAATCAGGCAGAGGCCCCTCAGTTATATACAACTTAAAAAACACAATGGAGAGACAGAGAGAGACATTTAAAAAAAAGAGCGTGAGAGAGAAAATGAGAAAGAGAGAGCACCTGAGAAAGAGAAAGAGAGAGAGAGAGATTCCCTCTACAGTCACCCATCAAACCATTTGAATCCAGGACCACTTTTCGTCCTCATATTAAAGATATGCAGCTATTAAGAACGGTTTATTATGCAAGCTTCGCCCACCACTCACCTTGATTGGCCGCTCAAGCTCAGGTTTCTTGTAGCGCAGCCACATCATTCCGACGATCGCCATGGCGATGCAGAGCCAGTTGAAGAAGCTGAAGAAGTTGATAACTGAGAAGATGTCATTGGAAAAGGCATAGAGGAGGGTCATCAAGCACTGCAGGAGAACACACACACACACACACAAACACACATATATACACACAAATGATTAAAATTACAGTACAGTTTCTAATTATTTAAGTGCTTAAATGTTAAAAGGGTTCATATTTGAAAAAATGTTTCACCATGCCCCCCTTGAGTTTTACTGACGGGCACAGAAGCCATGCTCCCCTCACTGAGACTAAAAGGCACAGAAGCCATGCCTCCTTATCCGAGACTGACCTGCACAGAGGCCACGCCTCCACTAGAACTCTGCCTTTCAAGATGATGTTACTTTAGATGATGGTAAACTTAATGGGTGTGTGTGTGTGTGTGTGTGTGTGTGTGTTCCTCAAGCGCTTACAGTGAAAAGGAGTGAGGGAAGCGGGGTGAGCAGGTTCGGGTGAATCATGGACAGCAAGCTGGGAAGATGACCTTCACGCGATCCCACAAAAAACAACCTAAGAAAAAAAAGTTTTTAAAAAGCTAAAACACAAAATCTGGTACAAGAAACAGAAAAGGAGCAACAACACACTGCATTCAAACAGAAACAGAGACGGTTCAGTCTTCCCTCAGGGCACGTCAACTGTTTTCCTGACTGAAGTGAAACGAGTACCAGGATTAGTGTTAATGGAGACACACACACACAAACCCCAATACAATAAGCAGAACCAATAATCAAATGATCAGAGTTTACAACTCAGATCTGTGTTCAGCTGTACAATGACTAGCAAGACAGTAAAAGACTAAAAAGCAAACAAGCATTAAAGTAAATGCATCAGTGTGTTTACTACAATGCTAGCTTGTACTTTAGCTTGTTTACTATAATGAGTTTTATTTTTGTTTATTTACTATGAGACTAGTTTGTGTGTTAGCATGTTTTGTATAATATTAGATAATTATTTACTTTTTGTAGTTTTGATAGTTTAGCATTATGCTAGTTTAGCATTATAGTAAACACACTCAAGCACAAGCTAGCTTTATAGAAAGTAAATGAATTGCATCTATTTAAATACTTAACTAGCAGGGCTAACATGATTAAAGTGTTATGAGTGTGTGTGTGTGTGTGTGTGTGTGTGTGTGTGTGTATGTGTCTGACCTGGATGAGGTGAACAGCGAGCCGTTGACTGAGCCGAAGCAGGAGAGTCCCACAAACACTGGGATGATCCACGCCATGGGGCCCAAGTGAAAGTTCCCAAAATCCTACACGACACAGAGCCCATGTAACCAGAACGACACTTAAAGGCTGTGTGTGTATATGTATATGTGTGCATTTGTGTGTACGTGTGCATGTATATGTGTGCGTGTGTGCGCGCACATATTTGTGCGTGTGTGAGCGTATATGTGTGCGTGTGTGTGCACGTATGTGTGCGTGTGTGTGTGCACGTATGTGTGCGTGTGTATACCCACCACAGCTACAGCCTCAGAATTGAGCATCTGCTCAGGGCTGAGAGTGGTGAAGTAGGCCAGGTTGGTCAGCACGTAGACGATGGTGACGATGGGCAGCGAGATGATGATGGCACGTGGCAGATTTCTGAAACACACACACTTACTTTACTGTTTTGTCAAAAAGACAACCAAAAGTCATTCTCTCAGTGACTCTTTACTTACTTGTACGGCTCGATCATTTCTTCAGTGACAAAATTCAAATAATTCCTGGAGAAGAGAAGCCACAAGCATAAATTAATGAATGTAATAATTAATAATTAAAATTATTTGTGTGAAAACTGTTCAGTAACCTTAAGTTTATCATGACACACTTGCTGTGTCTCAGAAAACACCACATGTTCATAAATAACACTGTTTTTATAGAATAGCAGTTTATATTAACGCAATTAAATATTTAGTATCTATCTCCTAAAGCTCCAGATCGACTAGGCTAAACATGTCTTACCATCACCAAACGTTAATTTTGTACAAACAAATCCGATCAAAAATCTGAAAAATTGTTAAGAATTTGGTATCCATTTCCATCCTAAATAATTATTTTAAGAAAATTTGTCAGACACCGCAAACATCTTTGCGAGAGAATGCAAGTAGGCGAGAGAACGCAAACATCTTCGCGAGGGAACACAAAATTGAGAGAACGCAAACATCTTCGTTAGAGAACGCGAAAGAAATTGTGAGCGAAAGCAAAGTTTCTCCGGGGAATGCAAAAGTTCTTTGTGCGTACGCAAAAGCGTTGAAATATTTTTCCTCCCATCTCGCATTTTTTCCGCCACCATGTCCCCTTAAGTGCTCCGTACAAATCAAACTGGAACTACATTATCATTCTAACAATGTTCTACCTGCAAACATTAGGCCATGCCTCTTCCTGAGGCAGTGTGTCCATACACATTTCACACTTCAAAGCATCCAAGGAAGATATTAAATCTTATCCAAACTTCTTTTTTAACTTGTCGATATTTGATTTATTTCTATTTATTTAATTCTAGCTGTAGCAGTGCACGAACCAGCCTCCGTATGCAAAAAGGCCGCTGTAGAGAGCCAAGCCGATGTTCCCGAAGTCACTGTTGGTTCCTTTGAAGGCGTTCTCGGGTGCAAGTTCCGTGGTATCACCTACAAAACACACACACACAGAGAGACATAGTCAGGGGATTAATAACCACCGGTGATTTCCTGGGGGGGGGGGACAGCACGTGGGTTCAGAAATCCAGCATGACTTCCACATTTCCACTTCCACATTCCACATTTTCAATTGACAAAAGATCTCAATGTTGACCCGGAAAACTGCTGATATCCACAAGGTCACGCAAAACGCCCGGGTAAAAAAAAATATTTGTGTTATAAAACAAAAAAAAAAAAAAAAAAAAAAAAAAAAAAAAAAAAAAAAAAAAAAAAAAAAATAAAGATTTTTTTTGTTATAAATAAAAAAAAAAAACAAAAAAACAAAAAAAAAAAAAATATGTTGTTGTGCGTGTGTGGGGGTTTGGTGTTTTGTTTGTTTTTAAAAAAAAAAAAAAAAAAAAAAAAAAAAAAAAAAAAAAAATATAAAAAAAAAAAAAAATTAATATTTTTTTTATTTATATTTGTTTTATCACCCCACAAAAAAAAAAATAACTAACCAAATAATTAATTTTTTTTTTTTATTTTACAGGAAAAAATTGTTTACCAGCAGAAGACATTTGAAAGTGATACGCATACCAGTGAAATTAAAAAAGGTACATCCAAGAAAACAAACTATAAAATGCTAAAAAAGTATGTGGACCTACTTACAGAAACCTTAAGAGACCATGCATTATTATTTTATTTTTCTTTCTTTTTCCCCCGTGAACACAACCGTGAACCCCCCCCCATCTACTCGACATGAAATGTTATCGTTCTGGAGGAAGCAAAAGCTCAGCATCATAAATGAACGAATTCGATTTTACTTTGAACAGCAGAAAAAGACGCCAACGTGCATGCAAATTCAGTCCCATTCACAAGGAGTGAGATTTTCTCATTATGGCGTGGGAAAACAGCTTTTTGTTAAGTCAAGACCATGAGAAAGCAACCTTTGTTGTGTGGAGATTACGAGAAAATAAGAAAGAAAAGAATAATAATGCATGGCCTTGTAGGGCTTCCGTACCAACTAATGAGCACTGACCAATGTGGAACAGTGGAGATGGTAAAAGTTCGGCTCGGACAGGGTGATGAATTGTTTTCTTACTGTAGAAAAGATGTAAAGGTCAGTGAGGCGTCAATGACTGTTTCACTCTGATTTTATACAGAAACTGAATATTAAGCTCTACAGAATCAGCCGATGTGAACGAGTCATTCATAACTTTATGTAAGACTTACCTGCTGAGATGATGGCGCCTAAAAGGCAGCAAAATTATGATTGTAACTATGAGCGTGAAGCCGTATGCAGTGCACTATTAATACACAGATGACGTAAAACTGCCGAAAACTGGACATTTTCTACCAGAGTTGAGTCAGATTTGTTTTTAAATGGTTGACACACACAATGAGAAACTGCTACATCACAAATATGCATTAGTACTAGCAAAATGCAAGTGTTATTTCAAAATGCCCGATTTTCATTGCTAATTCACGACACTTGGCTCATATGACATCTTTTGTCTCATTTGTACATAAACATTTTTTTTTGTTTTGTTCTTTTAGAAGAGCAAAAATAGTTCCTATTAAAACAATTAGAATACAAATCAAATATCCTATGGAAGTATGTCAGTTATTTTTAGAAAAAGGAATGACAAATCCCATCTCTCACATCTGACACAAAACACCATGCTTCCTTTCTCAGCATGTTTATTTACTGATGTTACACTAATTGTATTCCACAGCAGACGGGAAATTATTAAATTACTGTGCAATTACCAAATTCCCTTCGTAGCTTTCTTTTTCCTTCTTGCAAAAAACATCTGAATATGATCCACTACGTTTACCAGAACTAACATTCTACGTATCTTTTTAAGATAAACAAGTATCGTGATATTATTTATTGGGATCATATTTTATTATCCATCCCCACATCAATGTCAGCTCTCGCTCCATCACAGTGGGAAATGAATAGAAGAATGAGAGTGGGTGAAAAAGTGCATGTGTGTGTGTGTGTGAGAGAGAGAGAGAGAAAGGAGAGCTGGAGATTGCCAGGAACTCATGTGACACCCAAGTGTGAGCGTCAGAGCCCCTGGAGCCACCGGGGCACATGATGTGAGAGGGGTAGGTGAATGAGTGTGTGTGTGGTTAGCCCTGAGAGAAAGCACTGTGTTTGTGTGTAAAGCCGAAGGATAAAGTCAGTATTAGGGGGGTCAGGCGGGCCTAATGTGTTTAAGCGTTTTTTTTTTAAGTGTTTGGCAGCCGTGCTGAGAGGAGCCTTATCTCTATCACACACACACACGCGCACTCTTACACAGCACTTCTACTGTGTACAAACTTGCCTCACACTAAAACACAAGTACATACAGCGTAACACATTGCACAAACATTCAAGCAGCACTGAAGACAACAAACGCGAGACAACTTTCGATGGATTTTCTGATGTGGCAGATTCAGAAGCTTTAAAGTCACAGACAGGAATCTCTGTGATTCTACAAGATCAGAGTTAGTCCTGAAACAACAAGGGGTTTGGTGTAATAACAGGCCAAATAAAACGTACGGTATTCATGTTTAGTGTTGTAAAATCCACATGATCCTCAATTCATTCCCCTTCAGGAGAACCCGATTATGGGATTTACGCACCAAATTTATCTTCAAGAGCCCAAAGCAAGCACGGAGCTGTGTAGGAGAGAGCACACACACACACACACGCACGCACGCACACACCTGTACCTGAACACATCCCTAACTGTAGCCATACACACAGCTGTAGCTATAGCTAAACACACACACACACACACATACACCTGTAAGTGAACAGTTTAAAGGTTGCTACAGGTTGACATAGTTCTGTTGTAAATAAAACAATGTGGTGTCATGTTTCAGGTACACTGTGCTTCAATAAACGATCAGCGTCCTAGAGAGAACATGTGCACGCACACACACACAAATACACATCCTGGTTTTAGATACTAATAGTGTATTTTAAAAGAACAGTTCAATCGAGCAAGGCATGTCAAGTTAATAAACGTGAAAAAGGATTGTCCTTCAGTTTTAGTTCTTACTTAGCACTTTAGCTGCGAGGCTAACAAGTAATGAAAGACTATCTGGGACTGACAGACAGTAGCCACACCTTTAACAAAATTGGCAGGCACACAGGCCACGCCTTCTTCACTGAAACAAATAGATACATAGGCCACACCGCCTTTATTAGGAGTAAGCCAGAGAGGACACCTCCGTCATTTGGACAGGCACACTCAGGCCACACCTCCTTCATTTAGAATGAGCAGCGCCATTGAAAAAGAGAGTTGCGACAATCCCATGGACTTCTGTAGGAATCGGAGGATGCGACTGTTCGTTTCATACACTGAATAGTTCCAGCACTGAGCCCCATTCATTTCAATGATTACCAAACACGATGGCTGGTACGATGATGAAATTATTGCCTATTTTTTGTGGACAATTTGCACTCATTAGCTGACCTTTCGTGAATCTAGTCAGTGGTGGCATTTTATATAGCAAGCTTTAGTTAATGTTTATCGTTAGATAATAGCTAGTTAGAATCTAATTGCAGTTAGCAAGCCTGAGCAACACTTCACTCGCTTCCATAACCAGGTGTCAGTCGGCCTACATTTACCACAAATTAACTACAGTTATTGGCGTTTATTAACATACAAAATATACATTCGGTGATTAGATTTGTTGTTAAAGTTAGACTGTATTTGTATTAGCTCAGTGTACCTAATAAACTGGCAGTTGGAATTGCAGTCCAACTTTGATTAAAATTCATGAAACATTTATATGTGTACATAAGGATTTTGTTGAGTGCAACCTCAAGAGAACATTACAGTGTGTTTATTGGACCAACATCTGTTAAGTATTTGGATGACATTTCATTTTATATTATCTTAAGATTAAGATAAACATTTTTCTCTCTTTTAGGAGGTGATGGAGAAGTCTAAAGCAAGAGATTTCCCTATAGTCATTGATGCAATAAATCTCAAGCTGCTGGAAAGATGGGAAATTCTTATCATTTCTTCCTTTTATATATTTAATACAGGCATATAATACAACATAACCGCATGCACCTTTACACACATCAGACTGGTCTGTTATTACACACTGGCATTCTCGTGTTTAATTTAAATTACTTGGGCTCATTAAGACTTTCCTATTTTTTTTTTTTATTTCACTGATTAATTTCAGCCAAACTGAGTAGTTGCTTGCATTCGTTGATATTCACATAAGCATGCACAACAGGTGAATGTCTTAACATAAGATAACATTAGGATGGGAGTAATTATGACCACAGAAGCAAGAGAAAAATATTAATGCATACATACTTAAACTGTATTCTATGTTATGGGAGCAATCCCCTCTTCCTCCAAAAGTTAACACAGAAAAATTGAATAATGCTGTTTCTCCATCACTCCCCAAAAAAATGCTACTGTTAATGTAGTCGACGCAGTAATCAAAGAACATTATATGTTAATATTGTGATGGCACGTTTATAGCCAAAATGATAATCACGATTATTTTGATCAACATTGAGATCATGATTTTTTAATCACGATTATTCATTAATATTAGGAAGAACATTTTTATTGCACTTTCACATTTAAATAAACAAACCGCTGCTTTCAAATCCGTGTTGTGCTACATTCCCGCTAATGTACAAATCTTTGCATCAAAGTAGACTCGGCTTTAAAGTGCATCATCTCGTAGAGGCAAAATATAAATAAAATTGTACCCAAAATATAAGACAAGTAAAAATAAATACACCACCAACCAAATGAAAACATGCAATCCAATATAACAATATGCAACCAAATGAAAACAATTCAGGCGTATACAGAACTGTTTACAGGAGGAGAGACACAGCCAAGTCACCCAATAGAGAGGTCCAGGGAAGTTAGCATCACACTGGTTCCCTCAACAAATACCCAACAGGATTTTCCCATAGGCTTTTGGATTATCGCAAAAAATAAGTTCTGTGATTAAAAGTTACTACTAGCACTTTTTGTCCATCAAGATAATTTTCACAAATAAACAACATTTAAGAAGTTTGAAGCCTAAATACAAATTCCAGAAATAAAAAGCTAACCGTACGCTATTAACAAACTACACCACGGTTGCTCGACTTTAACGTCACCATCACCAAGCTTCTGAAAACTTTTCCAAACTTGGTTTAAAAACATTTTCCATAGTACGGATTTACTCACATTTTTTGGGGAATTGTGTACAGCACACCTGAACCAGTCTATCTGCAAAGTTTTTTCCTGTTCGGCATGATGTTTAATGCCCCCAACAATGCCTGTAGTGCCATTTAGCAACATGTTAGCAACTGCTTTTTTGAATACATGTAAAAGCTTTGTAAAGTGGGATATTACTGGTGTATTTTATGTCCTAGAATAAAATATGAAAAAATTTTTGAACTTCACCACAGACCTTATTTCAGGGTTTTAACCCCAAAAAAACCAAACAAAAAAAAAACCAACCCACCGACTTTGGGACGATTTAACCAGAAGTGTTAAAATGCTAACTTGTTTCCGGGTTTTGGCGTACAAAATGACGTCATCACTGTGCCACTCTATGGTGACTGGCTTTAGATTTAGGAAGCGCTTGATTTGACACGCAGCAGAGCTTTGTATGAGTGGAGGATGAACTTTAGATGTCAACGTCGCAGTCGATCACGTTCATGTAATCGTGGGCAGTTAAAATCGTAATCGAGATCAATATTCAATTAATTGTGCAGCCCTTGTTAATTTTACCAGAAATTGCTGCAAATATAGTCCCTGCTTCTGCTTGTCCCGCTTAAACACATTTGTTTGGAACTATTGAGAGCTACATGAACCACATAACTGCACTGCAGCGAGAGCAAAGCATGATGCAACTCTCTTTTTCAACAGCGCTGGGAATGAGACACTCAGGCCATACCACCTTCATCTGGAGTGAGACACAGAAGCTATACCTATTTTATCTGAAATGAGACACAGAGGTCACACCATTATTTGGAATGAGACACAAAGGCCACGCTTCCTTCACTAGGACTGAGGCTCAGGCCAAACCTCCTTCATTTGGAATGAGACATGGAAACCACACGTCCTTCACTGGGAAAAAAGGCCTGTTAAACACCACTCACTGAAGTTGTGTTTGTAAACAAGCTTATTTAGGCAGTGGCTGGATACGGTGCTGCCCAAGTGTTATCTCTCTCTCTCTCTCTCTCTCTCTCTCTCTCTCACACACACACGGCAATTTCTCAGTAA
The DNA here is from genome assembly GCA_012411365.1 of Ameiurus melas. Classification (NCBI taxonomy): domain Eukaryota; kingdom Metazoa; phylum Chordata; class Actinopteri; order Siluriformes; family Ictaluridae; genus Ameiurus; species Ameiurus melas. The sequence continues at coordinate 38,125,167 of CM022752.1, forward strand.
ATTTATATTACGTAGTCTAAGACAGACCCACCCTTCACTTATCTCTATTGGGTCACGTCGTATGATCATAAACAAGCTAAAAACAAAAACAAACTGGTAAAAAACACCCAAATTACATACGCTGCCTGCTTTTAACCTAATCGTCAGCGATAACGTGATAAAAGTAAACAAGTGTGTGTAAGAGGATTCCCCTCAAAAAAATCAGGTGAAGGCATGTATATTTTTTTATTTATTTTTTTTATTGATTTTTTTTCCTCCATCTGACTGCAGGCGGTGTGGAAAACTGCAGCTTGGTATTTATGTGCATGTCAATGGGAGACCATATGAGAGAGAGAGAGAGAGAGAGAGAGGAGAGAGAGAGAGAGAGAGAGAGAGAAAACGTACGGTGTGTTTGAAAATTGAGCCTTCACTTCTGCAACAGGGTTGCCAGCTCATAAATACCAGTAGGACTCTCTCTGTGTGCATGTCTGTGTGTGCACGCATGTATATTTATTTTCAGCCCTCTGAGAGAGCCATAATGTCAGTGTAATGACAGGAAAATGTCAGTTTCAATCTTCTAAGGAATTATGCTTGATGCCTCCGGAAAAGAGTTTTTTGTTTGTTTGTTTTGTTTTTTTACAGCTGGTTCAAAAGAATAAAAACTTCAACGTACCTCTAAGATTTTCCACATGAAAATGCAAAAACGATTAGAAAGTACTCTTGTCAGGACATAAGCCCAGTGATAATACGTCATAAAGTGTAACATCAAACGGCTCAAGAACAACAACAAGAGCTGTGTATTGAGCAGTAGAGAACATGAAATTACAAAAACACACCAACATGGTCAAAAGTTCTAAGATAAAAAAAAAAACCTGACAAATATGAGGACTTATTTTACTTGTGACTTGTTCGTTCAGCACATCCCACAGATGCTCGATCGGATTGGGATCTGTGGAATTTGGAGACCAAGTCAACACCTAGAACTCTGTCATGTTCCTTGAACCCTACCTGAACAATTTTTTGCAATGTGGCAGGGAGCATTATTCTGCTGAAAGAGGTCAGTGCCATTACGGAATACCGTTGCCATGAAGGGGTGTATTTGGTCTACCTAGACAATGTTAGGTGGTATGTATCATTGTAACATCCATATGAATGCCAGGACCCTAAGTTTCCCACAGAACATCGACCGGAGCATCACACTGCCGCAACCACTCTACTAGCCTTCTTCCCATAGTGCATCCTGATGATATCTCTTCCCCATGTAAGCAACACATACACACACAGCCGTCCACATGATATAAAAGAAAATGTGTTTCATCAGACCAGGCCTCTTTATTCCATTGCTCCATGGTCCAGTTCTGATGATCAGGTCCTCATTGTATGCACTTTCAGTGGTGGACAGGGGTCAACATGGGCCCTCTGACCGGTCTGCAGCTGCGCAGCCCCATACACAGCAAGCTGTGATGCACTATGTGTTTTGACACCTTTCTATCATAACCAGCAGTTGCTGAGTTGCTGGTAGCTCTTCTGTGGGATCGGACCAGGTGGGCTAGCCTTCGCTCCCCACGGGTGTCAATGAGCCTTATGCGCCTATGAGCCTGTCGCTGGTTCACCGGTTGTCCTTCTTTGGACCACATTTGATACATACTAACCACTGCCCAATTATTCTGCTTCCAACACGTCAACTTCGAGAACTGACTGTTCACTTGCTGCCTGAAATATCTCACCCCTAGAGAGGTGCCACTGTGCCAGATAATCAATCAAGTTATTCACGTCATCCGTCAGTGGTTTTAATGTTATGGCTGATTGTTTTATATATACACCAATGAGACAGTGTTATTGGTTGAACCATAATGATGTGGTGCAGATCACCAGCAGGGCTGTCACAATTATTAGTTCTAATTATTAGTTCTCACCTAACTTGTAATTGGGACCAACTGTAACCCTCCAGATGAATATAGTGAAACTAGTGTGTGTGTGTGTGTGTGTGTGTGTGTACTGTATATCTACAGGCGATGGATACGCAGTGAAATCTGTCAGCAGGTCAATTTTGTAATGATGCATACATTAAGTTCTACAGTGAAGAATCGTTCTGTCTCTTTTTTGTTTAGGAGATAAGCGGAGATAAACACCTCTGCGGCCTGGCAGGACACCCGAGCTGCTGCTCTGAATGGCTTGAAGTGTGACGACTGTCAGTTGGTGATCTGCTTGCACAAAACCTCCATTCCTGATTACATTTATGACCTGCCTCTCATATTCTTGTACTTTCTTTTATCTTCTGGCTATAAGGGACAATAATTTAAATAAAAACGAGCAGGAGATGAGATAAAACTCCTCCATGGGAATTTATCAAAAAAAAGTATTTGCAACCTAATTTTCCATTATGCAGTGTAGGCACTACTTGTGCGGCCCGCCCATGTAAATTAAGACCCTTAAGGCCCTTGTGGCACCTCTCCCACAGGGTTAACATTCAGAAAATAACGTTTAATTTCTCCCATTCACCGGCATTCTCACTACCACCGCTCGCTCTCTTCATTCGCTGTCTAGCTCACTTGACCACCACTGCTCTCTCTCTCGCTCCGTGCCGTCAGCTCACTCTTTAAATTAATTTTTTTTTTTTTTTAAAGAGTCGGGAATCTGACAACAAGCCTGACTTTACTTTTAACATTATGAAACGAAGAGAGATGTCCTCCCTCAATCATGGAGTAGACACTTTGTTTATAACTGTAGCACCCATCATACAACTAAGTATTGACAACACATTTAGTGTTTTACGAATTAGCTGTTCCTATTTTATCACTGTAGGCACAGACAGGCAAAAATTAACTAAATCGGTTTTATTTCTATTTTTAAAAAATAAGCAAAACAATGGTGGGCAAGTAATGTAATCTGTTTATGCCTGAATACCTGGCTGCATGCGTCAGGATCTCCATTAATGGATCTGGCCCTGAAGCATAACCCCGTACAGACAGGCTTTTGACAAGTTTTTTTCCAACCCAAGGAAAATAAAATGTTCCAGCATGCATTGCAAACTGTATAAATAATGGAAAATTGACTTTAATATTTAATTATTTATTAATTGATAGTTATTTATGTTGACATACAGATAGTTATTTGTTTGCAATAAACAGTTTATTCATAAACCTTTGTTTGATTGGTTATTTCTGAACCTGCATCGTGACACGCTGCGCCACCAACCACCACAAGTAAATTCTCAACCTGTGGGAAACACTGGTAATGACCGCACAAACTACATGAACTCAGGTTTGCATGAATTGACGCTTGAGGTTCTGCTGTACTAGGACGAATAACACCAACGAATACAAATTACAGACAAAATAATTCACCCGTATCACCCATGCACATCAGTTTAGGAACCCTGTAGGTTTTAGGGGTGTGTGGTCAGGGGCAGCGCATTGAGACTCAGACATTCTCCAGTCTCACGTTCAGCTGATTTAGGTCTGAAGATGTTTAAACTAAATTTGGGAAGAGCCGTGCATTATACTTACTGTGTGCGGGAATGTTCAGTAAGCTCTATTTCGCATAATTCCTGCACGTTGCATTGACAGAACTGAAAAGATCATGTGATTGTTTTTAACATATTGCATTTTACACTCTTACAAAAGTAACAGCAATGCCACCTCACAGCTCAACGGTTCCGGGTTCGATCCTGATCGGTTCTCACGAGGTCTGTGTGGGTTTGCTCTGGGTTCTCCAGTTTCCTTCCTCCTCCCAAATACATGCCTGCCTGAGAAACTTCCCCAAGGTGTGAATGTTTGTCTGGTGCACTGCGATGGGCTGGTGTCCCGTCCATGACATAAAGTTCTTACTGTTGAATGAGTGAGGGAGAGCACAAGCTCTCTTGTCCGGTTCCTCTTATAATTGTATTTATTTATTTTGATACAACTTTAGTCATCGATGAAATCACTATAAACCCATGAAAATGAATCATAGTAAATAAATAGTAGTATTCCTAATATTAAACTCTTTTTGGAAACAACGTGTAAAGAAATTAATGCAATGTTTTTCAGGGAGGCTCCATGCATGCGCAAAATAAGGGAAGGTCTAAACAGCACAGTAGTGACTTTTATACTGTTAACGGTTATACAGTTGCCATCGAAATTATTCAACCCCCATAGCAAATCAGGTTTATTGTCAAAAATTTCAGACTTTCATCTTGGGTTATTATGATCGATTAGTTTTAAAACCTTTTCTGAGTTTCCATCTTTTATTCCACAGTGCAGATAGTCTGAATAACTGTTCTTTTACCTCTGGGACATTTTAAATATCAGTATTTATTTACCGGGAGTGCAAAATGTGCTAAGTGAGCTAATCCTAACTCTAGGCTGTTAGGGTGGTACATAATGACCTTAAATGACATCCTGAATGATGAAATGGAGATGATTGGGTGTGGTTGTGTGCGTGTGTGTGTGTGTGTGTGTCTAACCTATGCCAATCTGCACAAAGCCGATAATGATGATGATTCCCAGAGCGAGAAGCTTAGCAGCAGCGAAGGCGTCCTGGACTCTGGTTGCGGCACGAACACTGTAGCAATTCACCGCTGTCAACAACACTAAGGGGAGAGAGAGAGAGAGAGAGAGAGAGATTATGGATTTGCACCTGAACATGACAAATATTGACAAAAAAAATTCCCCAACACATACACACATGCATGTTTTAGCATCTCAGTGTGGCAAAACTAGCTGTGAGGTGTCCGATATCCACGATATCTGATATCATGCAAACACGTGACCTGATAACAGAGCAGAATGAAATCAAAACTCAGCCCACTGAGCACCAATGCATCACACCGCAGATGATGCAACCCGTTTCCATGGAGATGCCAGCAAAAACCACAACAGTTGTTGCATCATCTCTCCACACCTAAGAAACTTTATGCAACTGCAGGGTTTCCATTGAGACTCGTTATTGTTTAAACACGAGTAAGAACCTAAAACATTATCATGTAATTGCAGGAGATAAATATCCATCCATCCATCAAACCTTTCAGTCATCCATCCATCCAACCCACTAATTTACTTTTCAGTTAATCTACTTATCCATTTATTTTTCCCTCATTTCATCTGCACATCCATTTAACCCTGCACATCCCTTCATCCACCTAGTTCGCTATCCATTCAGCCAGCCATCCCATCCACATTTTTCTTTTCAATTCATCTATCCACCCATCATTTTCTTTCCATTATCTAATTAATTTATCCCTTCATCCAGCCAGGCATACAGTTAGCCACCCATCCATCTTACTAATTAATTTAATCACTTATTTACTTTTCAATTTATCTACTTCTCTCTTTTCATCTACCTATCCTTTTACACATCCATTTAATACATTCCTTAATACATCCATACATCCAGATTTTCCTTCCTTTCCATGTAAGCATCCATCACCCATCCTTTGATTGATCCCTACTATCCACCAAACACTTAATTGTCCATTCATTTCACTAGAACTCCAACTTTTTGCCCATTCACCTGCCAGTTCATCTATCCACCTATCTACATCTCTATTCATCCATCAATCCAACCATTCAACCACAGGGAAGATTAATATCTATCTATTTAGTATCAGTCTAAAACTAACCTGCTTTGTGTGTGAAAGTGTGTGTACATGAGAGAGAGAGAGAGAGAGAGAGAGAGAGAGAGAAAAATAAAGTGTGTGTGTGAGTGAGACAGACAGAGAATGTGTGTATGAGAGAGAGAGAGAGAGTGTGTGTGTGTGTGTGTGCGCGTGTGAGTGAGAGAAAGACTGTGTGTGCGTGTGTGAGAGAGACAGAGTGTCTGTGTGAGTGAGTGTGAGAGAGAGAGAGAGAGAGAGAGAGAGAGAGAGAGAGAAAAGAGAGAATGTGTCTGGGAAGGAGTGTGTGTGAGAAAGGGAGAGAGTGAGTGTGTGTTTTCTGTGAGGCATCATGTGTTGAGCATTATAAGAGATCAAGCGATCTAATAAAGTCTTAACTGAAAGACACTAACACTTCAAAGCACATTAGCTGGAAATCTTCCAACTACCACACACAGACCCACACCCACACGCAACATACACACGCACACACCCCCCAAAAACAAATGAACCCCGCTCCCCACACACACACACACACTGCGGTTTCTATCTGCCTCGCTTCACCCGACACTGAATGCACTAATGAGCGAGTGGCCCCTCACTGACGAGCCGACCCACAATACACCGTGCTTCCTTACGCTCAGGCTCTCAGCGCTTCGTTGTGTAAAACAGGTCAGTGGAATAATACAGCTACACGCACATGCATCATAGAATTGTGGGTAATGGGGGTTAAGGGACCCGTACATACTGTAGAGTTAAACACTAATAACGTTTCTTTACTTTGAATCAGAAAACAGCAGGACAACCTGTCTAATCTTTCATCCACTCATCTATCTGTCTATCTATCCATCTATATCTCTACCGGCTCATTCAGCCACGTCTCCCTCCGCAGATCCCCCAACCGTGCTATCCGTTTCTCTCTCAATCTACCAATCCATTCGTTTTGCTTTTTTATTCTGAAGGCAAAAACGGTGGCAGCAACCAATGTATCCATCCATCCCTCCGTCTATCCTTCCGTCCATCTGTCTATCCATCCATCCCTCCATCCATCTGTCTATCCATCCATCCCTCATCTATCCTTCTGTCTATCCACCATCCCTCCGTCTATCCTTCTGTCTATCCACTATCCCGCCGTCCATCTGTCTATAAATCCATCCCTCCATCCGTCTATCCATCCACCCCTCCGTCTATCCTTCTGTCTATTCACCATCCCTCTGTCCATCTGTCTATCCATCCATTCATCCCTCCGTCTATCCTTCTGTCTTTTCACCATCCCTCTGTCCATCTGTCTATCCATTCATCCCTCCGTCTATCCACCATCCCTCCGTCCATCTGTCTATCCATCCATTCATCCCCCCTTCTATCCTTCTGTCTATCCACCATCCCTCCGTCCATCTGTCTATTCACCATCCCTCCGTCCATCTGTCTATCCATCCATTCATCCCCCCTTCTATCCTTCTGTCTATCCACCATCCCTCCGTCCATCTGTCTATTCACCATCCCTCCGTCCATCTGTCTATCCATCCATCCCTCCATCTATCCTTCTGTCTATCCACCATCCGTCCATCTGTCTATCCATCCATCCCTCCGTCTATCCTTCTGTTTATTCACCATCCCTCTGTCCATCTGTCTATCCATTCATCCCTCCGTCTATCCACCATCCCTCCGTCCATCTGTCTATCCAGTCATCCCTCCGTCTATCCACCATCCCTCCGTCCATCTGTCTATCCATCCATTCATCCCCCGTCTATCCTTCTGTCTATCCACCATCCCTCCGTCCATCTGTCTATTCACCATCCCTCCGTCCATCTGTCTATCCATCCATCCCTCCATCTATCCTTCTGTCTATCCACCATCCGTCCATCTGTCTATCCATCCATCCCTCCGTCTATCCTTCTGTCTATCCACCATCCGTCCATCTGTCTATCCATCCATCCCTCCATCTATCCTTCTGTCTATCCACCATCCGTCCATCTGTCTATCCACCATCCCTCCGTCTATCCTTCTGTTTATTCACCATCCCTCTGTCCATCTGTCTATCCAGTCATCCCTCCGTCTATCCACCATCCCTCCGTCCATCTGTCTATCCATCCATTCATCCCCCGTCTATCCTTCTGTCTATCCACCATCCCTCCGTCCATCTGTCTGTCTATCCATCCATCCATCCCTCCGTCTATCCTTGTCTATTCACCATCCCTCCGTCCATCTGTCTATCCATTCATCCCTCCGTCTATCCTTCCGTCCATCTGTCTATATATCCGTCCCTCCGTCCAGCTGTCTATGCTTCCGTCCATCTGTCTATCCAGCCATCCCTCCGTCTATCCTTGTCCATCTGTCTATCCATCCATCCCTCCGTCCATCTGTCTATCCATCCATCCCTCCGTCTATCCTTCCATCCATCTGTCTATCCACCCATCCCTCCGTCCATCTGTCTATCCATCCCCTTATCCATCTATTCCACCCAGCATCTCTCTCTCTCTCTGCATAAATATATTTTATTTATTTATTTTTATTTCTTCATTTCGCTATCTTTATCACATGATTTCTTTTTGGGAGGATTACTACAACAGCTAACACACTCAGAGACTGGAAGAGAACAATGAAGTGGCAGTGTGTGTGTGTGTGTGTGTGTGTGTGTGTGTGTGTTTAATCTTTGTCTAATCCGTACCGGCTAAACCAGTTCACAGGTCTGAAGTAAACGGTTCCCTCACACACACACACCTCTTCATTTATTTATGTTAATGATTAATTACTTGAACAGAACACTCGTGACATGTTCTTATTGTTCTTGTAATTCATTAGACAATTTATCGTGTTTAACGACTCTTTAAATAAAGTAATCGTAATTTTCGGAAAGCTCCACATTAATCCGTACCCATAACCGCACATATAATTAGCATTAAAATATATATTTCATTCATTTAACTGAACCAGAGGTCTAATAGTGATTCGGAGACTTACCCACGAAGGAATATCAGTTTGTTTCCTGTTCGTTTACACTGAAGCGCTGCAATCAGATGACTTTCTCTAACAATTAGCTAAATAACTGCGATCCTAATCATCGTTACTGTATAGATAAAAATTGAAATTTTGATGAGTATGTAAATAACTACAATAGATTACGTGGAATTTTGCTATGCGTAATGTTATATATTAGAGATGGCACTGATCCGATACTCCGGATATTTACTGGTCTGAAACAGCAACAACAAAAATGGATCGGATGTCGGAGTGAAAAAATTGGAACAGATCCTGTAACAAAAAGAAAAAGACTGGAAGTGGATTTAGAAACTGGAAATGTTTACATAGAAAGAGATTTGAGTGTGTGTGCGCGTAATATATATATATATATATATATATATATATATATATATATATATATATATATATAAAATAAATAAATGTACAGTATACGCTTTGTGGCTTTCGCCTCGCACCTCCGGGGCTGGGGTTTGAATCCTGCCTCTGCCCTGTGTACGTGGAGTTTGCTTGTTCTTCCAGTGTTTTGGGGAATTCATCTCCAGTTTCCTCTGACTGACATTTCCAAACTGCCCTTAGTGTGTGTGTGTGTGAGAGAGAGAGATTGTACTCTGCGATGGATTGGCACAAGATAGGCTCCAGTCTCAGAATCTGACAAGTTTACATAATTAATGTTGATTGATGTGTGCATTTAAATAAATAAATAAAAAATAGACAGACATACCGTACATCATCATGGCTTTAGTGTTTTTATTATTAATATTATTATTATTATTCCCCCTCCCTGCACCAGCGCACTACATGTAAAATAAGAGGCTCGCGCGCCCTACCTAGTGCACTTACTTTACAGTGCATCACATCACAGCGACATGACGAAGCGCGCGCCAGGGCTTTCCCTCTCTTCCACGCGCGGAGAGGATGATGAAACAACGCGAGGAGTTTTCAACACAACGCCGTAACGCCGTTCCCCCTGTTCCCCCCCTCCCCCATGCATCCATCCATACATCCATCCATGCGGTCATGACGCACGTGAGACACTTTAACGCGTTATTGCGTCATTTACCCTGAATACACGCGCTCGAAAATGGAACAAGCGCGAGCGATGTGGATGCTCGAGCACAAAGTTTTACACACGTGTGTGTGTGTGTGTGTGTGTGTGTGTGTGTGTGTGAAGTGAACACATGGGGAATGACGAAATAAATACAATGGTGTGCTCCTGAAACTGTGTATGAGATGCGTCAGGTCAGTGTACTCACGGATGCACAGGCACGCGACTAGCTTGGCGCCGGTCTCAGGCACCGGACACACCGGGAACAAAGGCTTGAGCAGGTACGTGGCGAAGACGTACGCGACAATGTACTGAGACGAGGGTCTAATGATGAGCAGCTCGATCCAGAGCTTGAGGAAAGCGAGCAGCGAGCCGTACACCTCCAGGATGTAGGCGTAGTCGCCGCCGGACTTGGTGATGGTGGTCCCGAGCTCGGCGTAGCACAGCGCGCCCACCGTGGAGAACACGCCGCACACTGCCCACACCACCAGGGACAGGCCCACCGAGCCCGCCTCCTTCACCACGCCGGTCGGCGTCACGAAGATCCCTGAGCCGATGATGGTGCCCACGATGATGGCCACGCCGTTCACCAGCGTGATGGTGCGCTGCAGCACCACCGTCTCCTCTCCGTCCGCTGCCGCCGCGGGACCACCGGAGCCTGACGCGTCGCCGAGCATCTTCTCCGCCGCCTGCTGGTTCTCGTCTTCGTCGGGGTGCCCCGAATTTCTCTTCTTCACGCTCGACATTTTCTGTCCTTTCGGGTTTGAGTTACGTTAAGTGAGTGACTCCCAGAAGCGTGGCAATGTGAAGATGCACTTCAACGAGGAAAAGCCCTTAAAGCAGAGCATCGCTTCCTCCCGCGTCATGTTCCTCCCGCCCCTTACACAGCTGCAAGTGGGGAGTAGCGCAACGCTCCTCTTGTTTCCCTCTAGCGTCACTACCCGGTATTGCAGTTCACCCTCTGTGTCCCTCTAGCGGCATTACATGGTATTGCAATTCTCTCTGATGAAATCACCCCCGCGACACTGAAGAAGGAGTAAGCGGTAGAAGATGGATGGATGGATGGATGGATGGTGAACTCACCCGTCGGGGCCATGTGTGTGCGGAGTTTGCATGTTCTCCCCGTGATGCGGGGGTTTCCTCCGGGTACTCCGGTTTTCTCCCCCAGTCCAAAGACATGCATGGTAGGCTGATTGGCATGTCTAAAGTGTCCATAGTGTATGAATGGGTGTGTGAGTGTGTATGTGATTGTGCCCTGCGATGGACTGGCACCCTGATGCTTCCTGGGATAGGCTCCAGGTTTCCCCACAACCCTGAAAAGGAGTAAGTGGTAGAAGATGGATAGATGGATGGATGGTGAAATCAAGAATAAAAAAAAAACCAAGATGAACAGGCTTGTGTAGAAAAACAGGAAATATTAACTTACTGGAAATTTTCTTTAGGTTAGCGTTTACTCATTAGTTCGTTTACTCTCAATAGGATAGTTTGCTAGGTTAGTTTTTGCTTGCTATATTAACTTTCACGCAGTACCATAGCTTTGCCTCATTAGTTAGTTTTCAATATCTAGTTTAGTTTTGGCTGACTAGTTAACTTTGCTTACTTACTGTAAACTTTGCTTAGTTTACAAACCCACAGACTGTTCCCTTAGAATTACACTTACTTTACAGTTCCGTTGGCCACATCCATTTCCCTTAAAGGATAAATATTATGTCGAAGCTCAAAAGTTCAGAGTGATGTTTTACAAGCACAGTTCCCCAAAACCTTTCATTTCTATCATGATATTTATATATTAGTCATTTTGGAACATTGTTCGCTTTTAAAATGATGGTGATGTATAGTGAATCTCAGCTTGTGAATGGAGTGCAACCACTTTTGTAGAGAGTTGGGCATTAGCATGTTAATAACCTCTGAATCGAGCACACCCACATTGTGTCAGTGTGCAGTTATACGGAACTACACAGTGCATAGAGAGGTGGATTTTGGGTCGAGGTTAAAAATAAATCTCAGAAACATCAAGCGCTTTTTCGTGGAAAAACAGAGTGTTGTTTTACTGTTAACGTTACACAAGAGAAAGCTGAAAAGGGAACGGGGCAATTGCACAAGCTGGCATCTCTCGTCTAATTTTCTCTTTTACGCTGCACACAGATATTGGGACGTGATTAGCAAGTTGGATATGAATGAAGTTACGGACAAGTTTATTCATAAGGAACATTTACATAAGAAACGTTACAAATGAAAGCATGAAAATCCAGTAAACTGGAGAAATGTTCATATCCTATGTCTCGCACATGAGTTTGTGTACAAGGAGACTCACTAATGTGAACCTCGATTGATTGGCTTCAAATCGTATAATAGTTGATGAGTTTATGTGATTTTATAGACGGATTATGCTGTCGAGTTTAAATCACTTACAATGGATATAAAAGTCTGTGAAATCACAACGTATAAAAATGAAGACAGAAACAACAGAAAAATAAGAAAAATAAAATACTTATTCAATAAAATTTTATTTGTACTTTTAACAGTGGACATTGTCTCAAAGCAGTTTTACAGAAATATATAATCATAGGGTACAGGATTTATGTGTGTGAATTTAACCCTATTGAGCAAGCCGGTGGTGAAGGTGGCAAGGAAAAACTCCTTTTATATGAATTCAGTTTTTTTTTTTTTAATCTAATGCACTGTTCACTAAAGGAGACTTGAGTGCACAATTGTATGTGGTAATTGCAGTCCTAAGGCCATAGCAGCAACCGTAATCTCTGCAACCAAAGCGAGAATGTCCATGTGGAATTGAGGTCCAAAACCATTTCCATGGTACTTTAAGTGGCACCATCCTCAGCAATCTCCAGGCTGCACTGCTTGGGGTTGTCCTCAATGGCAGAATGTAGCCTCCAGTTGATGAGATCTCCATCCAGAGGTAGGGCATCAGGATAGATCAGACAGGTCCAGAAAGCAGAAAAGGTCAGGATCACTGGCATCTCCATAAAATCATGTGTATCTCAACAGAAGGAGAGAGGGAGATAGAAGTAAAGGGAGGGAGATATTATTAGGTTTGCTTAGTATACTGTAATGGATAAGAGTGTGTACGTTGTGTGAAAAATAAGGTATAATCATGGTAAGCTTGACTAAACAAAAATGTTTTCAACCTGGATTTAAACACTGAGACTATGTCTGAGTCCCGAACACTAATTGGAAGACTGTTCCATAACTGTGGGGCTCTATAAGAGAAAGCCCTTCCACCTGCTGTAACCTTCGCTATTCAAGGTACCGTCAAATAGCCTCCATCTTTTGATCTATGTAGGCATGGCGGATCATAGAAAACCAAAAGGTCACTTAGATACTGTGGTGCGAGACCGTTTAGCGTTTCATAGGTTAATAAGAGTATTTTATAGTCATTGCGCGATTTCACTGGGAGCCAATGCAGTGTTGATAAGATGGGGGTGATCTGGTCGTATCTTCTGGTTCTAGTTAGGACTCTAGCAGCTGCATTCTGGACTAACTGGAGTTTGTTTATGCCCCTACTGGAACATCCAGACAGTAAGGCATTACAGTAATCTAGTCTAGAGGTGATAAAAGCATGAACTAATATTTCTGCATCATATATTGACAATATATTTCTTATTTTAGAAATATTTCTGAGATGAAAGAAGGCTATCCTAGTAATATTATCTACATGAGGTCTTTTACTCCTGCACATGATGAAACAGAAAGACCATCCAGAGTTACTATGCGATCAGAAAGCTTACTTCTAACTACACATGGTCCTAATACAAGTAGTTCTGTCTTATCAGAATTGAGAAAAGGAAGTTAGTTAGCAGCCAACGTCTAATGTCCTTTAAACATTCCTCAACTTTATTAAGCTGCTGTCTGTCCTCTGGCTTCACTGAAACATGCAGCTGTGTATCATTAGCATAACAATGGAAGCTAATTCCATGTTGACAAATAATTTGACCTAAAGGTAGCATATATAAAGTAAAAAGCAGTGGGCCTAAAACAGAACCTAGTGGAACACCAAATTTAACCTTGGTATGCGTGGAGAAGTCTCCATTTACATCTATGAACTGATAACGATCTGTCAAATAAGACCTGAGCCAGGAAAGGACTGTTCCCTTAATGCCAACAACATTTTCTAATCTATCAAGGAGAATAGTATAATCTATAGTATCAGGTCATTTACCACTGTGGCGCAGTTGGTAGAGCGGGTTGTCCACTAATTGTAGGGTTGGCGGTTCGATTCCCGGCCCGGCCCACTCCACATGCCGAAGTGTCCTTGGGCAAGACACTGAACCCCAAGTTGCTCCCGATGGCAAGCTAGCGCCTTGCATGGCAGCTCTGCTACCATTGTGGTGTGCGTGAATGGGTGAATGAGACACAGTGTAAAGCGCTTTGGATAAAAGCGCTATATAAGTGCACATTTACCATTTACCATTTAACAAGTGTTGTCTCTGTGCTATGATAAGCCCTGAATCCTGACTGATACATTTCAGGAATATTACTTACAATAACCTGGTTACATAAGTGTACACACCCTTTTATAATTAGGGACGTGGCTGTGTTCAAAATGATCTCATGTTCAAAAATAATTATCATACAGCTGTCATCAACTAATGACAAGTACTGATTACTCTATGCATATGACAACACTCTTGCATATTCTTCACATGTCTGGGCTAAGGGGTAGGGTAGTAAGACCGAAGCTCTTTCTCAAAAAGGCTCAGATAAATCATCCCATCCATGTGGCAAAATGTGTTATGGTCTGATGAGACCAATTCCAAAAGTGAAGCATGGTGGTGGCAGCATCATGCTTTATAGCTGCTTTTCTTGACCCAGATCTGGGGCTTTTATTAAGGTTGAGGGAATAATGAATAGCTACAAATACCAGTCGATTTTACAGCAAAATCTTTAGGTATTTGCTAGTAGGCAGAAGATGAAAAGGAATATCAGTGCTTGAATTAATTTCCTCACAAATTCAGGCTGCAAAAATTCAGGTCTTCACATTCAGGTTGCAAACATTCTGGTCTTAAATTCAGGTCTTCAAATTCAGGTCTTCAAATTCAGGTCTTCACATCCGGGTCTCACAGGAAGAGCACTACATCTCTGTTCGCACCAAAACTGTGTTTATTGCCATAAAGCTCTATCTTAGTTTCATCTGACCATAGAACCCGATCCCATTTGAAGTTCCAGTAGTGTCTGGCAATCTGAAGATGCTTGAGTTTGTTTTTTGATGACAGTAGAGACTTTTTTCTTGAAACCCTCCAAAATAATTTGTGGTGATGTAGGTGAATTCAGATTATAGTTTTGGAGACTTTCTAAGGCCAAGACACAACTAACTTCTGCAATTCTCCAGCTGTGATCTGTGGAGATTTTTTGGCTACTTGAACCATTCTCTTCACAGTGTGTTGAGACAATATAAACATACGTCCAATTCCAGGTTGATTCATAACATTTCCAGTTGACTGGAACTTCTTAATTATTGCCCTGATTTCCCTGGAAATGAGCATTTTCAATGTGTTTGCTAGTTTCTTATAGCCACTTCAAATTGTGTGAAGCTCAACAACCTTTTGCCAAACATCACAGCTATATTCCTTGTTCTATATTCCCATTGTTATGAGTGACTAAGGGAAACTTCCTGTTCCTAGTCACCAAGATATACTTAAAAAATGTCAAACATCAATGGGACTATACTTCAAATATATTTGAATTCATAGGGGTGACAATAATTATTACACACCTATGTTTAACAAAGATTTTTTTTCATAAACATATGTTGTATTTGAAATTGTTTGATATCCATGAGAGCAGAGTATTTTAACAAAAGATCAAAGAGTTAAACAATAAAGACAAATTTTCACAGGCTTCTTTGCTCATATTTACCAAGGTGCCAATATTAGTAGAGGGCACTGTAGATCTGACTGGTGCTTATCAGCATACAAATGAATCCGACGAAAATCAGCGTTACCAAAACTTTTACAAGTCTGGCAGGAATTTTGTTGTTCTGATAGCAACATAAGCAAGTAACTTTTATATTCAGTTAATTTATTTAATTCATTATTTTTTTGTACATGAAATGTGAACTGACCACAATGTTCTTTACATTTGCACTGGAACTATGAGGCTAATGCAGCTAATGTAAAGAAAAGCTTGTAGCCACTGGTCTAGCATCATGCAATCTACATAATTGTTTGCACTGCTGAAAAATGCTATTTGGTTTAATTTTGTGCAACTGGTTCTATGTCTGTTATTTCTCAGCTTGGCAACTTTTGGTATAAAAGGAATGTTTTGCTGATCTATTGCTTTTTGTTCTCCTTTTTTTTTTACCAAATAAAAATAGAGGATGGCAGTCAGTTACTTAGCTCCTCGTGGATGTGTTAAGTCATGTGTCAAACTTAATGCTCCTGACAAGAGCCATGTTCTGGTAAACATGTTTGGTAATTTATGCCTAATTTATTAACCTTCAAATCTTCATTGTTTAGTTCCCTTTGACCTACAAAAAGTTTTACACACAAATTTACTAAATGATTGACAAATGAGGCCTTATGTTCTGACCATAAGCAACCTAAACAAGTCATTTTTACATTCAGTTATTTTTTACATAAAGTCCAATTATGAAGATAGGAATTTGTCTTACTGAAGAGAGCGAAAGGTAAGACAATTTTAGTTGATCAAGTTCAGTTATGACACTTCTGTTGATCAAGTTCAGTTAAGTCACTTCGCTTCTGTAGTTTAGCACTGGATATACAGTACAAGGCTACTTTAGAACATCTTATGGCCACCAGTTTAGCACTGGAATGGAATGGAAACTCTGTGATGGGTAGTGCACCATGCTAAACTAGTTAGCAGTGTTAACCTTGGACCTACAGTGCTTAATGAAAGAAGTAAGCATCTGTCAGTCTTGGCTAATCAACATTTGATGTAAAAGGGAAATTGCATAAACGTTTTTGTAGATCTTTTACATTTTGTTCTGCTTTTTATTTCTGTGAAATAAATATTGACAATGACGGTCAGTTTCTTAGCTGCTCATGGATCCATTAAGACACACGTCAAACTTGAGGTCTACAGGACAAACCTGGCCAGCTGAGTCAATTCGTTCCGTCCATATGAACATGAAAAAATTCAAACCCTGAATATATTATAGTACAATAAAATAATATATAGAGAAATGAAAACAGATTTAATATTAACTCATAAAAGTTTAACTAGTATTTTTTTTTCCAGACAGTTCCAGACTCAATCCACACAGCCACCCACAACTGCATTAATCTAGTAATGCATTAATTTATCTATAATATTTGCATAAATATGACCTAAAACATCATCAGATTTTCATACAAGTCCTAAAAGTAGATAAAGAGAACCAAATTAAACAAATAAGTTTAATACTAACTTTACATATCTGTGACTGGCAAAAGTAGGCGAACCTTTGCCTGTGACAGCCTTGTGTAGCAATAACTGCAACTAAACATTTCCAGAAACTGTTGATTAGTCCTGCACATTAGACTGGAGGAATTTTAGGTCATTCCTCACATGAACTGTTTGCTTCAGGTCTTTCCACAACATTTTGGACATGTTGGACAGGACTTTGACTTGGCCATTTAAAAACATTAACTTTATTGTTTGTTAACCACTCTTTGGTAGAATGACTTGTGTGCTTAGGGTCATTGTCTTGCTGCATGGCCTACTTTCTCTCGGGATTCAGTTCACAGACAGATGTCCTGACATTTTCCTTTAGAGTTCGCTGGTATAATTCAGAATTCATTGTTCCATCACTGATGGCAAGTCGTCTCAGACCAGATGCAGCAAAACAGGCCCAAACCATGATACTACCACCACCATGTTTCACAGATCGAATGGTGTTCTTGTACTTGAATGCAGTGTTCGCCTTTCTCCAAACATAACACTTACATAACATTTAAAACAGTATGTTCTATTTTGATCTCATCCATTCACAGAATATTTTTCAAATAGCCTTCTGGCTTGTCCATGTGATCTTTAGTAAACTGCAGAAGGGAAGCAATGTGCTTTTTGGAAAGCAGTGGCTTTCTCCTTGCAATCTTGCCCTGCCAACAATAGTTGTTTATGTTCATGTTCATGTTCAATGTTCATGCCCTGATGGTGGACTCATGAACATTAACATTAGCCAAACTGAAATAATTGTTTTTGGCCCCCTGAGACTGAGAGATGGTCTCATTAATGAGCTTCGTATCCATTTCCCCTCAATTACTTCCCATGTTAGGAACCTTGGCATCATTCTGGATTCAGAATTATGATTAACCAAGCAAATAAATTTGGTCGTTAAGAATAGTTTTTTCAACTTCGGACTATTTCTAAATTTTTTTTTGTCTTTCCAAGATTTGGAGAAGGTTATTCATGCTTTTATCACTTCGCGTTTCGATTATTGTAGTTCATTATACTTGGGTCTTCCTCAGTCATCTCTGTCTTGTTTCCAGATGGTTGCAAAGCTGCAAGGCTGTTGATGAGGGCAAAGAAATTAGATTGTGTCAACCCAATTTTAGCATCGCTCCATTGGCTCATGGTCCATTTTAGGATTGTAAGATTCTGATGTTTGTTTTTAAAACTCTTAATGATCTTCCTATCTCAAAGATATTCTTACACCACATTCATCGAACAGACTTCTAAGATCTTCTGATAGGGTTCTTTTGCTTTTTCAGTTGCTGCCCCTCGCCTATGGAATCAATCAACTTGCACCTTCTATTACCAATAGAGGCTTAAAACATATCTCTTCTCACAGGCGTTTTAATATAATTTTTACTATTGTCTATTGTCTGTTTTCTATTTTTACTTTCCTTACTCTGTTCAGAACTTTGGTCAGCTTTGCTGTGTGAAACCTGCTATATAAATAAAACTTACTTACTTAAAATGTACTGTACTGAAAATGAGAGAGGAGTTTATTTGCTTAGAAGTTACTCTGGTTTCCTTTGTGACCTCCTGGACTATTACACGTCTTGCTTTTGGAGTGATCTTTGTTGGTCAACCACTCCTGGGGAAGGTAACAATGGTCTTGAATTTCCTCCATTTGTACAAAATCTGTCAGACTGTGGATTGGTGGAGTTCAAACTCTTTAGCGATTATTTTGTAACCTTTTCCAGCCTGATGAGCATCAGCAGCTCTTTTTCTGAGATCCTCAGAAATCTCCTTTGTGCATGCCATGATACGCTTCCACAAACATGTGTTGTGAAGATCAGACTCTGATATATCCCTGTTCTTTAAAACCTGACTGTAATCCGATTGATTGAAAACACCTGACTCTAATTTGACCTTCAAATTAAACTGCTAATCTTAGAGGTTGACGTACATTTGCCACTCACCGATATGAAATATTGGATCATTTTCCTCAATAAATAAATGACAAACTAAAATATTTTTGCCTCATTTGTTTAGTTTGGTTCTCTTAACCATTTTCAATGATAATAATACATTGAAAAATGACTAGCTTTAGTTTATGTCTTTTGAAATGCTCACAAAAATGTTGATGTGGCCCGGGATCAGGATCTGAGATTGAAACCACTGTTAAAAGCTAGAAAATTCCTCCAAAAGTGTTTTTGCTGTTAGTAGTTTTCACGTGTAGCTAAATAACGTAAATGCTATATGTTATGTCTATGGGTTTTTCCCTCTTAATCCAATCACCCTAAGGGAATGATTTTGTTTCATTTCATTTCTAATATGCTGCACTGTCAAATCTCCAGGTTTTGGTTTTTCAGAATTCTTCATCCTGTCTGGGAACGTCTTCATCCCTCCCAACCCCCCCTCATTTCCTGAGTTCAGGTAAAAGCGTGATGGAAGCCGACTTACGCTGACCCTAAAGGTCTTTGAGATATTGGATTGAAACAAAAAGCAAACAGTTTGGATCCACCTGCTGTGATGCTGCACTGGCACACTCACACGGAGTGTATTTCAGCATCCACTCTCACCACACTCCAGGGGGGAATACCTCTGTGTGTACGTGTGGGAAAAGTATGTCTGCTTATGAACTGTTCTGTTATGCTTTCTTTTTACTGACACATTAAAATAAATAGAGAAAAAAAAACAGGCTAAAGTACACATCTTAGTTTTATTCTGTTATTCACATGAGTATTTTCACTTTTTAATCAGTGGAAGATTCCCACGGTCCTGTTTCACACACATCTCTTGTGAACATTACACTGATTATGTAATGCAGTACATTTTATTTACATGATACCAAGGAATCCAGAGTACACTACTTTCAGTAAAAGTTTTATTTATTCTGGTCACTGGGTCAATGTGGTTTAAATGACTGATTTATTTACTGTATATGCAT
This sequence comes from Ameiurus melas, assembly GCA_012411365.1. NCBI lineage: Eukaryota > Metazoa > Chordata > Actinopteri > Siluriformes > Ictaluridae > Ameiurus > Ameiurus melas. Next base: position 38,145,045 of record CM022752.1, read on the forward strand.
CTTGAGAAACAGAAGCAACCAAGTTCATTAGAAAATATTGCAGGTGGTACAAGCTAAACATAACATTATATTTAACTATACATACATACATACATACATACATACATACATACATAAATAAACAAATAAATAAATAAATAAGTAAATAAATAAATACATGCAGAAGTGAACGGGATTATTCAGATTTTTCTAACCTGAGATTTCATACATACTGGGATACATACATAAACCATTACACTGTAACTTACAAATTTGCTGTAATTTTCTTGTAAAATCCATAATAAAGAAAAATCAACAATCCCTGTCATCAAGACCTCAGAGCATGTAAAACTCTGAGGAGATTAATAATACAGTTACGTAGGTTTCTTTCAAAACCTGTTCTCATCATATGAGGATTCAGACCCAGAAGATATCAACGCCTTCTTCAACAGCATCACTCTACCAAAATTAAACATACATATACAGTATCTCACAAACGTTAGTACACCCCTCACATTTTTGTAAATATTTGATTATATATTTTCATGTGACAGCACTGAAGAAATGACACTTTACTACAATGTAAAGTAGTGAGTGTACAGCTTGTGTAACAGTTTAAATTTGCTGTAACCTCAAAATAACTCAACACACAGCCATTAATGTCTAAACCGCTGGCAACAAAAGTGAGTACACCCCTAAGTGAAAATGTCCAAATTGGGCCCAATTAGCCATTTTCCCTCCCCGGTGTCATGTGACTTGTTAGTGTTAGAAGGTCTCAGGTGTGAATGGGGAGCAGGTGTGTTAAATTTGGTGTCATCGCTCGCACACTCCCTCATACTGGTCACTGGAAGTTCAACATGGTACCTCATGGCATCCTCAAATGGAAGGTGGAGGAGCACAAGGTCTCTAACATCCACCAGCTCTGTGATGTCATCATGGAGAAGTGGAAGAGGACTACAATGGTAGCAGAGCTGCCATGCAAGGCGCTAACTTGCCATCGGGAGCAACTTGGGGTTCAGTGTCTTGCCCAAGGACACTTTGGCATATGGAGTCACCCGGGCTGGGAATCGAACTGCCGACCCTACGATTAGTGGACAACCCACTCAACCACTTGAAAGCACACCGGCTCTGGTGAACTCCATGCCCAAGAGGTTTAAGGTAGTGCTGGAAAATAATGGTGTCATAAAAAATATTGACACATTTTGACATTTTCACTTAGGGGTGTACTCACTTTTGTTGTCAGTGGTTTAGACATTAATGGCTGTGTGTGGAGTTATTTTGAGGAGACAGCAAAATTACACTGTTACACAAGCTGTACACTCACTACTTTACATTGTAGCAAAGTGTGATTTCTTCAGTGTTGTCACATGAAAAGTTATCAAATATTCACAAAAATGTGAGGGGTGTACTCATTTTGTGAGATACTGTATACACACACACACACACACACACAGACACGCACACACACACACACACAGCTTATATAGTAGAACCCCTTTCACCATATGCAACAAACTCCAATCCTGGACCACACAACATTTTTTTTTAAATTGCAGATTTATGCTGGTGGCATATGTTTAACATAAATGACTAAAAAGTAGAGGAATATTCCTTGCACTGACATAATGTTTCAAAAGGTCAGGGTGCGTGTTTAAAAGGGTGTGTTGCTCTCTGCTGTCACATCCAGCTTTGAATGATATATGAGGAATAAAACACAATGGGGCATGTTGTTACAGGAAAATAATATAGCCCGATATGTCGCAGAGGGATCTTGTTTATACTTGATACATGATTTTGCCTGCATATGCAGAAGTAGCGGCAACGTGAACAGTATTGCTCACTCACTCACTTTGTATCTTATGTACATAGTACGGATTAAAAACGACCCTGGCATGGCAGAGCCAAAACAGTCATTTCAGGTTTTCACTATTAAATGGTCAGCGATTTCATGCACACGACATTAAAAACACTGTTGAGCTCTGTCTCTTTAAAACTTTCCACCTTCATCTTGACTGTTGTCATAAGCCACGTCTCAAGTCTAAAACTCTGAATTTACATTCGAAAGTATTTACTAATCTAAAAAATCCAGAAAACAGGTTTACAAAACTGAAAAACTTTGAAGGCAATAGGAAAGATTTTTAAAATCCAAATGCTAACTGTAATATGGAAACAGGTTAGTGTTAGTATTTAATAATGAGAAGAACAACAAAGGAGGACTAAATCTCGAATATGATGTTCAAAAGGCACATATGGTTGTGATGGTCAACTGTCCTCAAACCTTTGGCCGTACAGGGTATGTTGTAGGGGAAATCCCAGCATCTCACAATGTAGTGAGTATGGCCTTTCAAGACTGTGTGAAGGCACTCCTTTACCTTTATACCCACTGCAAACATTAAAAAGACTTTTTTTTTTCACAGGAGCTTTTCACAGTTTTGATTTTTCCCCCCATTTTGGAACTGGAAATTGACCTGCAGACCTGCAATTGAAGCAGGTAATGCTTATAATAAACACATCTCATAGTGGGATGGAAATGTATTTGGTGTATTTACAACCCCAAATCCGAAAAAGTTGGGACAGTATAGAAAATGCTACTTAAAACAAAGAGAAGTGACTTGTAAATGTACTTTGACTTGTATTTAAACAAAAACGGTATAAAGACAAGGGCATGGGAATACTTTGGTAAACCTTTATCAGCAACACCATTCGCCGCTGCATCCACAGATGCAAGTTAAGGCTTTACTATGCAAAGCAGAAGCCAAACATCAACTCTGTCCAGAAGCGCTGTCAACTTCACGTGTCCTCCGGGCCAAAGAGAAAAAGGACCATCCATGGTATTGTCAGCATCAGATCCAAATGCCAGTGTCTGTCATAGTATGTGGGCATGTCAGTTCCCATGGCATGGATAACTTGTACATCTGTGAGGGCAGCATTAATGCACAAAGATATGAACACATTTTGGAGCAACATGTGCTGCCATCCAGAGCAAGACAACGACAAACCACATTCCGCCCGGATTAAAAGACAGTGAACAGAGAGTGTGGGTGCTAGTATAGCCGGCTGCAGTCTTGACTTGTCTCTGATTGAGAATGTGTGGTGCATTAAGAAGCACAAAATAAGGCAACAAAGGCCCCGTACAATTGCGCAGCTGAAGAAATGCATAATGGATGAACGGGGGAAAATTCCCCCAAACGCTTGTGACCAAACGCTTAATAAGTGTTATTAAAAAAAAACTTGATGTTACACAGTGGTAAACCGTCGACTGTCCCAACTTTTTTGGAGTGTTTTGCAGTCATCAGATTTGAAATTAGTGTATATTTTCAAAAAAAAAATTAAATTCACAAAGTAAAACATCAAATAATGTGTTAATAATGTGTTTTCAATATAGTACAGGGTGAACTGAATTTTCAAATGACAAATGTTTTTTTTTTTTTTTAGGGTTGGGGTTGTATTTATTTGAATTATTACCTTAGGTTATTAATTTCATTCTGAGTTTCAATAAATCATTCCATTAAAGCCCTCCAATGTAATTAGGTCTATTTGTAATTATTTATTTATTTGTTTATTTATTTTTTTATAAATTAAGTCAGCTGATATTTTCAGTTCTGGGAATTTTTAGCTTCTGAAAATTGCTATTGCTGACAAAATTGGACATATATTTTGTTCATAATGGTCGTGCCTTGTTTTTTTTGGTGTATTGAAATTCGGTGTGAGGCATTTTACTCTCGAGTGTCAGCAGCATTTACACCTAACTCTTAGAAGGTTTTTCAGATCCAGAGGGATCCATACTGCAGGGGTCCTCATGGAGTAAAATCAGGAAAACTAAAAAAAATATATTTTTTTATCCTTTCCACTTGCAAGCAAAGAGAGAATGAATATCTGGATAGAAGTTCTGATAAGGCTTAGCTTCCTTTTTATAGAAGCTGATTCGGCTTTTCTTCAAAAAAGCAGCAAAAAAGGAAGCCCGTGGAGGAACACATGAAAAAAGGGAAAAGATTTTTGGATTAGACACATGCTATGTGCAATAGTCTGCGAGAACAGGACTCTGCAGACACATGGCAATGTTTGCTAGATAAAAAAGTCCATTTCCTGACCTTCCTTTGAGACAGTCCTCTTTGCTGCACAGCGTCTGGGCTTGTAACTGGCCTTCTCATGGAGAAACTAATACACAAGTAAACAGTGATCTCTAAATATACGAATGTGTAAAATAAATAAATATGCTTGTGTAAAATAAACATTAAAAACAATAATTAAGCATTAACTAAAGCAATGGGAGAAACTATTTACTACTTTTTTCTCCTCCATGTTTGTCAAACTTTTTTTGACACCCCTAGGAATATTTTAAAGATATACCAACAATGGTCATCCTTGAAAAAAACTTATTATTTGAAAATTATTCTTAGTCATAAAGAACTATCATTTGATTTCTTTTCCCTTTTTTTTTCTTTAAAAAAAAAAAAAAAAAGTTATTAATACCATCACCACTAGATTTATCAAAATGAGGAAATGAGCTGGAAATGAGCTGGCCTGGATGGTAAGTTTCGGGAATGGTCTCTCAAACATATTTCCTAACTCCATGTTTTGCACATTAAGCATTTTCTGTTGCTCACTGACCACAAAGCAGAATATTTGAGCTTTCACCCACAAATACAGTGATACCATACAGGAAACCAAACTCCACGTGGACCAGTTCTACAAGGATGTTATTTATTTGTCCCTCTGGGGGAAACCATAAAGGTTCTGTGTAGAACCCTAAAACAAGATGTATTGGTTCCTTTCAGAAAGGGTTCTACAGTAAGTAGAACACCTAAGTACTCTTAATTATCCAGAACCATTTAAAGGAGAACCTTTAAGAACCTAGTTTTTTAAAATACATTAAATGAGAATCCTTATTTATACTATGAACCATTGAAGAAGGCTTTCTTCTAAGAGTGTGTTTACATTAACAAAAAACTTTTTTTTTGGAAAGCGAATAACACTTAAATATACAATGAACCCTTAAAGAACGCTTGAAGAGCCCTTATTTCTGAGTGTATGTATTAACTGGGAACCTTTTTGGAAGCTAAGGTCCATTATTTTTTCCAACGAACCCTTAAAGAACCCATGAAGTACCTTCATTTCAAAGAGTGTATTTATTAAGTGAGGGCCTTTTTATGGACGTCGAGAACTCTTAATTATCCAGTGAGCCATTAACGAAGTCATGAAGTACTGTTGTTACAAAAAAACAAAACAACAACAAAAAAAAAACGGAAACCCTTTTTAAAAGAGAACCATTTTATAGAACCTTCAATTATCAAATGAACCCTTAAAGAAGCCATGAATTTATTTGTCAATTGAATACTAAGCTATTAGAGTTTCTAGGGTAGAATGTGGATAGTGGTCAAAATCCTTACACAATATGAGAAGTATTTTAGCAGGAGCAGATGTGTTATATATACATCACATCTCAATTCCGTCTGCAATAAGATATTTTTTGAATTGGAAAAAGAACGTAGACAAATGTCTAATTTGCAAACCTAATTAACAAGCAGATTGTTGGCCGTCAGACTGAAACATAATGAATCCAAAGTGCACAGATTTATGAATATCATCCCCTACAGCTGTCAGGTGATACCCTGCTACAGTTACTTCACTAAAATTAGATTCAGTATATTGGAGCTTTAAAAGAATATGTATAGCATGAAATAATATCTACTGTTAAGATTATGTATTTATTTATTACATTTTTTATGCTCCCTATTCCCCCTATCTCACCTGACCGTTTTGATAGATCACACTATCCAATATCTCACTTTATATGTGCAGGCAAGAAACCTAGGATCAGCATAAAAATGTTACAGAGCGAAGCAATTAGGTGGCGGTGGTATTAGCCTGTTTTGGAACTGCAGAACTGGGCATCTTAGATCAATCTTAGCCTCTTAAATGGGCCCTGCTGGGAAGGAAAACACTCTGGTTCCTCCAGACGGACAATGAAGAAACCTCAAGGGTTCTGCATTTTCTAAGAGTGCTAAGTGTTTTGGCCCTGAAGAACTGCTGTAGTGAACTCTTATTCACCGTCATGAATCGGTCATGAACCTGTTGACCCTCTGCTTTCATCCCCACTGCATGCCAACCTAATCAAGGGATACTACTTGATGTGACCTTTTTTTGGAGGGCGTTTTCCATCATTTGGACATTGTATTTTTGTCTCCACACTGTGAGCAACAAGTGACCTGACAGATAACGCTTAGTTAGCAGTTCCTCCAAACAGACTTGTGGTTTCTTTGGAAAAATAAAATGGAGGAACTACCAACTAAGCTTTAACCTTTGTTTGGCTTCCACTTCCGTGGTCTGTCAGGGTAAAAGTTCATCTAGAACAGAGCATGAAGCAAAAGTAGCTGGGTTTTTTTTATTGTTCGAGAATTAAAATAAGCCTATAATAAATAAACTTGACTTTGTCCACCAATCTTCCTGTTTCCTGGTCATCCAAACACAACCCTGAGATATAACTCATCTTCTTGAGTTTATTCCGTGTCCATTTTTACATAGTCCCAAAAAAACATATTTAGTCTTCAGAATGAAGTCTTTCATTTGCTTTTTTCTCTAGGCATCAAAGAAGGTGTTCTAGCACACAATGATGGGAAACCCATGTGATTGTAACCCCCCTCAGCCAAACACAACAAACAGGCAACAGGAGCTTTTGTGAAGCAGGTTGAGATAAAATTCCAAACCTTCCACACCCACAACCCTGCATGCTTCTTTTTCATCCTCTGGACTACTGTCTGGGTACGAGTTCTTTCATCATTCCATCATGGAAGAACAATGTAGCACAAGTACCATTGTGGAATTTCCTTTTTAAATACTCCAAGCACACCTTTTATAAGCCAGCTCGCAGGAAGGGGACTATTGTGAGGAGAAGGGCTGACATGAACACACTTTCAGTTCTTTGCAAAAAAATTATTGGTGTGTTTGCTCATTTTAACCCTTTCATGCACATTGTCCATGCTTATGGACAGTGTAATTAAAGCTCTTTTAAAATATATATATATATTTTAGGAAAATAAAACATCACTTTCCGATCACTTGAGAGCATAGCTGTAATTTAACATAAACTTCTTTAGCTCTCTAGACGATTTGGTGTTTGTCTAAACTTCTACATAATAAAACTAAAAATATATATTTGAATTAATTGCCAGACTCCACTAAGTACCTTGGATTTTTAAAAAGTCAGTTTTGTAACAAAACTGATAAAACTGTCCTAAACTGCTTTTAAATGTAGCATTTTCATAAATTATTTATATTTAAATTTTTTGTTTTGACTATGTTTTTGGACATTGGAAGGTTTACAAAAAATGGTAAATTATTCAAATAATATATTTAAAGTATAATACAATAATAATAATAATAATAATAATAATAATAATAATAAAGTGGTATTTAATACAAGTTATGCTAATAAGATTTTTTTCCTTTCCATTAGCATTTTATTTAAGTTTCTCCATTGCCAGTACCATACTTGGAACCGACCAACCACTGACCTGCTGAATGTGAAAAGAGCAGATCACAGTTATGACCGAATGTCCCGCTGACTCTAAACACTGATCTGTTAAATGTACAATGGATATAAAAAAGTCTACACACCCCTGTTAAAATGCCTTTTTTTTTGTAAATGACAAAATAAATATAAATAATGTCAGATGTCTCTTTTGGCCTTAATGTAAAATTGCGACATTTAAAAATTAAGTGAAAAACAATCTGAAACATTTTAGGGAAAAATTGGAAAAAGAAAAAAGACAGTTACAATAATCTGGTTGCATAAGTGTGCACACCATTTTATAACTGGGGATGTCTCTCATATTCTCCCATTCTCTCTTGTGATAGCAATATGTGTGGGTTATCAAAATTTTGCTGGTATACAAGTCCGTCTCCCCCCCCCCGGGTTTACCAGAAAGTTTGTCTATTTCTTCACATTTGTTTTCCATTGATCACTTTTCATTAAGGAAGGAAAAAAAAATTAATAAATACCGTTGTTCTTGATGAAAGTGTAAATCCATTTTCACTTAATTCTCAATCTTATTCATCTGAAATTCCCAAAGCTGGCTTTATTTTAACTAACAAAAGAAGAAAAAAAAAACCCGTTCTGATCTTGGACAGGTTTAATGACAGAAGTGACAGAAGGTGCATCATTCTGACAGGACCAGTATTTTCCACACAGCCACAGTTAATAAAATCAACCTGTTATTTAATGCTGTTGAATTCACAGCAGCCTGGACTCGGCTGGAGACACACGACCAGGAAACAGGGCTTGAGTTGTTTACATTTTATTTCATCCTTTACATCAAAGAATCTTTACTACACTGGGTTATTTTGGACTGCATGAATGAGTGTTTGTAGTGTAGACGTCTGGTGTGTTTATATTTGTAGAGAAAACTCTCAGAGAGAGACCCAGTGCAGCTGGATCGCACCCAGTCAGCACCTGGTACAACACAGCATGCTGGGAAATGGTCTTTCGAATGCCCCGGGAAACCTCCGGAAAAACTCCCACTTTAGATTTCCGTGGAATGAGAGAGCAGTGAGGACACCCAACAGCAAAAACACAACACAACTTTTTTACATTTACAGTCCTGTTAAACACTATGAAACTTGATACACCAGATTACATAAGGATAAAAATGAAAAACAATGTGCGTGATTATTTTCAAACAGGCAGAACTGACAGGAAAAAATGGAACATGACCACTGAAAATTAAATAGGGATGAACAGATTCATCTTTGATACCACATTGTTGATTACAACAATGTCAGCTCAGGTAAATTTGGGATCTATGTTACTTGTGCTCAGGTCAAATTCTTTGAAGTGACGTTTTTACAGATTAACATGTTCAATTGTTACTACCAAAAATGTTCACAAATGTAACATGATTGGACAGCCAAAAGAGGCCACAGCCAATGAGAAAGCATGAGGAAAAATGAGGAAAAAAAATGCTCTTAATTTGTTATATAAGAATTATCAGAACCAGACGAAGAGGATTATACACACAAACATGAAACGATTACAGGATGAATAAAAAAAATTAAAGATTCGTCACTGTTTCCTGGAAATTATAAACTGTAATTCTGTAATGTGTTGGAGTTGGAATTGATTGAAAAACAATTCAGAGATTTAGGCATGTACAGTCATGTGAAAAAAATAAGTACACCCATGAAAACTGTTGTTTTTTGACATATTTGGTCATGCAAACATTGGATCCTCTTTGAAACAGTGCCTATTAATAAAGGTGATATACTATCAAATGACACTGAAATTGAGATTTTGTAGTAATTTTCACAATTTCAATGGACAAAAAAATAGATCAGTGTCATGGAAAAAGTAAGTATACCAACATTTGTCACACCTTCAAATCCATATCATTAGCATCAAGTGTTCAACATTGGGAAGTGCAGGTGGAACTGGTCTTATTTATCTAGTGTCTGTTGTTCCCTGTTATTGAGGTATGTGGTGTCCTCATATATCAAGATATAAAGAGTTCTGTAACGCCTTCAGAAAAAAGTTGTGAATGCCTACGAGTCTGGCAAGGGATTTTAAAAAGATCCAAATTATTTGAAATACATCATTCCACTGTAAGGAAAATCATCTACAACTGGCGCAGATTTCAAATGACTGCCAATTTGTCCAGGACTGACCGTCCCAACAAATTCAGCCCACCAGCAGACATCCTGATGCAAAAAGAACTCCCCAAGAACCCCAAAATTCTATCACAGGATCTTGCTAGCAAGTCTTGTAACTGTTGGTGTAAAAGTGCATGCTTCTACAATCAGAACAAAATTGCATAAAAGCCTTTGCAAGACTACAGTTGCAAAGTATGAGCCAACAGGCAAATACCAGGCCTTTTGGAATAATGTGATCTGGACAGACGAATCAATCAAAGGTAGAGTTGTGTGGCCACAGTAACAGCAGACATGTTTGGTACAGCTTTTCAGGAGAAACACCTCATACCAACTGTGAAGCACGGTGGTGGAAATGTTATGGTTTGAGGTTGCTTCACTGCCTCAGGGACTGGACAGCTTGCATTCATTGATTCATCTATGAATTCTGTATGATATCAAAGAGTGCTTGAGGATAATGGCCATCAAAGAAAACCCTCAAATATCTTGCAACTGAAAGAATTTTGCATATGAGAGTGGTCACAAATTCCAGCAAGCCTTTTGACAATTATGCAAAACGCCTACAAGAAGTCATTTCTAAAGGGGGGAAATTCTAGCTTCTGAGCCGAGAGTGTACTTCTTTTCCTTGTGGGTTTGTTCAAGTATATATATATATATATATATATATATATATATATATATATATATATATATATATATATATATATATATATATATATATATATATATATATATATATATATAAACTATAACTATAACTATAAGTGAACTTTATTAATAGTCACAGTTTCAAAGATGAACAGATGTTTGCTTGCCCAAATATGGAAAAAAAAAAAAAAAAAAGCAACAATTTTCATGGGGTGCACTTATTTTTTCACATGACCGTATCTGAGCAGTGCATCCCTATTGGTGAATAGAACAAACAGCAGTTCATTGCAAACTGTAATGACTTATGATATACAGAAAAAAAAATACTGAACCCAAAAGTTCACAAAAGAATTTGAAACACTTTGGTTGGTTCTACATTGAACAAAGCACACAAAGAGGAGGAAAACCTACATAGGGTTGCCAGATTGTACTGACGTTTTATGCACAGATTACTTGCAATTATAAACCAAACAAACTCATGTTAACCAGTCACAATTAAAAGCACAAACTGTTTCACCCTGGCAACTGCTAAAACTTCAAAAATAGTATCAGGTTAATCCTGAATAAGAATAAAACAACAATCATGTGAAGGCAGGAAACACACAGTCTGTTGCTACAGGACAGGTGGTGTGTTACTCAGTCGTCCCAGCCTTCTAATCTGCTTAGTGAGGCTGAAACTTAATGTTTGGGCCCCAACTCTCACACACACACACACACACACACACGACCAGCTGGCCTTTTCAGGCTGGAGGCCACCACAGAGGAAGGGCTTGTACAGAAACTCAGTTATTCAGCCACAAATCGGGATGGCATCCAGACCCCAAACAAAGACGACTCGGATCGGTAGAGCTGACACAGCATCAGAGCCTTCATCTTTGATTAGAGAGAGGCTGGTCACATAAAATAACTGGCTGAGCATGGACTTCTTTGTTGCGTTGGTGTAGCTCACTTGCCTCACGCCACAGCACAGTTCCCACAATTCTCACACCAATTTCCTCACATAGATAATTTGCATCACATTTACAGCATTTCAGTCTCTAATCTGCTCTTGTGACTCTTCCACTGGTCCTGTAGATCCAGATTCCAGCTCAGTTTAGAAAATACTTTGACTGGGTTTCTTTGGAGAGGTGAATCTTGTCAATGAATTTACACTAGAGGAAAACCTCATTTAACTTTTATATAATCTTACAAAACAATATATTAGTTTATAAGTTAATAATAATAATAATAATGGTTAACGCATTCTGTTCGTAAAAAGTTTACACTTGCTGTAATCTTAAGAGAAGCTTCCTAAACTGGATCTTCCAAAAGGTGGAAGAAGTGAGCGAATAAGAGGAGATTTAAAAAGTTGAATATTAAAAATACAACATGTGTACGTTTGGGATGTTCATCGGTACACGATAGTCAAGTCGCACAAGCAGCTTAAATTCTCTTGATTTTCTGCCTCCAAAGCTACAGTGAAGACAAACAACTTCCTCACCATAAAAGTTACACCAATCTGCATTATAGAGATTAATAAAAAATGATCTAGAGTGCAAGCTAGACTAGTTATGTAGCGCTGTTAATAAAATAAAAACAAAAACAAACACCCTGACAACAATCTTTCTGTAAAAATAAAAGGACTTGTGTGAAAGTAGCTAATGGCTATGTTAACATTTTAGTTAAAACAGGCAAGGAGTTCATATTAAACCCTCTGTAAGGATTAATACTTGAACCAATCCAGATCAAATCGGGAAAAAAACAGACTCTAGTTCTGCCTATAGGTTTAACAGGTTTCTCCTCCAAGCTCGGTAATAAACCTTAAACACATATTTTAGGTCTTCATACAGAATCATTCATATTTAACAATTTCACTTACATACAGTTAGGGTTTATGTCATCTCTGTGGCACTAATAGTGTGTAAACAGTAATAAAACAGTAACTTGACTGCCTTAGAACCTACATACAGATTTTAGTACTGTTGGATGATTTTCCTGCCAAACCTGCTCATAAACGTCAAATCCCTTCTGATCACGAAACTTCAGTGTACATGTCTGCATGTAAGGAGGTGGAGAGGGTGAGGTGCGTACATCTGGCACATTTTGCTGATTTTCCTGCTCTGATTTAATGAGTCAGTTCATACTTAAGTCAGTTTGTGAAAGCACAAGATCACTGCTGGAATCTGCATATACAGGACCTGCATCGCTCTCCAGGAGCTCAGGCACCCTCTAGTGGACCGTTATAATAATAATAATAATAATAAAAACTCTCACAAAAGCACCACTCACTGATCTGTCCTTCACTCTTCATCTAGAATGAAGGACAGATTTTTGGCGTGGGACAATGAAACAGCGTGGGAGCCTAAAGGCACTGTGGTTCTCCAAACTTTGTCGCATACGGAATTAAAATCTGAACCAGTAACTAAATGTATCGCTTCCATGTGCATAAGCGTCAAAACTACATCATGTAGCCGTAACGTACAGATAAACCTCCTAAACTATATAACTAATATACACACACACACACCACATTATTTGTATAACACATGCAGGGAGCAGAAAAAGTACAGAACACACCATAAAATATGAGTAAATCTGTAATAAAAGAGATGGGCTTGTATGCCGTTACCGTATTTTCTGGATAATAAGTCGCTCTAGATTATAAATTCAATCTGTCTAGAGAAATTGACAATCTGTCTAGAGGAAAAAGCCGTGTCATTTTAACTTTACCACGTGTGACAAACTACTGTTATAAATATAAATTTTTTCATGTTATATGTTTAAAAAATGACAGGATTTCATCTAAACTCAGCTACGTAGAAAATTTTATATATGGCAAAACTAATAATAACGGAACCAAAATGAAGTATTCTAATAATAAATGAACATTAATAATCGCTAATTTGCTTTATACCGATTTCAGATTTATAAAAGCTGGTTCACCTTTTAACTAGCATTTATTACTAGCATCGGAAAATTAATGAATACCAGATCAGATCTAAACTAGTTGTTTTATATATATTTACATTTTCAGAACTATATATATATATGAAGTATAAGATGCGACATCTAAATTCTACCTTTTGTTGAAAAGCAATGTCCCAATATTTAAAGAGAGCTAGAGTGCAGTTTTGTGAAATTAGTTATACAAGTTATAAGGAACTAGTTATAAATCATTTAAAAAAAAAACAAAAACAAAAAAAAAAAAAAGTCAGGCAACAAGTCACAGTACCAAATACAAAAATGTAAGTATATGGTATTTTAGCATTTACGGTAATTTGTCTACATCCCGCATGTGAATCCACTAGATCATAAACTCGGTTATTTACATATAGCCTATATAAAGTGATAATCTTTATAACAGATTTAATCTAAATGAGCTAATCGGTCAGAAAGATAAACTTAAATAATCTCATTTGTTAACAGTAAATCAGTAAAGGAAGTGTGCAGCAGTTTAACGCTTAAATTGAGTTTTCTCGGGCAGTAAACATCAACTGCAGGGTAAGTTAAAACTGTATGAGAAATGAAGACCACACGAGAAGGTCACTATATCATTTCTTTTCTGTATGAAGAGGAACTTTAAGTGGGGACGGCTACAGAGACTGGAAATAAATCTGCACGTACACTGAAGCAGCGTTAGGAGATATACTGATCTCCGACAAAATAGTTTTTACTCTTGCAATGGCAGGAACATCAGGAGTGCTATGTCACTGCAGAAGAATGGAGAAAAATCAATGAAATTAGATGTGGTCTTATGAAATGTTCTGAATTAATTGAAAGGATTAAGAAGTCACTGAGCTTACATTGTGCCAATTATACCTAACTTTTCTTCGTTTTTAAAAAAACATTATTTAATTTTGATGTATCAGGACAGGAAGTTAAATTCCTGCACGCACAACCTATTTTTCCAGTCTTTATAAGTGTCCCAATCATATTTCTCTAGAGCTACAATAAGGCACGCCTTGTGAAATAAAACCTGTAACTGTAAGTGAGGTAAATGATGGCACCTCTGTAGTGCACCGTACCATATACAAATAATTTATCTACCGACTTAACAGCTTTATCCCCCAAGCGCGCCTGCCGTTAAAATAAAATCCTCAATTATAGCTGAAACAGGATCTAGGAACGAGTGTGTAAAAAGTTCTTTACCTTTACTTAATTAACTGCTGCTCTATATAATGTAATGGTGATAATAAAATATTAGAAATGTTAGGGTTTAAAACTGGCAGTGTATAGCCAAGTTGTACATTTCCTAGATCACAATCAAACATCACCTGCAACATGCATATGTGTTCAGGAAAATAATTTCGTAAGTTAACAACGCTATTAAAAGTTAAAAAATTTTTGAACAGAAGCTGCAGGAGCTGTATAAAGTGGCACAAAGTGTCTGAGGAGAGTCGGGTACAAAAGTCCTGCCCTTTACGAACATTTTAAATTAAAGTAAATGCATCTAAACATCCTTTATTCCAATTTTGATTAGTGAAGTTCAATTATTCAATAAACCTCTATTTCTCTATACTGAAATGCTTGTTAGTGGTCTCAGACTTTTGGACCTGACTCAAGTTCCTGGTCATAAATTGGGCTGAAAATTTGGGATGCTGTGACAAGCATCACCGGGTATAAAACTGAGATGACACCATCAGTACTTCACATGGTCAGGGTGAGGGTTTAAGGGTCAGTGGAAGAAACGTTCTGGAGGAACGGGCTGAAGGACGAGCGAATTGTTCGTCCCTTTAGAGGCTGCTGGACACGGAAGTTGTTCACCATGCTCTTCTGGACCTCTTCCTCCGCCGAGGTGAACAGCAGACTCCTGAACACGGCCAACTGAGTGAGAAAGAGAGAGAGAGACAGATAGAGAGAGAGAGCGCGCTTCATATGTGATATTTGTTTAAAAAAAAGATACACCGTTACAGAATGTTTACAGCCTAGTAATTAGAAAATTGTTAGAAGTAAAAAAAAAAAAAAAAAAAAAAAAATATATATATATATATATATATATATATATATATATATATATATATATATATATATATATATATATATATATATATATATATATATATATAAGGATATAAGGAACAAAACACTCTAGATTGATTGTTTTTGCCAATTAATCTGCACAATATTTTACTCTGAGTGTTACGTTTTCATTCAGTATACATTTTTTAAACTATCAGCTGATTAATCGGGTTATCAGCAGGTACTGCTCAACTTGGTTATTGGCATCGGTAAAATCGGTCAACCTCTAAATCACTCCATGTCATGCGGTCATAATAAAAATAATTAACGGTGTGATGATGATGAAGAGCTACTGATAAGCTGTTTTTGCATTGTTCACTTGTTCGGCTGTTTTGAAAAGGTCACCCTGTTAACATGGAATACGCACTCAGATACTAATAATTAAAGATTCACTTATAGAATTTGCAATGCATTGTGCATTGGGGAAGAAACTTAAATGGTAAATTTCCTTCTGGAACCAAAACTGCTGAAAATAAGCTGTTGAGCTTTATTGGAAGAAAGGAAGATGTCCCACTTTAACTTGGAATTAGGGTTAAGTTGGGCAGGTCATTAAAAAAGTGACTTATGATCTACATATTTAAAATGTCTTACCAATATTTTAATCCATTATGGTTTTATCGGAAAAAGAGAGAAAGACAGAAAAGGAGTGCGAGTGTGTCATTGATTAAAAGGAAAACTTGGATAGGTTAAATAGAAATGCATTGCAAAGAAACAAACCCCCAGAAACAAACAAAAACTAAATACATGATCAGGTTTCTGACCAGTGAGAAAAAAAAAACCCCACAAAAACAACAACAAAAACCATGTGAAAACCTCTATTAAAATAAAACCGGACCTTAGAATTCAAGAAACAATTTACACGTGCAGGACAATTAAAGAACCACTCACTGTCAGAATTTAATTACCGGTCATTACACAAAACCTGCAATTAAACTGAACCCTGCCATATCTACACTAAAAAACAAAACAAAACAAACAAACAAAAAAAGCTCACTTCCTGTAGAGAATGCAAGCTCTGAATTTTTGTTCCTGTCTCTGGCCCTACCTGTTCGTGGCTCACTTCAATGGCCTGCTTCAAGATGATCCAGGTGACGGCCTCGGTCAGAGGGGGTGTGGTTAGAGATCCGGCGTACGTCCAATATTCGTTCATGCTCTCAGGCAGGAGGCAGGATGGGTCAAATTTAGTGAACTCCACTACACTGTCCTGTGCAGTTTGTGAGAGAGAGAGAGAGAGAGAGAGAGAGAGAGAGAGACAGAAAAAGAGTGTAACAAGGATAGAAAGAGACACAGATAGAATGAAAGACAAGAGACAGAGAGACAGCGGAAGAAAGGCAAGAAGGAATAAGACAACAGACTTAAATTATATATATTATATATACATACACACACACACATGCGCGCAAACATATCATTTTGCATTGTGTGATCTGTGGACATAAGAACAGGAAAGCTGCGCAGGTGTGTCAAGAACAAACAGGTTATACATTCTGATAGCTAAGTAACAATCCGAGTACGCTCACCCTTCTACACCAAGACATGCTGATAATTAGACTTAATTAGACTCTGCAGAGAAAGTACTTCAGCATAGACAGTGTGGGCGGGTTCAGTCCTGAGGGCTGAGAGTTGGTCAGTATTCTCTCCTCCACCACCATCTCTGAGCTGCAGCATTGAGTTCACCCTCATGATGATCTTGTTAAATCTGTATGTGCTGTTTCCATGATCCTTCACCTTTGTACAGCAGGTTTTAAAATGGCAGTACGCACCTTGTGTCTGACGGCAGGTAGAGCGTCCACCAGCTTCTGCAGACCCTCATGTCTCTTCCCAACCTAAACAAGGGACAAAAATCAGCCATTATTATTTAAACATAAAGGAGAACCATATCATGGTGAATGAAGTTGGAAACTAATATTTTACTTATTATGACATTAGTCTATATTACCCTGATATGTCATCTAACATCTGAGAATTCAATATATACGGTATAGTGAAGTTCCTTGAAACATGTAGCTTTATTCGACGTGTTGACGTACTTTCCACTGAAACAGGAAGTCAGGGTGGGACATATTGAGTGGCCCATAGCCCCCTTTAAACTGCCAATACCATTTAACGTACCTCACAGTCAGGAAACTTACAACTGTTGTGGGCGGAACCCTTCAGATTCTAGAAAGCATTTGATTGGACAGAATTTCTGATGAGAAGCTGACGTGAATAATGATCGCAGATCCCTATTGGTTGTAGAGAGAAACTGTACATTTTGAATGCATATATCTTCTAAACGGGGATTTTGTCATTGTTTTGGAGCCACTGTTTTGGAGCCAAATCCATTCTGATTTCATGAGGAATTTATCTAACTGTAGTAGCCACAATTGGGTTAAAATCATGATGCAGATCTACAGACAGACATGAGGTCAATTTCTGCTCCTGCATTTTGACTAATGATGTTTAAGACCAAAGTATGTTGTTGGCTTCAAAGAAACATTTCTTAAAAAAAAAAGAAAAAAAAAAGAAAAGAAATAGGTGATGTGTTAAGAGATCAGATGCAATACCTTCAGGAAGACCCCGATAACAGCCAGTCCATTCTCCTCCATGATGGCCTCCTCAAACAAAGCGTATTTATCTGCATTCCAGTGGACCAAGTGGAGCTGCAGGAGAAGAGCAGGGCAAGTTTTTATTTTTTTATTTTTACACACACACCTCTCTCCTTCTTGTTTATATGTACACATACAGTTGAGGTCATGAGGTCAAGTTTATATACGCCTTGCAGAATCTGCAAAATGTTATTTATTTTTAAAAATTTAAGAAGGATCATAAAAATTGATCGACAAAAACTTTTGTCTTCTGGGAAACGTAAATATCGTATGCAGCATCTGATGGGCAGTACTAAATTAAAAAAAATACGATCTTTAAACAAAACAATTTACACCGTTTATCCTGTTCAAAAGTTTACACCTCACTGTTTCTTAATGTATCATGTTGCCTTCTTGAGCATCAGTGAATGTTATGCACCTTATGTAATAGTAGTGTACGAATCCAACAGTTATATTCAGTGTGAAAAGACGGATCTCAACATCATACAGTCACTGCTGGAATGGGTGTGGGTGTGTGTGTGTGTGTGTGTGTGTAAACTTTTGAACTGGTTCATTTGTGTATTCAGTTATTATTATTATTATTATTATTATTGTGTCTTGTGGACAATATGTAAACAGCTGTTATGTGAAATAGCTTATTCATGGCAATACTAAATAAAAAACAATGAATTTTTTTTATGATCCCTCTTATTTATTTAGCATTATTAACATTTTGCAGATTCTACAAGGTCTACGTGACTGTATGTACATACAGAGACTAGGAGTGTAATGCAATGGCATTATTTGTACCTGTATTTGTTTAGCGTTCAAGACTTTTGTGTATGTTTCACATTTAGTTGGAAATGGGGGAAAAAAAACAAAAAAAAACACTATTCACCTCCTGAGCCAGATGTCCTGTGGAACTTTCTAGCAAGCTTTCTATCTCCTAACTAATGTGACTGAGTAAGCAAGCTACTTTATTTTTTCTTCTCCTAGAGGAATCTAGACTCTCTTAAGCAATGGAACACTTGCATTGAACAATATAGAGTTTATGTAGAAAAATGATACAATTTGACTTACCCTTGTATGTTTTAAAACAATGATCAAGTCAAGAATCTGGCCATTTATAGCATTAAACAACAATATCCATCTATTAGTATCTTACCAGATTAACTTGCAGTGTTGCTACAGGTCTCCGATTATAATTCCTGAATGATCTTTTCACGATGATGGAGACGGTCATTTAAGAATGTATCGCGTTAATAAACTTCGTCTTTGTCAAGTGAACAAGGTGACAGTTTCCCTGTTTACGTATTGCAGATACTACAAATGCATGCACACTACCGTTAACTCGATTCCCAGGCAAAAACTGAGAAAAGCAGTCTAAGTTTTCCAATGCCTAGGGCTAGTTTCAAGTCTTCTTCTGCAAGTCTGGCAAGCCCTGCCCATGATCTGTCCTAACACATTCCACATGAGAGTAAAAAAAAAAACCTCACACAACTTATTATCTTTTTGACCTGCAGGATTCCAGTCCCAAAGCACACAGCTAGCCCAAAACTTTGTGACATGCTTTCTATGACAAAAAAAACAACAACAAAAGTTTGTATTTGGTTACATCGCTAATAAAGACATACCTCTCTCTCTCTCTCTCTCGCGCACGCACACACACACACTTCAGCTTTAATTCACTTGACATGCAGGTCACCTCACTATAAACTGGCAGCTATACATTTCTCTTAACTAAAAACAAGCAAACTCAGGGCATAAAACATGTCTCGATTGACACACTACATCTGGTTTAAGGGGGAAGATTGTGTACATTATTTTTTTTGGCTGTACAAACTGTTCCAGTAACACCACTACTCAGGCACGACACAATACCTGAACGCAGAAACCATTCAACTGCACTGGACTCTATTCATCCAGGGAAATAAAAGACTGAGAGCAGAGTGAAAGAGGACACCAGAGAGAATCAGGGCAAAAAGAGGACACACTGGAAAACACTCACTGTCAGCTTATAGTGGTTTGCAGCACACACACAATGTTTAAAGTTCTATCCTATAAAGCTCGAACTTCGTTTTCCGATGTTTTCAGGACAAAGGAGTTCACGATTTGCATTTTCTCAGCAACAGAAGTTGTGTTTTTGTATCGTCATATTAGCTTCAAGGAAAAAGAAAAAAAAAGAGGTTAATGAGGGAACAGTTTATAGCTGCTACAAGTGATAATATTTTGTGGACATTCCCCGATATTAACTGTAACTACAAACCAATAAAAAGCAGGACGTGGCGATTTTTGAATAAATTTTAAAAACTCTAATCGTTGGCAAATTGCTATGGTGTAAGTGGAATAAACATGCTGATGCCGACATGCCGTTATAGAAAAATAATCAACTTCAGGGTGATAACAGTAACTTAGGAGAAAACACATACACACAGTTTTTAAACAACCTGTATTAACATATTCTCCAGAATAAAAAAAACAAATGTGACTTTCTAGATCTAACTAAAACAAACACACAAACACACACACACACACACACACACACACACACACACACACACACACTGGGACTGTTGAAAGCTGTAGTGTGTTGAACTCATGGGTGTTGCCCTTGTTGGAAGTTAAAGCATTTTACTAAGAACGTTCCACATAAATAGAGGACTTTCCCGTAAGCGCCCCTGCTTTCTGTCCTACACTCACATGGCAGTCTCTCTCTCTCTCACACACACACACGCACGCACGCACACACCGTTTAAGGATAAAACATTGGTCTTTTTGCCACATTTTCTTTGTGTGCATTAAGCTCAGTTTTATTGTTTAACTATGACTATGTTCAGATGGAGAACTCTCATCACTTCACTGTGTATCAGGACTGTCAAACATACGCACACAATTACATGCAAAATTCAACACCGGCGTATGAGAGAACATGTGAGACGAGCATGCCAGCCGACCGATGTCCGAGCTGCGACACCTGCGTTTTATTCCCCATTCATTCTCTATGGGCCAAAAACATGCGATTTTTTTCCGCGTGAATCCGTGAGATAACATTAGTGATGCTTTACTACGCAAGCGCCACTAATCGTCTGTAAAATAACTGTTGTTTTTTTCCTTGTCTTGAAGCGGCGTTACTGCTACCTCACCGAAGTTGATTATTTTCCTCATTAAAGTGTTTCATTCCTCTTACACCACAGCAATCTTCAAACTATTCTGCTTTTTTATTTATTAAAGAACGACATGTCATGTTGTCGAACGTCCTCGAAACTTATGTTAGAGTAGCTACAAACGGTGTTCCCTCACCAACATCTCATTTCTCGGTCTTGAATAAATAAACGCAGCATGTCAAAAAGTGTCCTGAAGATGTTGGAAAACTTACATATTACAGCTTTTCCTCTGATTGTTACAAAGCCCTGACACTGGAGACACCTTCCATAAATGTTACATAAACATCTCCTTATGGAAAACTTCACCATATCAACAATTGGTACACAGTTTTAATCTGTTTACGTGGAGTGTTCACCATAAGAGTGCCTGTGAACGAGCTGAACATTATTGTTATAGAACATTAATCAACACCTTCTGACCAATCACAATCCAGGATTCAACAGCCATTACCTCAGCGGGGTAGAGGTGGCGGTCCACAGTGTGTTCAGAGCCCCAGGTGTTATTCTCGCCCCAGTGGAAATGAAACTGACACAACCTGAACTGATCCTCCAGGGGACCACCACGCAGTGCTGCATCACACGCACACACAACCACACACACACACACACACACACACACACACACACACACCTTGTGACGCCCTTCCATTGACATAATGATTACTTTAGCTAATTAACGCCATGCCCACACTTTAATCTTAACACTAACCGTGAAATGAGTATTTATTATTTAATATTAATTACCATCATCAGTTTTAAAAGTTCATGGTAACATCAAAACAATCATCTCTTATAGGAAACATTATACAAATAATCAGATCTTATAGGAAATATTATTTTAATAAATGATAATTTCTTATAGGATGCGATTTATTTAACATCTAGCTATTATTGTATTTATATGTATTACTATATTAGTTCTTGGTGTATTGTTTTACAATTTTTTCAGTTATTGATGTCATTAATACCATTAACATGTTCAGTTTGTGCTAGATTTTTAATTTGACTGTATTTTTATCAGAATAATCCATGCGCTCTTACTGGACTTGTCTGTCGTGTCGTCGTACTCGACGAGGAAGGAGTATCCGTTATTCCAGACCTGCTGGCAGGTTCTGGGGTCATACTGCGTAACCAATGGCTTCAGGTTCGGGTCGAAGACGCTTTTCTGCAGACTGATGTCGATGGGAGACTGGCGCTCTCCTCCGGGCATTTCTAGAGGCTCCTGCCACATCGGGTGCACTGAAATACAAAAAACAAAAGAACAGACAAGACATTCAGTTACCGGTAAAACAAACAAGTAAGAAAACCCAAAACCTAACCATATTTGCTGGGAAAAAAAAAAAAAAAAAAAAAAAAGATATAAAACAACCGCCTACTTTTTTTAATATATTCCGCTGCCTCGCATGCTTTATGACACATCTTGCAAAGAAAACGTCACCGTACAAGACAAAACAAACAGGAACGACGTCTTTTTCTTAAACGTGCCACGAGTGAAATAAGAAAAGAAAGACACTTCTCTTTTGAGGATGTGACTCATAAAAGATCCATGAAGTAAAGCTGAAGTAAAGCTGAAGTAAAGCTGAAGCAAGAGACACGTCATCTGAATGAGGGGGAAGAAAAAAAAAACAAAACCTGGAACTGGATCCGACGCAATATAAATTTCCAGTGAAAGAACTTTTCTTGGCAGCAATGTTCCCTTGAGATGAAAAGCCTACAAGTTTTAAGAAGAGAGCATAAGCTAGAACATAGAGACTGTTCCTGAGATGTGACTCTCGGCATTGTGCTCATATGGTCACATGCGACCGGAGTATTCAAAAGGCATTTCACTGAATTCAATGTAAGCCACAGGAATGTGGGCAGGAAGGTATTTTCTTTTTTTTTTTGTAAACGAGGTTACTGGCCAAGCAGTTGACGCTGTAATTCCTCCAAGCTGCTTCAGGGGCCAGCGGACAAAAATTACTCACTTTACAAAATACAGCATGCTTTACAGTCAGCCACGGCCTTCAGTACAAATATAGCCTGCTTTGCAGACAGAGCACAAATTACTGGGATTGGTCCACTTCCACAAAACCTAATCCATCAGCCAAGACATAACTGCGGTGTGGCGCTTTGCACTGGAGCCATCTAAGAAATAAAACACTCATGCTGTTATAAAAAAAAAACAGCACGTCAAAGTGTCTTATTCCTCTTACTCAAAAGTAATTCGTCAACTATTACTCTTAATATTTCATTAACGAGGCCATGGTTTGCAAGTTATAATAAATAGCTCTCACCAGCCTCTCTCTCTTTAAAAAAAAAAAAAAGTTAACAAGACATGTCATGAAATCTTAGTTTTAACTCCGACACTGGAGACTCCTTCCATAAATGCTAAATAAACATCTCATTACAGAAATAATCCTCATATAAAACAGCTTGTAAATCTGTTTATTAATAGCACAAGTCCCTATGACTGAGCCGTTGCTATGGAAACAATAACGTATTAGAATGAGCACATTGATAATCGCACACTACTGTTACAGGAAAGTCCTGTCCTCAATCCAATAGAAATGTTCTTTCTTCCTTTCTTTTTCCCCCACTTATATAGCGCTTTTTTTAACCTTACACTTTACACTGTTTCTCATTCACCTATTCACACACACACACACACACACACACACACGTACACCAATGGAACCAAATGTTGTGCAAGGACCCGAAGAAAGCAGCTCATGTGAGGAAACCCACCAACATCCCAGTTTATTTGCAGTGACTGCTGCACAAGGGGGTCACACTAGGTACCGAAAACAAAAGGTTCACATACTTTTGCCACTCACAGATATATAATATTGGATAATTTTCCTGGACAAATACAATATGTTTGTCTCATTTGTTTAATGGGTTTCTCTTTATCTACTTTTAGGACTTGTGTGAAAATCTGATGAAGTTTTAGGTCATATTTCTGCGGATATATAAAAAATTCTACAAACTTTCAAGCACCACTGGATATCTCCACTTCCGCTTGGTATACAGACATAAACTCGACATCTTATGAGAGCTCAAATACCACTCTTTCTTTTTCGAACCACGTCTTGAAGTTATTAATGAGCATATGACATGACATGACATGATTTGTGGGCAGGGACACGTCTGCTGATTCCATCAGGTTAAATAAAGCCCCATGAAATGGTACCGTCATGGACGAAAGTATTGGCACCCCTGGAACTTTTCCAGAAAAGTGTTGCAATGACAAATGTTTTGGTATACACATGTTTATTACCTTTAAGTGCACTGGAACAGCACAAAAAAAGCAGAAGAATAAAGGCAAATTTGACATCATTTTACACAAAACTCAAAAATTAGGTTGGACAAAATTGTTGGCACCCTCAACTTAATATTCGGTTGCACACTCTTTGGAGAAAATAACTGAAACCAATCGCTTCCTATAACCATCAACAAGCTTCCTACACCTCTCTACTGGAATTTTGGACCACTCTTCTTTTGAAAACTGCTCCTGGTCTCTCAGATTTGAAGGGTACCTTCTCGCAACAGCAATTTTGAGATCTCTCCATAGGTGTTCTATGGGATTTAGATCCAGCCTCATTGATGGCCACTTCAGAATTCTCCAGCGCTTTGTCTCCAACCATTTCTGGAGTTTTTTTGAGGTATGTTTTGGGTCATTGTCCTGCTGAAACACCCATGAACCCATAAACGATCTGAAGTGAGATAGACTTATAATACTTGTTAGTTACATTGGATACCAAACATGTCTTAGATAACTGAAGACGTATAGACGAACCAAAGTCCTCCTTTGACTCTTAACTACACTGCTCTTCCTCCTCACTTCTAAGTCTCTTTAAATAAAGTCACTGGCCAAATAAATGAAATAAAATGTCAAATATAAATATAAATCTTAAAGTAACAGAAAATTGTTTTGAATCAACTTCCACCTACTAACATCCTAGTATGAGAGGACGTGAAAGGTAACATCTTTCTATTTGCTTTTTTAGCAAGATATTTTATATTATGAGGTTTTGGAATGTGCATATAAACATTTTTGCAGTGCGAGATATAGTGCGTGTCATTTTCCCTTGTCTCACACACTTTCTGTACAGTAGGCGACTATTAGAGAACACCGTATCAATTCAGAGCTCATTAGGACACCACATGCCAGATGGACACTGATAAGTTTCAGTCAGTATCTGTGTTTATTCCTAGATAAGCTCATAGAAATTTCCTTTGATCTTTAAAGTTCACCGTTACGCAGTGTTCAGTGCTAATCTATGTCGCTAATGCTGACCCAACAACAAATCTGAGACACTCAGTTCTCCAAGAACCCCCCCCGCCAAACAGATTTGATTTATATTGAGATCACATGACACTTTAATTGCACATGCAGGTCAAAACCTTTCAACAAATAATTTCACTTCTAATGGAACCTGGGTGTAGCAGAACTAATTTCATGTATCAACGAAACAGAGAGTTACGCAATCACAACTTTTCTATTTCGCAATTCGTTTACAGAGTTGGGTGTTACTTTGTAACTGTAACCTAATTACTTTTTCTGATAATGCAGTAATGTAACGTTACATTTTAAATTTATGTAATTTGGTCATTCTACAGAAATGTGCACTTTTGGAAAGGCAGAATGTCTTAAAAATTATTATTATTATTTTTTAACATTTAAACTTTGATAACATTATTACTTAAATCATTGGCTGTATGAATACATTTAAATGACAGCTTAATGATGTTTTTCTTTTTTGGTGCATTTATTTAAAGATGGCATGCACGTCTATTTGTCACTGGTGTTACCTTACTCATTTTACAATAATAAAGGCCTTTATGAAATATTATTTTTCAATCTCTTCAGCAACTCACTCACTCATTATTTCCATTTTCATTTCAATGTCTTTGGTATAGCCCCGCTTCCTGCTCTGCAAATATCCTTTTCTGTGTTCGGGATCAGCATCCCTACGCTGCCTGTACTGCCGCTGTTTCCCAGCTGCACTCGGTTTAGCCATAACTGTGCAAAGGAGCATTAACAATCCTGAAAACTGAGGAACAGCTTTGAAGAAGTTTTTTTAATATATATATATATATATATATATATATATATATATATATATATATATATATATATAATATGGAACACCAGTGGTGTAAGGTAACACCAGTGACAGTAACACCGGTGAGAATTTTCATGAAAAATGCATTTTACAAAATGGCTGTTACAGGGCCTCAAGCCACATGTTGTGAATCATGGCATACACACTAAAATATGTAATTTAATCCATCATGATATAAATTACAACATTTGTAATAACTAAAAAGAGACAGTGGACTTACCATGTGCCTTTCTTCATAGACCCTCAGGGAAGGGGCCACAAGAAGTCAAATTATGACATCAGTATGATTTCTTATTTCAAAATAAGAGACTTTTATTGTACGGTAACACCAGTGACACTGTAGCAGATAAACCCTTCCCTTGGCTAGCGACACCAAACTAGCCTAATTAGAAAGGTTTTTTATATTTTATCAGTCTAGCAGTCCTACACAAACAGTGACGACAACCTGAGGCAAGTTTTATGGTAAATCCAACTGTTTCTGACCGTGTCACACTGATGCGTGCTTAAATTACCGAAAGAACTACGAGTTTCACTCTGTAGTGTATTTGATAGGTTTCGAACGTAACATGAAAGTAAAGTACTCGCTTATCTGATTCCTTTTTACATGCAGTAATCAGTAACGTGATCAGATTACAATTTTAAAATAGTATTTTGTCAACATTGTTTGTTTAGCAACGTCCACTCCCTTATTTAAACAAGACGCTGCTGCCACCACCGTGCTTCGCCGTGTCGTCCAGGTGATGAGCAGTGTTACGGTGTTACGTGTCCCCCACCCACACCCCAACACTTTCACCATTTCGATTTCCGAATCATTCTGCAAAATCTATACAAACCTAATCCACATCTTAGTATGGTGGGTTTATTTTACGCAGATTCAAGACATAAAATTGGAAATGGAGTCCATTTCAGTTCACAACAAAATGTGGAAAGGCTCTGGGGGAGAGGGGGGGATACTTATGCAAGGCAGTGTATATTTGATCAGGAAAGCAAAATACATGTGTGTAAAAAGGTCTCTTACTGCATGATTTTATATTTGCAACAACAGATGAGAACATTGGAAATGTTAGATCTGTCCACTAAAGCGGAGTTAGACATTTTAGAGACATATGTCTCCCCCTAAAATCATCTCCATGTAGTATTATATTATGTGCACGTTATTGCTAGAAGAATAGATTATTAATCGGACTTACGCTGGGACCGGACGAATCTGCTGGAGCAGGCGGACAGGTTGCACCTGCGGACCGGAACCGAGAGCTGCGGAACTCGGAGCTGCCGCACCAGGTGTCTCTGGAGGTGCCGAGCAAGCGCAGTGAGGGCCACCATGGCTAAAAACACAAACTGCTCACCTACACGGTTCGGAATGACGCTTAAAATCTCAACTAAAACAACCGTAGACCGTATGTAACTAATAACTTCATTGATTTCCTTTAAGACCGGACACTAATGCGACACCTTTCCCTGCGGATGCTATTGTTATGCTATCAGGACAGCTCGCGAGGCTTACGTCAGGCGCGAGGGGACGTAACCACCGATTGGTGGATGTTGAAAAGGGCGTGGCTGCAACTGACACGCATTACGACCCCCGAAGATTCAACGGAATCATTTTATAAGATCAATCCGTATAAAACATGTTTAGATATAAACACGGAGCTTGTACAATTCATCCAATTGAAAAAAAATATTTAAATTAACTTTAGTTAATTATTCGTTTTGCTTATTTATTTATTTTGGAAAGTGGAGCGCAGTCGTCCAATCAGCTTACATCTCTGAGGGGCGTTTCTATGGAGAGCTTATCAAAACGTTAGGCTTTGTATGTTAGTCTTTAATAAATACATTTTTATATTATTTTTTGTATTTAAAATAACTGTCATAATTTAAAATATATATTATTAACACTTAGAATGGCAAAGTAATATAGTTGGATACAATAATGTTATATGCCATACATAATTCCCCCCAGTATATTATACATGCTGTACAAAAGCATAGGATTAAGACAAGGTCAAATATGCTTTCTGTAAACTGTGGGCTGAAAGAAATGACAACAAAGCTCATATCTCTTATCATAGTGTGGCTACATGCCAAGTAGGTCATAGGCATCATCTCACCAGGGACTTGGATGAACCCGTTGGAGTACTAACACACTGACTGGCCTTTTAGACCTCTGATGTAAACATTATGCACGTGTACAGAGAGACCTTGTGTTCATAAGCATCGAGACATTTCATGTGATCACAATCATAACACACTATGAGGTTGATTATTAAACAGGTCAAGGTTCAAGTCTCAAGGACAGAATGTACCATTCATACTTTTAAAGTTTGAAGAGTGGAGAAAATTCATTCTGGCACACAAAATAGTTTTCTTCAACAGCTCTCTGGTTAAAACTGAACCAGGTAGGTCTTCTATATCAAAAAAATTGATATAAAGTGCAAAAATTAAGTATTAGCAAAAATAATTTGATTTAAAGTGCTTAGACTCCAAGGATCTACTGATCCATCTGGAGTTTCTTTCCTTTCCTTGCTCTCTGGAACTCTTCTTCTTACTAAAAAAAAAAAAAGACTCCTGTAACATCCTGAGGAGTCTCCAATGTCAGCGTTTTGTTAAGTCAGCATGTTTTCCAACACAGTAAAGTCTTCAGGACAGGATTTTATGCATCCCGGTTTCTCTGTAATATAAAAAGCTGTTTGTTATTAACTTGAAGACAGAATAAAAAATGAAATTCTGGCAAGGAAATAATGTTTATAGCTCGAATTACGTAAGGGAGAACAGGAATCAACTTTTTTCATAGACATGGAAATGTAACTATAAAAACCCACAACATTGAACGTAGCTATAAAATGGATACATCTTTAAAACGTGTAACTGGAGGCAAACGTTTTTTCCTCTTGGGGACGTTATAGCAACAATAATCAATCAAGGGATACCGACAGTGACTCCGCCTCACCACCCCACTGTTGATTATTTTCTTTTAACAGCACATCCCAGTGTTTTACTCCTTACATAAAAGCTGGATAATGGGCCTGGTGCATAAACTAGAACTGATTAGACAGCCATAAATCTGATTAAATCGGAGTAAAATAAAGACTTTAATACCCGTGCATGAGAATCTTGCTTGAGTGGAACAAAACACAAGACAACTCATAGGGAGAATAAATAACTGCCATCAAATTTCATTAAAAAACATGGATACAACATTTTATATCGGAAAAAAGAAGCTTACTGAACAAAGAAAATACTGTGAAATGAGCACCTGCCTTTGTTGGTTTATGCAAGTTCATACAAAATAATAAATATGGAACGTCTTCAACATTGATGATAAAACACACCAAAATACATTACGCGTTTCCTTCAGCCTTCTGCTCCTCCAAACAGGAAACACAGCCCTATTAATATCCATAATGCTTACTCTGAAAGACAATTTCAGCAAGCATTTCAGCAATCTGAGAATAGTCCTCACTAAACAAAACACAGAGAGTCTGTTTGTTCTGTTTGGAAAAATATAAAGAAATAGAACAAAGAGACACCGATGAAGCGCTCAGCGGGTTTTTGTACACGTATATTTACACAAGGTCATTAATGGGTTAACAGTATGAAAAATACAAATAGAAGAAGTCCCTCTGTATGGAGGGAAGATGAGAGAACACACTAGTCTAGAGCGATGAGGTCATCGTCATCGGCCGGCTGCTGGTCGAGGCGTTTGCGTTTGGGCGCCGCTTCACTTGTATCGGCATCCTGGAGCTTCCTCTTCAGGGTGCCGGTCTCCGTGGAAACGTCCATGGTGCTGGAGGAAGGTTCTTCGTCAGAGTCTACGATGAGAACGTCATCCTCTTCAGCCACAGCTGAGTACAAGAGAAAATAGAAATGCGTTATTGAAAACAACAGGTTCATGTGAATTAGCCCTTCTGTGCATTTTTAAAATGGTCACTTCTTTTGCCATGTTACCACGTGGGATTTAGCTTTAACTTTACCTTTTGTTGAGGTAGAGGGCTGGGCAGAGTCTTTGTTGCCATTGGTGATGCTCTTCTCTTGCTCTGGAGCACTTGTAGCTGGAGCTTTCTCAGGGGCATCACCCACAACCTCAAACTCAACATCCTTCGGCATTTCCTCACTAACACGCACACACAAAGATAATTAGCACAGTATGTCTCAGGTTTGACATAATTACACACACACACACACACACACACACACACACACACACTTACCAGTGCACAACATTGACCAGGAGTGTGTAATCCTGGAGGAAATCGTCAGCTTGAAGACGGCTGCCGTTCCGAATCCCGAAGTCAGATAAAAGCTTGCCATTGTTTGCTACAAACAGAGGAGGAAAAAAAAAAGTTGATAAGTATAACAGGGTGGTGTAATGAATTGCAGTCACTGTTACCACCCCAACGTTTCGATAACATCACGTCCTGAACCACTTTATTCCTTTTATACCGCAGCGATTTCCCATTGAATACGGTGCTTTCTTCGTTAAAGAATAACGTTGTAATATGTTGAACTTAGTTCCCGTTATCACTTTTTAAAGCAACTATAAACAGCTGTTTTTCTCAGCCTTCTCTCCCCCCTTCTGTTTTTTCTCTCAAATAAAGCAAAAAGAAACAAACAAACCACACATGTTACTGAGAAACAGCAAAGTGTAAACTCCTCGGTCCTGAAGATGTCGGAAAACTTAAAGTTACAGCTGACTGTTACAAAGTGCCGACACTGGAGACTGCTTCCAAAATATTAAAAATTAAATGTCTCTATACAGAAAACGTCACCATATCAACGATTACACACTTTTTAAAGTGTTATTTGTCCAGTGCTTGTTATACAATTCCCACTGAATGAGTGGTTACTACAGAAACGATAACATTAGAACAGAAAATAATAATAAAATGCTAGAATCAGAGATTCAAGTTTGCTCATGAACTGCAGGCTCACCTTCAGTCTCTCCTTCCTCTGAGGAAATGAGGATTGTCCCCTTGCCGTCCTCTATCTGCACATCCGGCGCCACCATGCCGAACTTCTCCTTCAGGATCTGACCAATAAACACAAACGTTTTTCATCTATCAGAAGCTTAAAGGTAATGAGACGTTAATTGAAATATAATGGCTTTATTTGAAAGACCTGTAACCCCAAGTTTAGCCATGTTACAATAGTTTAATTGATGTGTTTCCTGGGCAAATAATAACTGTTCTTAAGGTCATCAAAAACAGAGTGTAAAATGTAAAGCATATCAGTGAAAAAAAAAATGCTACTAATGTGAGGAGGAAAAAAAAAGTTCTTTTAAGGGGCATTAGGTAAGACTGGAACACATGAGTTTTCTCAGCCATGCAGTACTTTTGTCCTGATGTCAAGGCTTAAACCATTTTGTGAATCCATATTTGCCTATTTTGCATGTTATTTGTACAAGAAAATCGGCTATTGCACCTTTAAAAACGTTGATACTTTATCGATTTCAAACAGACTGCGGTTTCCCCTGATGCCTCACCTTATCCTGTAGAGTCTGCACAATGACTTTGTGCACGTTTAGTTTAACCGTAGCTTCAGGTTTGCTGGCGCACACGTAACAGTTTGGATTGGGACGATCCAGCGCACACGGTACCAGCAGCTTTTTCCTGGGGTTCGGCTGCTTGTTCAGGAAGATCTGAGAGAGAGAGAGTGGGAGAGAGAGAGAGAGAGAGAGAAAACATTGATAGCAATTAGGTACCCAGTGATGTTATCAGGAATAAAAACAAAATCCAAAAAATTATGTACTTAGTACTCAAGCGGCAATATTCCGTTGTGTTGGGCGATCTTCTCCGTAGTCAGATGGTCCAACCATGAGCTGATACACGATTATATCATGCGCATGGCGATAGATATTAATTGAAAATGTATTTGCTGAATTATCTACTCATTTATTGACTTGTATTTAAATAAAGTAGTAATATAATTATTTACTTATTTATATCATCACTGGAAATAACATGTCGCGTGTCATTTTGCAAGCAAAGTTTGTGGAGTTTGCGGTAAAGAAAAATTTCACGTCGCCTATTTGGTAATATTTCGGTTTTATTCCAGAAGCCAAAGGCGTCATAAGTTCCCAAGTAATATTGTGTGTTGGGGACGACGACGAGGAAGATGGATGCAGGTTTTAAACTCAAAAGGAGCTTTATTCTTTTACCATCACTTTTCAGCGGTTCGACTGAACATACACGGCTCAGTGCTGGTCAGCTGTCTCTCCCTCTCACATTTTTTCAGGCTCGCTCTTGAAAGCGAGAAACAAACAAATCACTTCCCCCAATTGTACCACACAGGTGAGAATAGTCATGTGTTACCAGTCAGTTCCAGCTGACGCTTCACCACGCCCCCGCTGCCACAAATACATTAATGGGAAAATGAGCCAAGTATCGTGTTGACATATCATCAAAGGCTTCAGCTATTGGTGAGATCTCTGACTATTGCCAATCCCTGATATCATTGTCTATCAGCCCAACACTACTTCATACCCCAGACTGGAGTAGATTTTTACTTTCTGGGCATCATTAATTCTTTCATTGTTCAATCTAAAGAACAACGGCGCTGTGGTTGCTTCATTGATTAGGTCTGAACTGCTGCAACTGATGGATTTTTCAGTTTTAATCATGATACATGAAGACATTTATATGATATGAATCACTAATAAGCTACCAGAAAAAACCCCCCAAAAAACAAAGGAAAAAAAATAAATAAAAAACACACCTGTTTAGTTGCATAAAAACCAGCTAAATACAGAGGCACGATACTCCACACACAGAAACCCCAACAGTGTCCTGACTAATCTTATAATTATTCATTTGTTTGTACTGATTGAAAAAGTCTGATAAGTTGATCTGAATGGAATGCCAACGTACTGCAAGAAAGTGTTAAAGGCACTCCTAAGTGTGGGGGGAACAAAAACAAAAAAAAAAACCCAAGGCCTGAAAACAAACAAACAAATAAGAAATCACGTTTCTCACCGTGCGACACTGTTGGAAGTCTGCATTAAGAATCTTGAGGGCCTCCAGGACGATGAGGCCCGCGATGACCGCATTAGTGGTGGCGATGGCTGGGATGATGTTCCCGGCCATAGCTAGAGGAGGAAGCAACACCCCCCACAAATACACAAACACATAACGGTCAGCTACATCATGTAGGACAACACTGAAGCTACCTGAAAAATGCTGCTATTGTGAAATCTGAACCATCAAAAGCAAATATTGATTCACCGTAAACAAATATGATAAGAGGGAAAGAAAGCACACGCTCCGGCACACGTGCACGCACACACTCACATTTGACGTCAAAGCGACTCTTCATGTTCATGCTGAAGATGTGCATGCGCAGGTTAGCGGCCGCCGTCACAAAGTCCATGGCTGGAGGATCGTCCTGGCAACCGAGAGTGTTGTTTTGAACGTGAACAGCGTTGCCAATGTGAAACAGTATCAAATCAAAATAACAGTGCGTGTGTGTGTTTGCTCAGCTTGTCCGGTCAGAGTTAGTGTATGGTTGAGAAAAAGAGACTGAGTGAACATAATGTTCCACCAGTGCACCGACCTTGTCCCAAACCAGCTCGGCTCCATCCCCTTTCTCGGCCAGCTGTGACCGGAGTGTGTCGACGCTGTGCTGGAAGAGCTGAGAGTAACCGGACACATTCAGCACCTGCTGATCCTTCAGCCCAGTGCCACACACCTCGCCCTGACTGTTCACTGCTCACACACACACACACACACACACACACACACACACACACACAAAACAGGCAGTCAAAGTCTACGAGTCTAAAATATACTATATGACAAAAAGTATGTGGACACCTGACCATAGCCACTTTTCCACCGAATTTACCCAGAACAACTAAGCCCAGGAACTTTTTTCATGGGACCATCTGCTTCCTCCAGACCTTTGTTGTCTGCATTTAGACCAGTGACACATGACTGCGCACAAGAAGCCCATGGTGAGGATATGACTCCTCAAAGTATGCTACAATCAAACTAATTATTGACACAAAGCAAGCTGATTTTATTGATGCAACATGTAAAATGTTTGTTTGGCTCATAAAAACAGGTAGCACGCTTTGATTGGAACACAAACATTTAAACAGTAACAGGAGAGTTTGCTGCAACCAAACTGGTAATCTAGTGGTTAGGATTCAGCGCTCTCAATGCTGCAGCCCAGGTTCGATTACTGGTCAGTAATCTAAAAATCTTTGTATAAAAGGTTCGTGTTTTAAAAGACACTGAGTCTATTTTCTGAAATCTGATAACGACACTGCAACAACAATAAGCATGGAGGAGATTCAAGCTGTGCTGTTGATTGTGATGTATTGCTTTGATAAAGAGGTACTAGAGAAGACACTAGCAGTGGTAGTAAAGCGGATCCAGAATGCTCGTCATGCTAGACTTAAAGTAAGCAAACGGATTTCATCAGCTATTGCTGAGATGACTGAGACGAACGTGCACGCACGAGCTTCTCTCTACACTGTTTTCCTGCGTGAACAACGCCCAGCTCATTTAACCCACTTGATATTTTTAAGTATACTTTTTCATTGCGGGTCGCCGCTTTTTTCATATTTCGTCCTTGGCATAAATACTGAATAAAGCCCGAACCTCATTGTCGGTCCATCGGTCATATTTTTTAAGAAACTCCATTGTGTTGATTTGAATCGCAATAAACCACTGTTACTGTACGCACCGCAACAGACTTTTAAAAATGGGTGAAAATAAAAGGCGGTGTGTACTCAACCAATCAGCATGTTCAATGCCCAAGTCCCACCCCCAAGGTTCCTGTCTTTTGGAAAAAGTACCACATCACGAGAAGGGACTTTGCGAGGACTAAATATTTTACATGAAAGTTAATGTAGTCCCTGGTTCCTGCGGTGAAAACACACCAAGTACATCCAAATGTCAAATGTCCCTAGTTCCTGGGGAAAGTTCCTGTGGTGGAAAAGCGGCACATCACACCCATAGGTGGCTCTTCCACAAAAGTTGGAAGCACACAATTGTACAGAATATCTTTATTTTCTGTAGCATTACAATTTCTCTTCACGGGATAACAAACCTGTTCCAGCATGACAACGCCCCTGCGCAAAAGCAAAGCAAGCTCCATGAAGACATGGTGTGTTAAGGTTGGAAGAAGGTGGAAGAACTTGAGTGGTAAATGTGCACTTATATAGCGCTTTTATCCAAAGCGCTATATAAGGGAGCAACTTGGGGTTCAGTGTCTTGCCCAAGGACACTTCGGCATATGGAGTCACCCGGGCCGGGAATCGACCCACCAACCCTACGATTAGTGGACAACCCACTCTACCAACTGCGCCACAGCCGCCCGAGTGTCCTGCAAAGAGCCCTGACCTCACCATCAGGATGAATAGGAGCCTCCTCACACAACACCAGCACCTGACCTCAACCTCACTAACGCTCTTGGGGAATGAACACTCACTCACACTCCAAAATCTACTGGAAAGCCTACCCAGAAGAGTGGAGCTTATTAGAACAGCAAAGGGGAGAATAAATCTGGAATAGGATGTTCCAAACAAGCACATATGGGTGTGGTGGTCAGATGTCCACAAACATTTGGCCTATGTTCATCAGCATTTAACTACATTTACAAAACAAAAAACAAAGTCATAAGTGAATTTTAACTGAAACTATGATTAGTGGACTAAGGAATATTAAGTCAATCATACAGGCCTTTTTTTATATATAGTGTAATAAGTACAGTAATTATACAGACACTGTCTAATACAAGATTCCTTACCGAGCTGCTGCACTTCGGACCAGTCCAGCGGCACAGGCGCTTTCCTCTTCTTCCACAGCTTATCCATGGTCAACAGGTACATGATGTCATCTTTGAAGAGCTGAAGAAAAGTCCAAAAGAGTCAGCTGACCTGTGGTGAATCAAATCCTACTCTCCGAACAGCCGTCAGAGATATGCAATTCCCATATAAACAAAACCATTTAACCTGGGCGATGTCAATAAATACTTGTTGGCAAAGTGTGTGAATGTAATGAAACGGGAAACATTTCTAGCATGCATTTCAAAGTCACACCCGTTTAAAGAATTAGTCCCGGTGAAAACGCTGGTTAACGCTCGGGATTTGTACAGCTTCCCTTTAAAAATAAATGACTTCGATTCAACCCCTTTTCCAGCATTTTCTACAGTTCTTCGGACCTTGTTGAAGAGCTTGACAGGGTCGTAGCCTGTAGAGCGAGCCCAGTCTTTAGTAGAAACGCGTTTGATATCTCCATCCTGATCCGAAGCTTGGGCTCGCGCTGCTGTTTCTTCAGGATTCCCTAAAGCGCACACACACCCCAGACAAAATAAGTCAATCTGGCCTCTGTTTAATATGAAACATTACTTTGGTAGGGCTACTAAATCTTCTATATCGATAAGCAATGAAACCGAATAAAACAGAGCCTGTCTAATTACGTTAAAGAAATAAAAAAAATAAGCAGATGGTTTGTAATCGAGAAATACATGGAGGAGTCACTTACATGCAGCCTCGGGGTCGGCTGTGTCGGGGGACACTTCCTGATCCGCGTCCTCCTCCCCGAACAGCTGACTGAAAACATCAGCGCAACTCATCACTCTTACCATAACTACAATCAAACTAGAGCTGTACAACATCACAAGATGCAGTCCCTCCACGATTTGGGCCGAGCCAAATCATGTGATGTCATCACAACGTGCATTCAGCCAAAGCACTCTTCAATTCACAAGCGTACATGAGTACAGCTAAAAAGATCTCATTTACCAAAAATTATAAAAAACAAACCAAAAAAACAACAACACACCTGCAAGGTACACCGCAACTTTTTTTTATTTTATATATATATATATATATATATATATATATATATATATATATATATATATATATATATATATATATATATATATATAAATTTAAAATAATCACATTACAGTATCTGATGGCGTTTCTGTGATGTGCGTCGTGATTTTTTTGGTTTGATAATAAACTGCCAGCAAAACTGTAGTGTTGCATTAAAAAAAAAAAGCAGTCTATAAAAGCGAGTGCCAAGATGTTTACAATTCTGTTTCAAGAATTCAAGTTTGAGCATTATTTCTCTAAACTGAAGACATACTATGCTGCAATGCTGAAACAATCTATATGGAGTGTTGTGAGCAGAAGGCATACTTGAAGAGGTACTTGGCCCAAACGATGCAGTGGATGGGTTCGGAGGGAGTGTTACGGATGGTGCACCCGGGGAAAGTCTTCTGCGTGGGTTTGGGCTGACACTCGTAGCACTCTGTCACCCCCTGCAGGCAAGAAAAACAAAGCAGTGTCAAAAAAAAAGTTATACCATGCCCAACTGTTCATGCAGATGTGAAAACATTGTCCAACCATCATCTCACCTTCTTGATGACGGTGACCTGACCGAGATATCCCGCCGTCCCGCTTTCGATCAAGGGAATATCCGCTGCCAGACACATCCTGTTCACGTGATTCCGGGCCGCTGGAGAAGACAAACAAATCGAGTTTTGGCTAATGATAAAACAAGAAGGATTCGAACACACCGCGTTGAAAACGAGAAAATCTGCATACCTCGGTTATCCAGAGCGTTCATGACCAGCTGAAACTTCCTGAAGAATTCGGCGTTGTAGTCTGGACTAGGATGAACAGAGAAACTCGTGTCACACACAAGACTCTCAGGTCTCTCAAAACAATCGTTATAAAACACTTTAACTTTATCCGTTCGCACCGGCTATTGACAATGCTCACTCTTGATATTTTTGTGCGTCCCAAACACGACATCAGCAGATTTCGTTAACAATGCTTCAATCAGATGCATGCACATTTAATCTAAGTTTTGATTAAACCGTATTTTTCCAAGTTTTTTGTTTTGTTTTAGACTTGACTGTAAGAAGTGAATCAAACATGCCGGGTTTTGTTTTTTGATCAACTTTGTAGAGCTGCAGAAATGCTGTGCGCTTGCGTTTTGAACAAACATTCAGCCTCATTTATCAAGCTGGTTTATTTGTAAATCATTTGCAAGAGCGTTTACATTTACTTCAAGCATTTAAGATTTAGCTCTTGTAATCCTTATTAATATTATGTGTATTAAATATTTTTACTGGCATAGAAGTAAATCAAAATGACATTCACTCTTATGTTATCCACCTTGATCGTACGTTTCGTGCTCATGACCTTTTATGGAGCAAAAAAACAAAACAAAACAAAACAACAACGTGAACTGATAACGTAAACTGCTAAACTTAACGATCGACACAGACGATGCAGGAGAGATTGAACGAGAATCTGCAATCACTTCACCGACTCACTTCATAATGCTGTCGTGATACGCCGTGATGTTAGCGGAAGGACAGAAGCGCAGCACACTTTCTTTAGCAACCTGGAAGAGAAATGAATAAAAGCATAAGCGCACATAAAACAAAAGGTGGAGATAAAAACAGACAGACAGACACAGAGAAAGAGAGAGAGAGAGAGAGAGAGAGAGAGAGATACCTGTGCTTTGGACTTCCCGACATGCTTCTTCTGGAAGAGGAACTGTCTGTTCAGATTGCTCACGTCAATCGTGTCCAAGTCGATCTGCATCAAAACAGCAGATTAAACACTATAATCTGACGGAGATCATCATTTCAACAGTTCTGGCATCTGATTGGTCAGAATCCATGCGTTATTTTGTTTATGGCAAGGACAGCAGTTCCGGCCGTTTATATTAAAGCGTCTGTTTGAATACGATATTGTTTCTATAGTAACAGCTCACATAGAGGGACTGGTACAGTGAAAACTCCATGTTAACAAAAACTAATAGACACATTTTTAAAAATCATGTTGTTTAACAAAGAAAACCATATAATCCTTGATATAGTGATGCTTTCTGTAAGATGTTTATTTAACGTTCATGGAAATAGTCTCCAGTGTCAGTGTCCTAACAACGCAAAGGACCTAACACGTCTCTCGATCATTCCACGGCATTAAATCTAATCATAAACCATAAGACATTTGGTTAATTTACAAATTCAACCATGTAACCGTTACAAACAACACTCAGTTTGTTATGCATTATCCCTTACACAAAGTCATCCTCAGACGCTCTTGCTCACATCTGATATGTTTTGTGCACTTTTCTGGTTACAAGCTTCAGAATCCTGATGTCTTATTGGTGATGTAACTCCTTCATGGCCTTACAACTCTACATTTCTATCTGTCCATTTGGGCAAATGCAGACAGTACGAGTTAACATTCACAATCAATAGAGTTGACTCATTCTGTGTAATATCAATGTAGCTCTAGAGAGACAGATAGATAGAGACAGACAGACACAGGAAGAGACAGACAGATAGATAGACAGACAGAGATAGAGACAGATAGATAAAGATGGATAGATACAGTGGCAAGAAAAAGTATGTAAACCCTTTGGAATTTCATGGTTTTCTGAATAAATTTGTCATAAATAATAATGTGTCTAAAATAAAACACAAAACAAATTCTATTCTTTTCTGTCTTTATTGAGAACATCCAAAAAAAAACCCTCATAGTGCTTGTGGAAAAAGTATGTGAACAATTGAGTTAATGACCTCAAAAAAACGCTTCTTTTTTTTTGCACACCTGGAGTCTGGTTAAGAAAATGAGTTTGGAGGTGTGGACTACAGCTACTTTGACTGATAAAAACCCCTCAAACCTTTGGAGTTTACTCTGCACAAGAAGCATGCGCTTATGTGAGCCACGTCTCACCAAAAAGGGCTTTCAGAGGATCTACGATCAAGAATTGTTGATTTACATAAAGCTGGCAAGGGTTAAAAAGTGATTTCAAAGCCTTTAGAAATTCACCAGTCTACTCTAGACTGTTGCTACTCTACCAAGAATTGGACGCCCAGTCAAAATGACACCAAGAGCACAACGAAGACTCGTCAATGAGGTAAAGAAACCCTGAATGACTGCCAAAGATTTGAAGGCATCATTTTAACTTGCTAACAGCTCTGTTCATGAGTCTACAATACGCAAAACATTGAACAAGCAGGGTATCTACGGCAGGACACCACGGAGGAAGTCACTGCTTACTAAAAAGAGCATTGCTGCACACCTGAAGTTTACAAAAGAGCACGTCGACACTCCACAGCGGTACGGGCAAAATGTTTTGTGGACTGATAAAACTAAAATTGAACTATTTGGAAAAACCACACAGCACTACATCCGGCGTAGAAAGGGCATGGCATATCATCATGAAAACAACATCCAAACCATAAAGTATGGTGGAGGAAACGTCATGATTTGGTCCTGCTTTGCTGCATCAGGGCCTGGTCAGCTTGCAATCACTGAGGGTAAGATGAATTCCCAAATATATCAGACAATTCTTCAGGATAATGTGAGCATGTCTGTACGTCTGCTGAAACTGTGTAGAAGTTGGGTGATGCAACAGGACAACGACCCAAAACACCGGAGCAAGTCCACAACAGAATGGCTTCAGAAAAACAAAATCTGCCTTTTGGAGTGGCCGAGTCAGAGCCCAGACCTCAACCCAATAGAGATGCTATGGAATGACTTGAAGAAAGCCATACACAGGAGACGTCCAAAGAATATGACCGAGCTAAAGCAGTTCTGCCAGGAGGAATGGGCTAAAATTCCTCCTGAACGATGTGCAGGTCTGATCCACAGCTACAGGAAGCGACTGGTTGAGGTTATTGCTGCCAAGGGGGTAACCAGTTATTAATTCTAAGGGTTCACTTACTTTTTTCACTGCCATTTTGAATGTTGAATGAGTGTGTTCAATAAAAACATGAAAGATCAGAATTTAATTGGTGTTATTATTTTAGACACATTATATTTGTCAATACCCCTGACTTAGATGATCAGATCACATTTTATGACAAATTTATTCAGAAAACCATGAAACTCCAAAAGGTTCACATACTTTCTCTTGCCACTATATAGAGCTAGATCAACAGAAATATCATTATTTTTCCAGCTTTTTACTAGGCGAGGTTGAGTTTATTGGAATGTCAATTCAAATAAAACAGCACTTCCTCCAGTATTGTTCTCCTCACACTGTAACACGGGAACCGTGGCTTATTAGGAGTGTTAGCTGAACGGCTCCGTCTGTTCACACACACACTTAACCATCAGGAGTAGATCGGGTTACTGCTCAGTGTAAAAATAATGTAATTATACTTTTATTATTCAAAATAGTTTAGAGTAACTGAATGTAGCTTCGCCCGAGAGTTAACTAGAGGTGCTAGCTACTTGCTAGCTTAACGCCATTGAAGCCCATTCAGTTTACTGGACACAAAGATGTGTGTGTGTGTATATATATTTTTAGAGTTATTAGGCTTTTATGTAAACGCAATAGTTAATAAAAAAAAGCGAATTTGAAATAACTATGACTTAGGTTTATATTTATCTCCTTGGTGATGCTAGGAGGGGAAAAAAACCCAGAAACTAGCTCGAAGTAAGTTAGGTTGGATCCCAAATTGACTCCTCCCTCCCTACTTGTGTACACTATCTAGGGCACGGAAAGACCAGCTCATGCGAGTGACGTAGTGCCCTAGATTATTGACTATGGGGTTATTTGAGATTCCGCCCACGCTTTGGGCCTCACAAAGAAAGCCGCCGACGCGACGCGCTTTTCCGTCCTTACCACTTCGATATTTTTAAAGCCGGTGAGGACGAGGTTTTTCAGCAGCTCGCAGCCGATGCCGCCCGCTCCAACAACCAGCAACCGGCAGGAGGAGACCGAGTCGGCGAGCTCTTTACGGAGCGGTCCGTCTAGTTTTACCTCCATGGTTTATTTAGCTTACTTAGTTTTGGCGCGTGAACTCAGGCGTTTTGATTTGGCGGCCGGTTAGAAGTCGACGGAACTGCTATGTCCTACCCGTATTCCGTTAACCCCGCCCCTTATGTGGTGATTGGGTAGTAGGTTACAGTGACGAGAATACCTCTAATTGGACTGTTTTTTTTTATTATCTCATTTGCATAAGCCAATCAGATTGCAGTGTTTACCCCCCCCCCGTCTCTCTCCTGTATCCTAGTTACAGGATTCGTATTTCAAAATGGCGCCACATTTTCTAATGACTACATTACCGAACTAGCTATACGGTGTATGTAGCACACCAATACAGAAAATTAATTCGTTGTAAACACAAATAATCGCTTTTGTTTTTTTAATCACTCACTGACCGGGTGACTTTCAGTTAGTTACACTAAAATTCCTTTACATAAAGTCCATCACGTTTCATGTCTTACCATTATCAGTCTACTACGGCTAAATCCCGAAACACAAACACGCCCTATTCACTACAAAGGTCGCTGTAGAATGTACTCCCTAAAGTACGTTATAACAATTTAATGAGTAAAACAGACATTCCACACTAAAATTTTGGGCGAGATTACAAATCGGGGGACCCCTGAAATCGTGCACCATGTAGTAAATTTGCTGTAATTTCGGATACAACCTGACAACCTAGACAGACGGTTGCTGCTGCGTCTGCTTACCACGAGAGGGCGCAAACAAACAAACAAAACCGACATATAGTTTTAACGAAATGCTTTCTCTATCGCCATCTGCTGGTAACAATGAAGTGTTAAATGAATTAATTCGTTTAAGTAAAAAATAAAATTGTGTAATTAATATTTCTAAACGTTATTTAATTTCTCAGTCAGATATTTCATTATCAATTCCTTTATATGTACTAGCACTATATTGATATTGTGTATTCTGTAAGTCACTCTGGATAAATCCATCTTCCAAATTATGTAAAAGTCAATTTATACAAATAATGTATTTATTTTAAATCATTGTAATTGATCAAATTCGTTTAATTTATTTTCATAATTTTGTAAAAAAAATAATAAATAAATAAAATTAACCTATATTTACTCTAACTAGGCTAGAGTCACACTGAGATAAAATCTCTTCTACAAGTAAATGCTGATGCAGAAGGCAGCACAGAACATAATATATAACGATATCACTGCAAAAAAAAACAACAACATTAATTAAAAAGGAA
This sequence comes from Ameiurus melas, assembly GCA_012411365.1. Taxonomy (NCBI): domain Eukaryota; kingdom Metazoa; phylum Chordata; class Actinopteri; order Siluriformes; family Ictaluridae; genus Ameiurus; species Ameiurus melas. Next base: position 38,188,128 of record CM022752.1, read on the forward strand.
CCATCAATGAATTGCTTATTTTTTTCAACACATTTTGCAATAATGGTTGTGATGTTGAGCTTTAAAATATTGTACAGGGGGATTAAAACATTTGACAAAATATGCAACTCACTTATGCATGCATATTCACGTATTTCATTTGTGTGGTTTTTAAAAACTACATTAAAGCAGATGAAATGTGATTAGATGATGAAAAAATACCCCAGAGGCAGATAACAGTAGCAGTAAAGGTTTACTCAGATGAACGTGACTAAACTCACAAAAATAAAGTACCAAACTTTATTTTTCCTGGTTTATGCTGTGATGCTATCGCAGGGATATCGTTTCGACCTTATTGCGTATCTTTTACTCAAGAAATATATGTGCTGTGGTCCTTAAGATACACTATATTGAAACCTACACTATATTTATGTTTTCCGGTAAAAGATGAACAAAGGAAAAGTGTAATTTTGAGTTTGTGTTTTTAATCCAGCTGACTTGGCGTTTTTAATTATTACTAAACATTTTATGATTATTTCATGATTTTATAGTTCAACATTCAGATTTTGGGCCATTTTTATAGAGCATTAGTGTGTGCTGAGATGCTGTCAGATAACTTTTATAAACCTGAATACTAAACTAATAAACAAAGAACTTGTAAAAACAAATGGGAAAAATGGCAAAATGTGTAAACTTAGAGTCCAGAGTGTTTCTGAGGACAAATACAACAAAAGACAATCCAAGCCTAAAAAGGTCTTAGACATGCTGCAGATTTTTCCATCTTTAAGTCCAAATTTTAAACACTTTTTTTGTCTTTCTGTTTAGTCTTTACACTTATTTTAAAGTATTTAATCATCTCGTTTATGCCTTATGTTCTTTTATTTGATTTTAGTCATGTAAAATACATTGTAAACGAACCTTTAATGTTTGTGAAAACTTTAGAATTTTCTATATTTCTTCATAAATATGACCTAAAACATCATATTTTCACATGAGTCCTAAAAGTAAAGAGAACCCAATTTAAGAAATGAGACAAAAATATTATACTTGGTCATTTATTTATTGAGGAACATGTTCCAATATTACATATCTGTGAGTGGCAAAAGTATGTGAACCTTTACTTTCAGTAGCTGGTGTGACCCTTGGGCAGCAATAACTGCAACAAAACGTTTCCGGTAAGTGTTGATCAGTCCTGCACATCTGCTTGGAGGAATTCAAAGAGCTTCAATTCATAGAGCTCCAACTCTGGGATGTTGGTGGGTTTCCTCACATGAACTTCTTGCTTCTGGTCCTTCCATAACATTTCTTCTGGATTAATGTCAGGACTTTGACTTGGCCATTCCAAAACATTAACTTTATTTTTCTTTAACAGTTCTTTGGTAAAATGACTTGTGTGCTTAGGGTCATTGTCCTAGTACATGACCCACTTTCTCTTGAGATTCAGTTCAGAGACAGATATCCTGACATTTTCCTTTAGAATTCGATGGTGTAATTCAGGATTCATTGTTCCCTCAGTGATGGCAAGTCGTCCCGGGCCAGATGCAGCAAATCAGGCTCAAACCATGATACTACCACCACCATGTTTCACAGATAGGATAAGGTTTTTATGCTAGAATGCAGTGTTTTCCTTTCTCCAAACATAGACCTTCTCATTTAAGCCAAAAATTAGATTTTGGTCTTATTTATCCACAACACATTTTTCCAATAGCCTTCTGGCTTGTCCACGTGATCTTTAGCAAACTGCAGAAGGGCAGCAATGTTCTTTTTGGAGAGCAGTGGCTTTCTCCTTGCAACACTGCCATGCACACCAATGATGTTCGGTGTTCTGTTGATGGTGGACTCATGAACATTAACATTAGCCAATATGAGAGAGGTCTTTAGTTGCTTAGAAGTTATCCTGACCTCCTTTGTGACCTCATGGACTATTACATGTCTTGGTCTTGGAGTGATCTTTGTAGGTTGATCATTCCTGGGGGGTAATAATGGTCTTAAATTTCCTCCATATGTACATTTGTCGAACTTTGAATTGATGGAGTCCAAACTCTTTAATGATGATTTTTGTAACCTTTTCCAGCCTGATGAGCATCTTTTTCTGAGGTCATCAGAAATCTCCTTTGTTCGTGCCATGATCCACTTCGACAAACATGTGTTCAGGGTCGGGGAGAACCTGGAGCCTATCCCAGGAATCATCGGGCACAAGGCGGGGTACACCCTGGACAGGGTGCCAGTCCATCTCATACACACTCACACACCCATTCATACACTACAGACACTTCAGACACGCCAATCAGTCTACCATGCATGTCTTTGGACTGGGGGATGAAACCGGAGTAGAACATGCAAACTCCATATCTACCCCGGAGCCTGGAAGTGTGAGGCGAAAGTGCTAACCACTAAGCCACCGTGCACCCACTCATAGATACAGTATCTCACAAAAGTGAGTACACCCCTCACATTTTTGTAAATATTTGATGATATCTTTTCATGTGACAACACTGAAGAAATGACACTTTGCTACAATGTAAAGTAGTGAGTGTACAGCTTGTGTAACAGTGTAAATTTGCTTTTGTGAGATACTGTATGTAACATTGGATCATTTTCCTCAATAAATAAATGACCAAGTATTATATTTTTGTCTCATTTGTGTAATTGGGTTCTCTTTGTCTACATTTTGGACTTGTGTGAAAATCTGATGATGTTTTAGGTCAAATATATGCAGTTCACCCACTTTCAAGCATCACTGAAACTGAATTCAGTTTGTAAAAACAAAAGCATTAAAAAGATTACCAGTGTCTCTGGATGATTTACTCATTTAACCTTCAATGCAGTAAACTGTAACTGTATGTAGTGGAAATTTTTCAGACACAGTCAGCAAATTAACAGGTTATCAGATTATCTGACTTGTACATGTGCTCTTGAACACGTTTCCTTTTCCATCTGATTCTTCATTTCAGTCTTAATCAGTCACACAGAGAAGCCTCACAGTAAAAATGACCGTCATCATCCTTACAGTAAAGAAAGACGAGTGCAGCAAAAAAACTTTCTAAGTATAATGAATCTATTTGAATATTAAGCACATAAAGTAAATGATGTACAATCCTGAACTTTACACCTACAAAGCTGAGTAAGGAATGAAACGATGAAAAATGGGATTGTATTATTAATCTTTTACGTTTATCAGTTAAATTTAATGTTGTGCCACATCTGAGGCACATGTCATGCTACAGAGAAACTGCAAAAGCATAAACTCCTCTGTCCCGAAGATGTCGGAAAACGTAAAGTTACAGCTTTAACTCTGACTGTTACAAACCCGCTGAATCTGGAGACTTCATAAATGTTAAATAAACATCTCCTTACAGAATTTTGAATTCATTAGCACTGTGGTACAAACTGTGTTCAAATGTATATTTGTGTCACATTTTTGCTAATCTATGATCTGGTAATTTAGGTTATCATTCGTCTTTAGATTAGGAACATCCTGTAAGGAACACATCACTGGTATGATTTTAATCCTATTATCTTGAATTAGGCTTATAATTATAATAACTAAGTAATAATAATAATAATGTAAATAACCCATTTAACTGTAGATGATAGTCTTTCCCAGACCTCAGAGTGTCCCCACACTGCTTCTTGAGAACCACAGTCATAAAGTACATAACAATAAATTTAGATTGCTCATTCGTTCATGTTTCCTGTGATTATAGAGATCTTTGATGATAATATCAAGTGGTTAGTGCTACACGCTTCCATGTTACACAATGTCAAAAGCTGACAGTTGAACACGTCATTTCAATGTTGAACATTTAGATATTCTCTAGCAACAGGTCATCAAAACCAGTAAACAAGTTAAAATGTGAATTAAACATGATCACATCTTAAAGTAATTAGACTCACAGTGGTCTAACCTATATTCACTCACAATTTATGCAATCATTAAAGATTTCTTCAACGGATATTAAAAGACTCCACACCCCTCTTAAAATGACACGTTTTTGTAATGTAACAGAATGACATAAATCATGTCAGAACTTTTCCCACCTTCAATGTAAAATTACAGTCAAATGTAAAACAAAACAATCAGAATCAATCAAAATTGATTTTATAACACCACTGAGTCTTTGGCTGTGTGGCACATCTTCAAAAAAATAATCTTCAAAAACATCAAATTGTGAGGGCATCTCCTATGCACAGCCTGCTTCCGGTCACCCCACAGATTTGTAGTTAGATTCAGGTGTGGGCTCTGACTAGGTCATTCAAAAACATTGATCTTCTTTTGGTTAAGCCATCTCTCCACCTTGATAAAAGACCAAGTTCTGGCTGAAGAAAAACAGTCATAAAGCATGATGCTTCCACCACCATGCTTCACTGTGGTGTGGTATTCTTTTGGTGGTGATTGTTTGCACGAAACAAACCTTTGGTCTCAACAGACCATAACACGTTTGGCCACATGGTTTAGGGTGATGTAGTTGGGCTTGGATGTTTTTTGTGAGAAAGGGCTTCCGTCTAGCAACCCTATCCCATAGCCCAGACATTTGAAGAAAACAAGAGATTAATCAGTACTTGCAGAGAGTAATCAGTACTTGCAGAGAGTAATCAGTACTTGTCAGATATTCCTGCAGCTCCTTTAATGGTGCTGTAGATCTCTTGGCAGCCTCCGTGGTAATATTTTGATTTCTCCTTTTGTAAATTTTGGAGTGACATCAATTGCTTTTCATGTGTTTCATTCTGTCATTTTCTGGTTGCACAGTTGCACAGATCCTTTCCATCTAGCAAAACTGTTTCAAAAGTAAAATAGACTTCCAGGAAACTGTCATTTGCATATACTTATAGATCGTCCATGAGATATGGAATAGAATTAGGTTACATAGTAAGAGTAAAACTTAAATGGTTGAACAAAATGTGCCTTTTGGGGGGACATGTTAGGTGGCATGCCAACCATGGGGTTACATGATTAGGTGGCATGCTAATTATGACCTCATTTAATTTTACTCATCAATACTCATAGAAAGATTTATATTTATTAAAGCTTGCTATAGGGCTAAAGTTTTCTGCCTTTCATGTGACAGGACCTTTCTTTTGTTCTTAAGAAAAGTGATGTAGCTACTTTTAACTAAGCAAGGAAAGTGGGTTTGGTGTAATGGAAAACAAGTAAATAAGTAAATAGGTTATGTTGCAGTGTGAAGTTGGGCTGATGAAATCTCTGAAATGAAGATAATAACATTTTTGCTAAGCCTGTCGGTGCTGCAGCATAGTAGATAAGCAGGAAGGGAAACCACAGAGGTCTTGCAAATGCACACTCAGTATACATTTAATTTGCACTCATTTAAAAGGTTAAAAACAGTATTAGATTGAATTGCAATGAATAATTTTGTACTCTTATACAGAATACATTCTTAGTTTAGAGCTAAACAGTTTTAGAGATCTGAAAAATCTGGTTATCCAAGCTAAATTTATTGAACTGGTTTCTGAATACAGATGAGCAATTGGCTGTACACTAAATGCATGACTTGGTAAATTGAGGTAATCTAGTGGTCAAGTTGCAACTCGTGCTGTAGGGTGTCGATTCATTCATTATTTCTATACTGCTTTCTTAACAATAGACATTGTCACAAAGCAACCTCATGGGCACTGGATAGTGGGATTATAAATTACAATACACACCTGTAGAAGGATAAAGGCAAACAGTACTGAGTATGTTGACAGGATGTTCAGTATGAGCAGATTGTGAATAAGAGTCTGGTTTGAGCACAGGACATTCTTTTTTTATTATTATTATAGCAGCAGTTCTTTGAAAGTACAAATCTATAGAATCCAGGTAAGATTATTCACAAAAGCAAGGACAACAGCTGGGAATAAATCTTTAGGGTCTCCTTGTTGGATCATCCACAATAGCAGAGGGGAAGTCCTCTGCTATTTGATTAGTCACATTCCCACGCAATTTTTCTATGACAGCAACATGAAACAACGTCAGAGAACTCATATAATTTATTTAAATAAAAGAAAGAATTATATAACAAAACAAAACGATATATATATATATATATATATATATATATATATATATATATATATATATATCTCTATATATATATATATATATATCTATATGTATATCTATATCTATATATCTATATATCTATATATCATATATATATATATATATATATATATATATATATATATATATATATATATATATATATATATATATATATATATATATATATATATATATAAATTGTTTCCTTTTTTATCCAGTTATTGTTTCTTTTTATTGTAGTTTAGGGACAATGCATCTCAATATTTGTGGAACAAAACTAAAAATAGCTGACTAACATTTGACTCATTTCTCATGATCTAGTTTTTTTATTTGATGTGGTTCAGCAGTGTAGGCTATGAGTAGGGGATTTTGCCATGAGACATCCTTTGTTTTGATCATTTATGTCTTAGTTTAATTGAAGGCACTGATGACTTGTTATCACAGACATTTAAGTGCATAATAACTAGGGTACAGTTCACAGACAGTGTGTGTGTGTGTGTGTGTGTGTGTGTGTGTGTGTGTGTGTGTACTCTCATCAGCATTCTTCTTACCTCATCTGTAGACATTGAGAGTGCCTGGTCCTGTGGGGTGGCATCTCTGGCATCTGTGTTCCCTGCCAAATGTGCTTTTGTGTTTTTTGGTTTTTTTAAAAATTTTTTTTTTTTTTTTTGTTTTTTTTTTGCCTTGTTCTTTCCTTTTTTTTTTTTTTTTTCCCCCCCTGGGTTTTTTTTGTTGTGTTGGTGGGGTGGGGGGGGGGCGGGCGCTTCTTTTCTTTTTTTTTTTTTTTTTTTTTTTTTGTGTGGTGTTTTTTTTTTTTTTATGAAACCAAAAAAAAATTATCATTTTTTTTTTTTTTTTTTTTTTTTTTTTTTTTTTTTTTTTTTTTTTTTTTTGGTTTTGTTGGTGGTGGTGGTTTTTTTTTTTGTTTGTGTTTTAGAAAAACACCCGCCCTTTCCCCCGGCCCCCTTTTCTCTTTTTTCTGTCTTTTGTTTTTTTTAGAAAGTCCTGGGGGGAGAGAAAGAAGAGGGGGGGGGTGGGGGTTTTTTTTGTTTGGGGGGGGTTTTGTTTGTTGCTTTTTTGTTTTTTTTTTTTTTTTTTTTTTTTTTTTCTTACAAACAGTGGGGAGGGGGGTGGAGGGGAAAATGGGGTGGTTGTTGTTTTTTTTTGTGCCAAAATTTTGTGGTGGGGTGTTGTGTTTTTTTGTTTTGTTTTTTTTTTTTTTTTTGTTTTTTTGTTTGTGGGGGTGGGGGGGGGGGGAAAGGCGAAAAAAAAAAAAGGAGAAAAGGTCGTCGTCTCATGCCTTAGTTTAGGTGATTTCTCTACTTCCCTTAAGATGTCCTGTGACCATCGAAGCCCTATACAGAGGTTCAGTAGTAGTGGTAAGATCAACCACTATCCCTCTCACCATACACACTGGTTTGCTCTATACTAAATTAGTAGCCTGTAGTTCTCAGTATCATGGAACCTGTATCCCGCTGCCTTGTCTCACTGTGACTTGAATCAGCCCTCAGTTACCTTCATGGAATACATCAAAAATGCTCAAAATGCTCAATGCTTTTTCGTCATGCTGGACGAAAAAGAATTGACACAGTTTTATCATGGCCTCAACTCTGCAGCATCAAGGAGCTTAAATGCTTCCTAGGATTTGTGAATTTCTATTTAGGATTTAGTTTAGTTTCTCTTCACACTTCTGCTCAGAGAAAGACCCAAGAACCTTAAGTGGAATTGTGGTGGCAGGGGCATGGTTGAATGTAATGGTAAATGGTAATGGTAAATGTGCACTTATATAGCGCTTTTATGCAAAGCGCTTTACTGTGTCTCATTCACCCATTCACACACCAATGGTAGCAGAGCTGCCATGCAAGGTGCTAGCTTGGGGTTCATCGGGAGCAACTTGGGGTTCAGTGCCTTGCCCAAGGACACTTCGGCAAGTGGAATCACCCGGGCCGGGAATCGAACCGCCAACCCTACGATTAGTGGACAACCCACTCTACCAACTGCGCCACAGCCGCCCCATGAATGTCAGCTGTGTAGAGAGAAGAGGTGGGTTGGTCTGGCAGGTAACCCTTGATGATTTTCACCTGTCTTTTCTTACCATGAGTTTACTTCTTTGTGCCTATTTGTGCTTTCAGAAAGCCCGGTAACAAGCCCGAAGAGAGAGAGAGAGAGAGAGGTGAGCCATGCAGAGCCATGTGTGTGTGCATGTGTGTGTATGTGCTGAGAAATAAAAGGGCTGACAAGCAAAAGTAACAGTTAAAAAAATACAGAGCCTTTTGAGTTCTTCCAAACTTGCCTCCCGTATCCACATACCAAACCCATCCAAGGGGAAGTGGCACACTGGTGCCTAAACCTGAGACTGAGGAAGATATAACAGCATGGAGACCTTGGCTCTAACAAGGATTGTTAAGTTCCTTGCTGGCCTCCGCCAGACTCAACACCAGACTCAACACTGGCCCTTCTTGAGCTGTGCAAGGAGTAGCAGCACTTCCAGCCCAAGCCCGGATGGAGGACCGGCAGGTACTCCAGAGCCTTATCCATCCAGCAGGTACTCCAGCCATGCTCCACATCATTAACGCATTCCTGGAGCTCTTTGAAGGAAATCTCCTCAGGGATTTCCCTCTGGAGCAGACATGTGATGAATCCGTCAGGCACGCCTTTCACCAAGTGAAAGTAATTGATCATCAGCGAGTTCAGCACAATGTTGTGCTCTTCTTCCCCTTCTTTGCGATTATTAAAAACAAGTTATATAAAGTGATGCAGGACACTAAAAGAAAGGAAGAGATGACCCAGTTCTTGGTCCCATAAAGCAGTTAGGAACTTTTGTTCCACACGTGTCATCATAATCCCATTGTTGGGCATTTGGGCGAGGATGAGACACTAAACAATTGAGTGGCTTGTTTTTGCTGGCCAGGCATTTGCAGCAATGTTCGTATGTGGTGTATGGTATGCTGTGAAGGTTAGCTGGTGAATCCACTACCCACCCTAAAAGTGCCATTGCACCCATTACCATTAATTGAAAGAATTGGCATAGATCTCGAAAAGCAATTAGAAAAGTGCACATGAGGATATACTTTTGTGTTAATCCTGGTGGATTATGCAACGCGTTATCTGGAAGCAGTGCCTCTGCACAACATATCAGACCATAGTGTTGCAGAGGCGCTCTTCCTTGTTACCTCCCAAGTCGGACAGGGCATGATGCTTATGTCATGGACACTACCTGAACTTAAATTGATTAAATTGATTCACACCAGCATTTACCATCCGCAGATGGATGGGCTGGTCAAATGTTTTAATCAAATGCTTAAAAATATGATTCCTAAATTTATTCACAATGGTGCACAGAATTGGGATAAGTGGTTTGAGCCTCTGTTATTTGCAGTACAAGAAGTCCTGCAAGCCTTCACAGGGTTTTCTCAATTCAAGTTGTTGTATGGGTGCAAGCCTTGGCATCTTAGATGTCATTCAAGAAAATTGGTAAGAGGAACCTTCTAATTACAAAAATGGAATTCAATACGTTCTTGACCTGGGAGCAAAAACTCCACACAATTAACTGGGACAATTGCGACTAATAAGACAGGAGAATTTGTTACAAGCACAAGAACATCGATCCCAGCTGTATAACAGGGGAACTCAGCTATGGGAATTTGCTCTAAGAAATAAAGTGCTCATTTTGATACCCGTGCCAAGCTCTAAATTACTTGCAATGTGGCTAGGATCCTTTGAGGACACATGGCGAGTGAGTGAAGTTGACTATGAGGTCAGGAATGAATAGAGGCGATGCACTTCAAATATACCACATGAATCTCCTGAAACTGTGGAGAGAGTCAGGTCTCTGGTGAAAGTGGTTCCTTAGAGGGAGGAACTGGGACCAGAGGTAAGTCTAAAAAGTTTGGAGAGCACTATGTTGCAGGAGGACTCTCTGTTGCTGATGCGTTTTTCACCTCTACCTGGTCTCATGGAACACCACATACTGTAGATACTACGGTACTTCAGGTGTGGTTGTACACAGCCACCCATACCAGTTGGCTGGACACAAAAAAAGTGGTTTGGGATGAACTCAAGGCTATGCTCGATGTGGGAGTAATCGAGGAGTTCCACAGTGACTGAAGGACTGAAGTGACACAGCGGCCCAGTGGTTTTGCTGCATTTATGTGCACAGAAATAAAAATGTTGAAAAGCGAAAATAACAGTTACAAAAATAAAATGCCTTTTGAGTTGTTACAAAGCTGTCTCCTGTATTTCTGACCCAACCCAGGGGAAGTGTCACATGAATGAACCCACCATCAATGATTTCAACATCTTGATTATCGAGCCAGTGCTTCATTGTCATCTACATCCATCTTCAACCTCCCGCAACTATGTTGGATGAATATACAATATACAGATACAATCTTCTAGGTAAAGCTTGATTATATATATTCAGCAGATTTGAGGTGATTACACTGAGTGAAGGAAGTGTCAGATATGTGTAAATATAAAGTGGGTGGGGAAAAATCTGTCTTTAGATAAAAGATTGCATATAATGACTGAATAACACCTGAGTATATAATATTTGAGAGAAAATGGAGTGGAGCTTCACATACCTGCTAATACCATGAGTACAAGTTGTGTGTTTTTTCCCTGGGATCCATTCTGTTCATGGCACTCTCCTCACTTGCAAGGCGTGAGTTTACTACACACCTTTTTGTACAATTATGTAGCTTTACAACAACTTATACTTATACTGTATATTAAGTGTAACAATATAGTGAGTATTTAACAAATACTGTAAGTACTGCATGTTTTAGATACAACTACACTTTTTGCTCCTCTTTATCAACGTACCATCAGAAACTAAAGCTCCTCTTTTTCTATGCACAGTGTAATAATTCAGTTTAATTCAATTTGATATTAGTTTAGGGCTTTTAAAAACAGGCATTGTCACAGAATGAATTAAAAATCAAATGATTATTATTATCTATGTTTCTGTTCTGAATTTTATGTTTATTGTAATTGATAATGAAATACATATAAATCCATGTTTGTGTAAATATTGCAACATTAAAAGTAACATATCAATTACAAATTAATGATCTTGTACTAATTATACACAAATAATATATCATTAGTGTTATAATTAGTGGTATTCTTACCAAGTCAAAATTAATTATAATTTTTTTTGCCATTCATAAAAGTACTACTAATAATACATAATAAAGTTTAATTCTTTTTACTAAATTATTTATTATATTAATCATATTAGTCATAGCAGGATTATAAGCAGGATTTTTCCAAAATAAATAATGCTGACTCTTTAGCCTGCCTTGTTCCCGCTCCCAAAAATGGAGTGAGAATGTGTGGGATGTTAGAGGTCGTTTCATGTTGTTAGGAGATTGTTTGGTTTGTGTGCTTGCCCTTGTGGCTATCAAATTCTGTATTCTGACTGCTGTTCTGGTTTTGACTTTTGCCTGGTTTTTCGAATTCGAATTTGGTTGTCCCTATATTGTTATTGTGCATTCTCTTCACTTGTGTATATATGGCAGCAGGGGTGTGGCTGCCATTTCTTTTGGGAGAGGGTTCCTTTTGTGTTTGTTTCTTTGCTTAGGTAGTTAGGGAAGAATCCCTGTATTTTTCTTTCTTTTCCTTTTAGGTAAGTTAGCTACCTAAACAATAGTATTATTTTGTTTATTATTTTGGCCTTGGCCTACCCTGAAGATATGCCTGTTTTGGTTAATTTTGTTAATAAAGTTGTATGTAGATAATTGTCTGTTACAATATACCACAACCTTTTTCCACATAACCTTGTTTGTATTGTTATTCCTGGCTTCCCTTATTTAAAGATAAATCCACTTAAATCCCGAGCTGGTTACTCTGTGTGGCCTAACCTAGAATGGGCTGTAACACTAGTTAATGTTTGCTTTTTAACGAAGCCATAATATTCAATTTCACTTATGCTGTAATTGCATTTTAACCTGAACTAGCTTGTCCGTCTCTCTTGTTCAGCACATGCTCTTGATCCTGTCTCATGCTGTTATAATTTCTTCAATGGAAAAATTTTGCCTGAAGATGTGCTGAGCATGTCAAAGATGCGCCCATAGTGTTCACATCAAGGCTTCATGTGAGTATCTGCCTTTAGACATTAACAAGTATAAATATCAAGTTAAATATCATTTGAAACCAATTACACTCCTGCATGATCTGTTATAAGATGCCCTTATAGTGTGTATGTATCTGTGTGTGTGTTTCAGTGTTGGGACCCATCAGAACCAAAGGCTGTGTGTTCACAAACACCCTGGGAACAAATCCTAAACTTTAGTTCTGCAGCTTTCACAAGACAGAAATGCAATAACTTTAACTGTTAATTCATGTCATTCTTGGTTGATTTTTTAAAACTTTGCTTTCCTTTCTTAGTATAAAAACAAAAAAACCTGTGAATGTTTACTGCTGTTGCTCAATTTATTTTTTGTTTTCTTCTCAATGGAATATTTGGGAAAAAAGAAGGGGAGGACAGAAGAGAAAAGGCAATGTTTCGCAGAAAGGTTCAGCAGAAATGTTTAGCAGAAATGGTCAGTAGAAGTGTTCATTAGAAATGTTCAGCAGAAATTTTAAGCAGAAATGTTTAACAGAAATGTTCAGTAGAAGCGTTCAGTAGAAATGTAGATATGTTCAGTAGAAATGTTCAGCAGAAATGTTCAATAAAAATGAAACTTTATAATATTAAACTGCACAAAGTTAATAACTAAAAACTACCTATTACACAAAGATAAAAAAGAAAACTAATATAAAAAGCCTTGCATAATTATGTTTACCCAGAATATATTATGTTTACCCAGAATGCATTCCCATAGTAAATGGAGGTAGTTTGCATAATATCATTCATTCATTAATCTTTATTAAGTGCTTTATCCTGGTCAGGTTGGCAGTGGATCTGGAGCCTATCCCAGGAATACTGGGTTCACGGAGGAAATACATCATGAATGTAACTCCAGTACATCACAGGGCACCATGTACACACATTCACACGTTCCCACCTCTGGACAATTTAGAATAAGCAATCCACCTCCTGGCATTGTATTTGTGAGGTGTCTGAGAAACGCTATAATTGTATCCCTAAAAGAAGCCCAGGACCAAATGGGTACCCTGGAAATGTGAGGCTATTATGGTTATTTATTTATTTGGTATAATTGGAAACAAGTGTTCATACAGGCAGCCACAGTGGAACTGCATTCTCAGTTGTAGGAGTTAGATGGGATGAGAGCAAAAACCTGCCAGGAATATATTACAGTAGTCCAATCTTGAGATGACAAAGGACTGAACAACCACCTGAATGGCCTGCATTCCAAACTATGCTGATCATGTATTAATTCGTGGCCGTTACAGCTCAGCTAAACAAACATTCCAGGTTCTCTTGTGGACTGTTGCTGCAATGTCTCACCTAGATTCTCTGTGTCACACCAACCTTACACAAGCCCTCACCATTCGCATTTACACGGAACCTGCATCTGGTGAGTGAGTCTCAGCTTTCTCACCTAGTTAATTGGCCCTTAGTTTCTGTATAACAGTGGATGGTACTGCTCATCTGTATTAATCACTCAAGGCCATTGGATAATGGGGCAAAAAACCAGGGTGTGTGTCTAAAAAAGGAATCCAAGAGGAAAGACCAAGGTCCTCATAAAGATAACCATGAAAGCAGCTTGCTTTTGCCATATGGTTTACTGCCGTAAGGTCACTTAGGTAGTCAAGGAATCGCCTTATTATGTTTGATGTGATTAGTGCCGCAATAGTATTTAAGACCCTGCTAACTGTGGACTGTGATGGTTGTAAGTCATCACTGGTGCACTGCTGCATTTTTCCAGTCGCCAAAAAAATGCAGAGTCATTATTACTTTTATTTCTGCAGTTAGAGCATTGTTTCATAGAGTTGGAGATGTTATTGAATTTCTTACTAGGTCAGTAACAAAAAGAACATTGACTATCAAGCCAGTATCATTTTATGAACTCCCTGTCATCATATTATTCCAACACATTCTTTCTTTGTTGGAAAGTACCTGGTCTCTGCCTCTCTGCTGCCATTTTGTTACTCTTAATTAGGTAAGGATACCTCTCCAGCACTCTTAAATAATTTAGGAACTGAGACCTGGTCTTAGCATATCAATTTAAGGAAGCTTTTTAAATCACACTTTTTCTTAAGTCTAGGAATAAGACATAAGACAAAATAATGTCATTCTTATAATTTTTTTACACTAAAGACAAAAAAATTACTCTGAGTGGCTTTATGCCCAGGTAGACAACCTGGTGGAGTGGTTTGGGAAAGACCGGTTCCTCTTGACCCTTGACCTCACAAAAGGGTACTGTCAGGTAGCCCTAGCCCCTGGTGCTAAACCCAAGACTGTATTCACAACTTTGAATGGGGGTCTGACACGGCAATGCAGACGGACTCTGACTGGGGTATGCACTCTGGGCATTAGGCTCAGAGCTGGGGGGATACTGAAATGGTAGACTGTCATAACACACACTTGCTGTACCACAACTGCTGTATACTCCTCTCACACACGTGTGGCTGTGGTGCTGAATGGACCACATGGCCACAGTGTAGAGTGGGGGAATGAATCAAGATTGGTACTGCACAGAGAAGATAAAAGGTTCGATGTCCACAGGAAGGTGAGTAGCCTCTGTCAATGTACTGATACACCCTGATACTTTTTTACTTTGCAGATAGCAATGACGGTGACACTCTCCCTCAGCTATACACCACAGCTGAGATCCTTCACCCTTCCTACACTGAGAAGAGTCCTGGTCCTCCTGCTTCCACTCCTTTCTACTGACACATTCCAAAACTCCTGGCCAATGCTGAATGCCAGACCATTCCACCTTGACACATTCCTGCCCTCTGCACATTGGGATGGTGACCACCACCCCTGCTACTGTCTGTGTCTGTGCTCCTTTTAATGTTCTTGGTGCAGTAAAAAAGATTGGCTGTGTATATTATTTGTCTTAGATTATGTGGAGCATTTGCAATACCAGTCCCTATGAATTATGATATAGAAATTATAACATGTTAGAATTAGTGCATTATTATAATCCTGTTGTCCTTGTTAAGTACTGAGAGATTTCTCGTGTTAGACTACAAAAAAAAGAACAACAGAAGACAAAAAATCTAAACCAATCAAAGATGTTGCCCACACCCACCATTTCAACTTGGACAGATTGGCACTTGACCCTCAATCTCAAACTGAGAACACCATCAATACAGTGCATGATGCATTGGTTCTTTAAAGATTCCAAGACAAATTTATGAGGTTTCATGTCGATCAGAATCACCTGCCTCCTGTCACACTGCACCCATATTCCATGTCTCACTCTTGAACCAGTATACACAATATGTCAACTGGTAAACTGGGAGGGATACGGTCCAGAAGAACTTTCCTGGGTCTCAGCTAAAGATATCTAAGCAATTACTATCCATCCAATCCATCCATCCATCTTCTACCGCTTACTCCTTTTCTTGGTCATGGGGAACCTGGAGCCTATCCCAGGGAGCATCGGGCACAAGGCGGGGTACACCCTGGACAGGTCTGAGCAATTACCCTCTGACGTTAATTTATTATTAATGTTGTGCCTTGCCCTCTGCATAATTTTAACATTTGATGTTATTAAAATCCAAACACATGGATTATCATCATTATCATCAGATTATCATCATACAGATTTTTCAGATAAGTCTTTGGGTTAAATTATGGGTCCTCACAATATTTTTTTTATGGCTATACACTAAGATGAGTTGTGTAGATATGTGTAACTGCAAATGTAGACTGTGTGTGTGTGTGTGTGTGTTTGGGGTGGGGGGTGGGAATAAATGCTTATATATAATAAGCCAATAAAGTGTGACCACAGCAAATTCGATCTTAGATAGATAAGCGAGTAGGTCATCACATATCTGCTGGGAACATGAAGAGGGGATGTGCATTTTTTTATCTTGGGCTTCGTCATTTTCATGATGCTGTCCTCAGATGCTGTCCGTAAGTTTATAACACACCTTTTGTACAATTATGTAGCTGCACACCATGGGGTATTTATACTGTTTATTAAGTGCTTGTATTTACAATTTTGTGAGTATTTAACACTACTTTGACATTTATTTTAACATTACCACTTTTGAGTCACACTTACTATTTTATTCTTCTTTTAGATGTACATTCTGAAGCTAGAGCTCCTCTTTATTCACGCACAGTGTGTTAATTCAGTTTAATTTAGTTTGATATTTATATGCACTTTTAAACAACATTGTCAAATACTGCACACAAAAGAAAACCAATTAAAATATATAGAATAATAATGGTATTTTATATAATTCTGGCCTAAATACTATTAATTGTTTTATTTTGTATAAAAATAGTGATAATTAGTAGTATTAACATAGAGTAATATGAGGTATAAATAAGGTTAAATACTTAAAATTTTTTTATTTATTAGTAGATTACAATTTGTCTAACACATAGGGACCCCAAGTGAAAGAACTTGGAAGGATGAATCACTCCAAGAATAAAATTGATAAAATACATGATGTGTTTATTATTTCTTATATTTTATTAATCCTTGCTTTTTAACAAAGCCATTGTGTTAATGTATATTTAAGCAGTAATTACAGTGTAACCTGAAAGAACTCATCTGTCGCTTTTACTCAGCACACAGTCTTGATATTGGCCAATGCTGTTTCAAATTCTTTCATGGCATAATTCCTCCTCAACATGTCCTGAAGGTGGAAAAGACTAATTCCCGTTGTACACAGAAAGGCTTCATGTGAGTATATGCCTTTAGACATTAAACACATGTATTACTGTTTTATTATGTGATAATATCATAAATTAAATATTTAACCCATTTCACACTTAAATAATCTTTTATAAGTCTCTTCTGATTTGAGTGATTATCTTTCTGTGTTTCAGTGTTAAGACACCTAAGGGCCATAACTTGTGTGTTCAGGAAGACCCCTCACAATGAAATGAAACTTTAATGCTGTAGCTTTGACAGGACAGAAATCTATAAACATCAATAATGTAATAAACTTTAATAAACTGTTAATTCACTTCATATTTTGTCTCAGTGTTAAGCTTCATTTAATTATTATTGATGCTTAATGCTTAATGAATAAAAATGTAATAATCAGAAATATCAAAAATCTCATGTTTTCAAAATGTTAACCTACATTAATGTTAATAACTAATTAATTTACTATATTAAATATCTCTGTATAACCCCATATAAGTGTTTGTGCAGATTTTGGTAAAACAGTTTATTCACAGCTCATTCACAGGTTGGTGCTCCACATAAACAGATTATTTTTTAAACGTGTGTAATTGTTGATATAAGTATGTTCTGTGAGGGATTACCTGTGTCCTGTGCATTTAGTGGTGGCATTTACTGGAGCCTATCCCAAGAACACTGGGTACGAGGACATCACAGGGTACCATGCACATACACACATTGATACATTGCCAACTCTGGGAAATTTACCATAGCCAATCCACATAAATTTTTTTATTTATCGCTGTGAGCTAAAGCAGCAGGTAAATCTGAGGTAAATTTTTAAACTGTTTTAATGATTTAAATTGGCAACTTCAACCACACAGACTTAACGTTTATGGCTTTATAACGTAAGTATTTTCTAATCTTTAAGATAGTAAGGTCATTTCAAGTGGAAATGAGCTACAAAACTGTTAATGCCTTTCTCAAAAGTTCAGTGACGCTTGTGCAAAGGCTGCAATGGTGTATGGCCAGGGTGTAGCAACCTTTATAACTGGGGGGAAGGCATGTCCCGCTCACATTTAGGGCAATAATAATTCGATTTTAATAAGTTCGTTTTGATTAATCGCAGTGTAGCTGTTCGTGTAAAACGAAGGCTTTAAGACCAAGCAGAAACCTCTGCCAGCTGGGTGCTTCAGCAGTGAACAGAACTAATGCGCAAGCGGCAATCCCATTGGTTAATGCTCAATGTCTGCGTTTTGATTTCAGCATATCAGTTTGGGAAAACTCATACAACGTGATTAATATTTATGAGCCCTACCAGATATTAGCATGACGGACACTGGTCTGCTGATAATATGTAATCTACCCGAGGGAAGACAAAAAGAGAATTCCCCTTTCATAATAGTAAGTTAATGTTGATTAATACACTCACCGTCCACTTTATTAGGAACACCTGTAAACCTGCACATTCATGCAGTTATGTAATCAGTGAATCACATGGCAGCAGCATTATGAAATAAATCATGCAGATACAGGTCAAGAGCTTCAGTCAATGTTCACATCGATCATCAGAATGGGGAAAAAGTGTGACTTTAACCTGATGGGCTGGTTTGAGTATTTCAGAAACTGCTGATGTCCTGGATTTTTCATACACCACAGTCTGAGCCCATCATGTATCCCACTGAGGATAAAAGTCATACATGGATTGTTCAATTCAGCTCACTGTTTTTGTAGTGTGGACATTGTTACAAATTTCATTTGCAAAGTAAGCCAGTTTGAATTTAAAATTAATCTCATGTTATTCTGGTGACATTTGATATTTAAATGTTTGATCCATCCATCCCTCCACCTTTTACCGCTTACTCCATCTTCAGGGTTGCGGGGAACCTGGAGCCTATCCCAGGGAGCATCAGACACAAGGCAGGGTACACCCTGGACAGGGTGCCAGTCCATCGAAGGGCACAATCACATAAACATTCACACACCCATTCATACACTCACATACCCATTCATACACTACGGACACTTTAGGCATGCCAATCAGCCTACCATGCATGTCTTTGGACTGGGGGAGGAAACCCCCGCTACACGGGGAGAACATGCAAACTCTGCACATGGCCACACAAAACACACACATGGCCCCGGCGGGAATCAAACCCTGTGAGGCAAACATGCTAACCACTAAGCCACCGTGCGCCCTTAAATGTTTCAATAAAATGTTAATGTAGTTGCTTTATCATTTGGTTTATCATTTAGTTTCATTAGATATACTGACCTCAAGTAAAGTACTATTTGAATAAAAGATAAATACAGTTAAAAAAAAGAAGTAAATGTAACATTAATTTTGATAATTAAATATCCTGTATGAATTAAATTGAGTTAAAAAACTTTTAGTAAATGTGGCCCATTTGTTTTGTTAAATAATAGGCTCATTTTCTGTTATATCTAAGCAGGTTTTCAAATTTATCTACTCATTTTTATTAGTTGTGTTCACTTAGGGTTAATATTGCATTGACTTAATGATATCTACTCAATTTTATATGTCATAGTACTAAATGAAGTTATTCAGATCTAATTATATTTTCTATTTATATTTACTCAATTCATAAGGTATATTTCAATGATTTCACAGCTTTAAAATGTACTCAGTATTTGAGTACAAGTATAAGTGTAAAAATGTTTTGTAGTTTAAGTTTTTAGAGTGTTATCAGCCCCCTGCCTTGAATATATACTTAGGGAACCTTTGTAAAATCTAACTTGTGTTAATTGTTTTTTCTAAACTTTTGCACTCAATTGTAAGCTGTATAGAGTATTTAAAGTTTAAAGTATGATAGATGGATCAATTGCTTCTTCTTATCTTTTAGATTGATCTTGATTATAGATCTTCAGCTTGTATACCATGTTTCAGGGAAGTGAGCTAAGTGGGTGGGGAAAATCTGACTTTGAACAAATGTTTGTGTAAAATGGGATAGTAAAATCTGGCTCAAGCTAATTTGATGTTAAATGTAGGTTTCATCATTTCACCAAATATACAAATAATTTTGTACTGTACTCTGTATAGCAGTATTTGATTTTTAAATTATGATAGATGGACCATTTATCTCTTAAATAAATTTTGATTATACAGCTTCAGCAGATGTTTGTATAATCTACGTGGAGGATGTGGTGAGTTGAGGAGGAGTCCAGGGGTGGGGGATCTCACTTTAGGTAAATAAAATGAGGCGATAAAACCAGACCCCAAGAAATTTGATCTTACAGAGAGAAGAGTGCACTCCTGAGAACGCAAAGATGAATCGTGTGTTTTTGGTTCTGGGCTTTGTCCTGATTATGGCGCTCTACTCAGGCGCTACACGTGAGTTTACTATACAATTTTTTGTGTAGCTATAAAGCATTAGTTGTATATTTAGTATAATTAAATATAACTTGGTTTGGTAGAGGGGTGAAGAGGAACAGCTTATGTCCAATACTCTGTAATTTTACACCAGTAAGTGACATGTAAAAGTTGGACTTGATAAATGGCTACTAGGTGTATATATTGTAAAGCAACGATGAGTACAAATGTCCTACATGTGAAAAATAAAACTATATACTGTACATTTGAAGTATGAACACATTTAGTGTAAGAATCACATGTGAAAATAAAAATGTGTCCATCATGTGCTTTAAATGTGTCAAACATGACAGGTTAAGTGTTTAAAAACCACGTATGCAAATTTCACATCTGAAGTTCGTCTACGTTTTTTAATTATAGAATAAAAATTATAATTAGAGTTAGAATTAGAATGATATTATTGTGAATGAATAATAAAAAGCATTAAGAACTTTAATAATAATAATAACAACAACAATAATAATAATAATAGTAATAAACAACTATTCTTCCTCGTCTTCTTCTTCTTAGAAGATAGATAGATAGATAGATAGATAGATAGATAGATAGATAGATAGATAGATAGATAGATAGATAGATAGATAGATAGATCCCCAAGGGGAAATTCAAGATCCCAGTAGCTCAGGACATCTCACACAATACAACATACAATAAAATAAAATATAAGCAGAATGCTAAAAAAAAAAAAAAAAAAAAGATAAAACAATACCAATCACGGATTCCCAGACTGAGAATTATAGGTAGAGGTTATACATGTGGGCTAATATAGTCCATAAACAGTATAAGCAGTAGAACAATCAATATTATTATTATTATTAACATTATTATTATTGTGTAATAACAATATTATTGTACATTATCATGAAATAATCCATAAACGTAAAAACTGACGGAAAAATGTTTAATTCATCCACATTTCTATTTTACCAAAACACCTCTTCTGTCTCTTGCTCATCTTTAGCTCTTGCCCCAAACCCTGAGGACTGCTGTTTCAACTTTTTCACTGGCAAAATTCCTCCCAAGAACATTCTGAATATTAAAAAGACTGGCTCACACTGTTCACAGCAAGGCTTCATGTGAGTTTCTGATTATTTTATTATGTGATTTAATAATTAAAAAATGAAATTAAATCTGTATATAAATGAGAAGAGTGTAGATGAGATTGTATTGATGTGTGTGTTTATGTGTGTTTCAGTGTTACTACTCCTAAGCACGCCAGTCTGTGTGTTCCTCAAGTCGAAGTCTCTGGCAATTAATAGACTACTGCACCCGAGATGCAACACACACACACACACACACACGCACAAAATAAACATCAAGCTTTTTATCCACTTATTCAATGTATAACTTTGATCAACCATATGATGATGCTTATTGCTATTACTGATGCCTAACATAATGCAGATTCAAATAAAGTTATAACTGTTTCTGGAAGAAACAGAATCTCTGATAAAAAAAAACCCCCAAAAAACAATAAAGAAAAACTAGAGATTGTATGAGTAAATCATTCTTTCATCAAAGTACTTTTAAGGGGAAATCATGAGTTTGAATCCAGACAATGCCACATTCATCTATTGTCAGGAAAAAAGGGAGTAAAAGTGGTCATGCTGTCTGAGTGGGAGGGGCATACTCTCTCTACCCTGTCAATCACAGTGACAGTAGCTAATCATGAGCAAGGGTGAGTGCATGCATGTTAAATAGGGCAGATTTCCTCCAAGTATGTTACGCTGAAACAATTAAAATAATAACATCATGAAAACTTTAAAACACTTTTCTAGAAATTAAAAGTTTTCATTGTGTATTCTGCAGCAGGATGAAAATGGAATACAAAACTATATATATATATATATATATATATATATATATATATATATATATATATATATATATATATATATATATATATATATGTATATATATGTGTATATATATGTATATATATATATATATATAAACAGACAGTGAGCAGTGATTTATTGACAAGCACAGGTTTGAAATCAGGTCACTTGCTATCATTCAACCATTTTTAGTAGACTTTTGGTTGGATTTCAAAATACTGACATATGTTTGACATATATGTCTATGTGTATACTAGCTTACTAGCATGACATCGGAGGGAACAGAAATCCTACAATTTAGGAACACATACATTCAAATGAAAGACAATTGAATACTTATTAAGGTCTTTACTTTATTCAATGTGATTTTAGACAAATTGACATTTTAAGGACCAACAGAAAAACACACTATACACACACGCTGACAATAAAGGGTATTGGTATAAAGATATCTAGAACTTCAAATGGTTCTTTGTATGAATCATAATGGTTCTGTATAGAACTGCAAGTGTTTCTCGATTAAAAATGAATCCCCAAAATGAATGCTTTTAGTACGGGGCAATTTTAAGAACACTTAGCTCTACAAAGAATCCTCTAAAGCAGTATTTCTCAAAATGGGGTCTGTGAAGCATAACCAGGGGGTCCATGATTTTTGTTTTTAGTTAAAGAAATCACAAACCCACCATATTATTAAGTATTTTCAATTATGTTCATTATCAGGCTCCTATAGTTATTTATATCTGTCTATGAACTTCTGTCTTTCAAATTTTAAGAATGTTTGCAACATGACACTCACTGTAGCCCTCTGGCAGTAAAGTGAAAACCGAACCTTTCTTTTTCTCACTCAAAACTTTTCTTTTCATCTCTTTTGACATGGTCAATAGTGTTTTTTTATTCCACATTTACATTTACATTCATTCATTTAGCAGACACTTTTATCCAAATTGCTTATTCCAGTTACTTTTGTGGTACGACTAGCACTGTTTCTTTTGCCATGAATCTAGTTCATTTGCAGGATGATTGATGAACACAGCAGTGATTTTTAAAAATAAATTTACTCATTAAATAAGATTTGGTTGTCACAAGTCGTGACGATGCGGATGAAGGAAGGAGGTAAGCGCACTTAAGAACGGATGTAGTTTATTTACAAGAGGTAGGCAGACAAATCCAAAACGTAATCCAAAGGCGTAGTCAGGAAACAAGCGAAGGTCAGGCAAACGGCAAACAGGCATAAACTTGGGGCAAGGCAGATATCAACAACGTGGCACGGAAAACAGGGTCGAGAAACAAACATAAGCATAAACGTGAACTATGATAACGATCTGGGAGCGGATAACCCAGCGTGAACTATAATTAACAAGGGACTATGTTTACTATGTTTAATTAACCGCGCCGTGTGTAGTACAGCGCGTAGTATATAAACCGGCATGAATTAACTTAAACAGATATCAGCTGGGAGTAATACAGACACACATGGGGATACAACCTATGACAGACACGGGGCGGGGTCATGACGAACATAAACAAAACACACGTGCCCTCCCAGCCATTGACAGAAACGAAAACAAAGAGCACATGTTCAAATGTCACAACAGACCCATCTTTCATTTCAAAAGTCTTGGAAAACGTTGTCTACTCTCAGATTTCTTTGTACCTTAGTGCTTTTAGTATATTTGATTAATTTCAGACTGACTTCAGTGAACTTTACAGAACTGAATCTCCTTTGTTGAAGATTATCAATTGATATCTTACTCACTCTTGACTCAGGCTTTTTGTTGTATTTTAATCTTGCTTGATTTGAGTTCAGTATTTGACACAGTAGATCATGATATCCTTTTGCAAAGACTTGATCATGTAGCTGGGTGTCAGGGGCCTGTACCAGAGTGGTTTGTCTCTTATCTCAAGGAGAGAACCTTTTCTGTTAATGTAGGGAAGTGTTTCTCATCCTCTGCTCAAATGTCCTATGGTGTTCAACAGGGTTCTATTTTGGGTCCTCTTCTCTTCTCTTTATACAGTATGTGATTCCTCTAGCTTATATTATTGACAGACACCACTTATCAATACATTTCTATGCTGATGATACTCAGCTTTATCTTCCTGTGAAAAATAAGACCTGCTCTGGTCTAGTTTGTTTGACTGTCTGCATGACATAAAATTGTGAATGGATATGAACCCTTTACAGCTAAACAACAATAAAAATAATTAAATCATCTTTGGTCCATCAGCTCTGTCCTCTGACATTGACATATCTGTGTCAAAAACATTGGTGTCAATTTTGACTCCCCTCTGTGGATTGATAAGCAAAATAGTGTTGTTGTAAAAAAGCAGTTTCTTTCAGTTAAGATCTATTACTAAAAACAAGACGATGCTCTCCAAGATGGATCTTGAAACTGATATTCATGCATTTTTAACATCTAGGTTGGACTATTGTAATTTGCTCTATCTTGGTTTGTCTAGAACAACTGTTGATCATTTGAAGTTGGTACAAAATGTGGCAAAATTCACTGACTGGTATTAACAACCTGAGCACATTACACCTATGCTCACTTCTCTTCACTGGTCACCAGTCAATTTCCGAGTTGATTTAAAAATGTAGATTTTTGTTTTTAAAGCTTTGCATGGACTTGCTCCACAGTATATTTGGGATCTTCTCACCCTGTATACTGCTTCAAGACCCCTTCAATCATCCAGTCAATTACTACTCTCAGTCCCTCGCTCACATTTTAAGGCTAAAGGTGACCGGGCTTTCTCGGTGGCCACTCCTAGGCTTTGGAATAGTCTTCCTATTCACATTAGACCTTCCCCTTGCGTTTCTGTGTTTAAATCAACTTTGAAGACTTGTTTGTGTTCTTTATGTTTTAATTGAGTGTGTAAACTTTTCATTGGTTCTTTTTTGGCTTTTGTTTACTCTTTTAATTTGTTTTAGTATTTTAGTATATTAATTTTGTTTTAAATGTGCTTTATAAATAACTAAACTAAACTAAACTAAACTAAACTAAACTAAACTAAACTAAACTAAACTAAACTATATTATACTGCTATACTGTGATTATAATCGCATCAGTGCACGAATGAACTGCATGATTTATTAACAGAAAAATTTGTGTGATTTGTGAAAATCTAGTGAATATAGGATAAATTATTATTTCACTGAAAATATTTTAAGGGAGATTGTGAGCTCAAATCCCAATGATATTATAGTCACCAATGGTCAGAAGCCAAGGGAACAAAACTGTACATGCTCACAGTATGGGATACTCTCTTTCTCCCCCGGTCTATTATCACAGTAAAAATAGACAATCGCTAGCATCTGTGGCCTCATGCATGCAGAACAAAATAGACAGTACTTTCCATATGAGTGTATTATGGTGCATTGTGATGCACCATTAGCAGCAGATCGAAAAGATGTGGTTCGCTGGTTTCACGTGTCACAGAGGAAACATGTCTTAGCCTTCACCCTTTACGGGTGATAATGTTGCGTAATGGGGAGAGTGGGCTGGTTGGTGGGAATTCGTAGGTGACCAATTTGGGGTGTTTCCAGAAATTATTTCTTTGTATATTCTGACATATATTGACATACATATGACATATTATGTTATGGGTCATTGGCAATATAATGTTTTAAGCAGTTTTCAAAGAGTGAAGACTCTTATGAAAACTAAAAACAGCATTTTTTAAAACTAATATTTTCAACGAGTTGGAAACAATAAGCAATCAAACAAACCTCAAACAATCAGCAAACTTGAAAATGTCATAATAACAGCACAGATTTATATTACATTCATAAATATCAATTGCTATCCTAGCACACATTTTCCCATTTTTGTTGCTGGTGATAATGAGCGAACGCCTGTAAAAACTAACTTGCTTTATATGTTGGTTTCACCAACTATAGGTTGTAT
Organism: Ameiurus melas; assembly: GCA_012411365.1. Lineage (NCBI taxonomy): Eukaryota > Metazoa > Chordata > Actinopteri > Siluriformes > Ictaluridae > Ameiurus > Ameiurus melas. The sequence continues at coordinate 38,214,005 of CM022752.1, forward strand.
AGCAGCATTTAAATGATGATAGATAGAGCAGTTATTATCTTCTAGATAATCTTGATGATAGATCTTCAGTAGATGCCTGGAGTGGAGGATGTGGTGAGATGAGAGGACTGCACGTAAATGTACAAGGGGTTAGGAAATATTTTCCTTTTGGTATACATTTGTATGAATTGAGCCAGTAAAACCATAACACAATCAAATTAGATCTTAGAGAGAGAAGAGATCAGATCTTCACACATCTGCTTTGAACATGAAGGTGAATTGTGTGTTCTTGGTCCTGGGTGTCGTCCTGATCATGGTGTTCTTCTCAGACGCTCAGCGTGAGCTTATCACACACTTTCTTTGTGTAGTTGTACAACATTAGGAGTATACAAAGTATAATTAAACATATACAGTAGAAAAAAATAAACATAAATAAATATATATATATATATATATATATATATATATATATATATATATATATATATATATATATATATATATATATATATATATATATATATATATATATATATATATATATATATATATATAATACACATTTCATGTATACTCATTGAGTGTTTTATCACCCATTGAGGTCATTTTGTATGTTTAAAATGAGTAATTGTATGCTCTGTGCCAATAGTAATATTAATAGTAATAGTAATTGTTTCATTACTGTAAGAAAAAAGCAAAAACTGAAGGAATAATATTTGAATGACTTTTATGCAGAATGATCTTACTGTGATTGACTGACTCGTTGTTTGACTGAAAGAGTTTGTCTCACTCTTGCTCAGCTGATGCTGTTGCACGGCCTAAGGACTGCTGTTTTAACTTTATCACAGGCAAAATTCCTCCCCAAAACATCCTGGAGGTTAAAAAGACAGACTCACTCTGTCCACAGCAAGGCGTCATGTGAGTATCTGACAATTAAACATACATTACTGTTTTATTACATCATCAAATATTAATAAAAGTGAAATTAACTGTATTTCTAAATGAGATGAGAGAGTATTGATGTGTGTGTTTATGTGTGTGTTTCAGTGTTACTTCTCATAAGTTCCCCAGTCTTGTGTTTATTGTTGTGCGGTTGAAGTCACTGGATAAACTACACATTAATACTGCAACTGAGATGCAACACACACCATTTATTATGATGGCTGTAGATGCTAATGATGTTTAATGCAATGCAGATTCAAATAAACTCATAACACATCACTGAGTGAATTGTATGATTTATTAACAGAAGCATTACTGTGATGTGAAAAAAATTCTCTGAAAACAAAACTAGTAAATGAAGGAGAAAATATTTCTTTCATCATTGTGTTACACTGCCCTGTGATTCAGAGTAAGCAGGAGTTAAAAAAAAAAATGTTGTTCACTGGTTTCACTTGCCTGAGAAGTAGCCCATTAGCCTTAGATGAACTGGGGTTTGTGAAATGCATCGTAACCCGAACACACACGCACAGAATTCACACACAGATTCGGAAAGTAATGGTAATACAAACTAGTAATCTCTTATCAATCTCACACTCCACTCTCCCCTCACTCGTGAAGAAGGCCCTGAGTTACTTAAACTTCTCTGTTTGAGGCAGTATCTCATTTCCAACCTTAAGGGAACATCCAACCCTTGTCTGGCTTAGAACCATGGTCTAAGATTTGGAGGTGCTGAACCTCATCCTGGTTGCTTCAAACTCAGCTATCAACTGCCCCAGAGCACACTGTAGGTCACTGCTCAATGAAACCAACAGGACCACCTCATCTGCACATAACAAAGATGTGGTCCTGAGGTCACCAATCCAGACCCACTTCGCCCCTGGCTGTGCCTAGACATTCTGCCCATGAAAATCATGAACAGAATTGGTGACAAAGGGCAGCGCTGGTGGAGCCCAGTGCTCATAGGGAACAAGTCTGACCTGATGTTGTTAATATGGACCTAATAACAGGTCCAGTACCCCATACTCCCTAAGCACCCTCCACAGCATCCTGTGAGGGACACGGTCATATGCCTTTGCCAAGTGCTCAATGTAGATTGTTTGGGCAAACTCCAATGAACCCACCATGATCCTTTTCAAGGTAAAGGGCTAGGCCATTGTTCCATGGCCAGGATGGACTCCATATTAGTCATAATTAAAAAAAAATGTATGCATTTATATGCAGTGGCATCAGAAAATATAAACCTTTGCAGTCAAATTCAGGCTGTACTAATGTATTAAGGTGTTTAATATTTAAAGGATAAGACATGGATCAGTTAAGATAAATTGTAGAGCCCCACTAAAGGAAGTGGTGAGTTGAGTAGATGTGCGTAGATGTATAGGGGGTGGGGGAAATTTGACTTGATTGGTTTAAAATGAACCAATACTTCCGAACTCAAAGAAAATTTGATGTTAGAGATAAAAGAGCACACACACACATAAACACATACACACACACACACACCTGCTGAGAAAATGAAGATGAGTCGTGTGTTTTTGGTCCTGGGCTTCGTCCTAATCATGGTGCTCGACTCAGAAGCTATGCGTGAGTTTATTATATACTTTTTAGGTAGCTGTACAACATTAGTTGCATATGTAGTTTAGATAAATATACAGTATATAGTACACAGTACGCACTCACACATACACACACACACACACACACACACACACACACACACACGCACATATGTTTATAGTTCTATTTTATAAGTACCTGGTATTAACTCATGTTTTCTGTAGGTTTGCTGTAAGAATTCTAATTATATTACTATAAATTAATAGTTAAATACAAGTACAATACAAAGTTTTAAAAAAGATTAATTATAATAACAATTTAATAATAACAATAATTATAATAATAACAATAATAATTATTATTATTATTAAGATTACATCAAAAAGGATAAATAGATAAATAATTATTGTATGATATTTTATGCTCATTTATTTTATCATTTGTTTTTATCTGATGAAAACACCCCATCTTTCTCTCATTCAGCTTATAGTGTTGATGTTGTGCCGGAGGGCTGCTGTTTCAACTTTTTCACTGGCAAAATTCCTCCCAAAAACATTCTGAACTATAAAAAGACTGGCCCACATTGTCCAAAGCAAGGCTTCATGTGAGTATCTGACAATTTCTGTTTTGTTATATGATTTAACATAAAAACAATTAAATTAAATTCATTTTTAAATGAGATGAGAGTAGATGAGATTGTATTCATGTGTGTGTGTGTGTGTGTGTGTGTGTGTGTGTGTGTGTGTTCATGTGTGTGTTTCAGTGTTACTACTCTTAAGCACACCAGCCTGTGTGTTCATGAAGTCGCAACCAATGGAAAAGCTACATCTTAATGCTGGATCTGAGATGCAACACACCATCTAATTTTGGAGCTTATGGATGTAACTGATGCTTAATGTAATTCAGATTCAAATAAAGTTATAGTGGACCACTGAGTGAATTGTATGATTTTTTAACAGAAACATTACAGTGAGGAAATCTATGAAATAAAACTATTAAATAAAGGAGAAAATATTTATTTCATCAGTGTGTTATGTTGCCCTGTGACTCAGCTTAAGCAGCAATTAAAAAAAAAGAAGAAGATGTGGTTGGCTGGTTTCACGTGTCTCAGAAGTAACACGCTAGCCTAAGATTAACTGTGGTTTGTGTAATGCATTGTACCTCAAACACACATGCACAGAATGCACACATAGATTCTAATAGTGAAATTAATTTGACATAATGTAACTATTCTTTTATTTAACTGCTTTTCTAAAAGGACACTAATCCACTACATTCAATCAGATAGTTTACTTTATTCCTATTAAGGAGTAGACATGGATGTTTTCTCTTCTGATTGAGGTATCAATTGGATTATTAAATTAATATTAATTTGCATGAAAGATCAAGCCACTGATATTGGGTAAAAAAGGCCTGACTAAGAGACGTCTGGTCAAAAATATCTCTGTCCAATCAAGTTCTTCTACATGAAACTCTACAAATGGACCTTGGTTTCTAACAGCTGCAATAAAGTCAGAAACATCGGATTCCTTAATATGTCACTGTAGCATAAAATAAAATGAATGTCCACACATTCCTGTGTAGCATATCTCACTGGCCATTCTACCAGGTAGGCCAAATTAACACCATAAATAACCAAGTGGAGCATACATTTGTTAAATGTTCTGACCTTCAGAATCACCTGGATTTCTGCATTGAGTGCATTGTTTGTTTGATCAGGGCATGGTTCATAGGGCAGATCGTTATTAAGAAGAGCAGATTCTCTCAAACTTTGTGTGTTTTATAAGACAGTCCCTGATTTTATTTAGCATCTGGACAAATTGTTATCCCAGAGGTTTCCATACATTTTAAAACCTAGATTTTGAATATTTAAACAGTATATAAGTGTTTGTCTGTTATCAGTTTATTTGGAATTGGCTCGTCTTCTATGATGACTCCTAGATGATGACCAGACAACATGTTGTGAGTAATAGAGTAGTCCAGGAATGTTTTAAAACAGGGGTGTCCAATCTTATCAGCGAAGGGCCGGTGTTCCAAAGGACCAGACTAACAGCAACCCACAAAAGTGTCATCTGGGGATGACCAAGGCAGAGTACCAGGGCTACCGCATCTCCTGGGGCCTCTCCCAGAACTTTGATGGGGAACAATACCTGGTCCTATACATGAGTATAGGGGTGTCATCTTGGGTGTCATGTCCACAGGAAGGTGAGCAGCCTCTGTCAATGTGCTTATACATCCTGATACTTATTTACTTTTCAGCTAGCAATGACGGCGACATTCTCCCTCAGCTATACACCACAGCTGAGACCCTTCACCCTCCTTACACTCAGAAGAGTCCAGGTCCTCCTGCTGCCACTCCTTGCTACTGGCCCATACCACAACTCCTGGCCCATGGTGAATGCCACCACATTCCACGTTGACACATCCCTGCCCTTAGGACGGTGTCCCATACTCCCTATGCACTCCCATCTGCCTTTCTCCTTTCAGCTAAGAAAATGAAAAGATCCATAATCACCAGCCCCTGCTTTTGTCTGTGTCTGTGGTCCTTTTAGCATTCTTGGTGCAATAAAATTGATTGGCTGTGTATATTATTTGTCTTAGATTATGTGGAGAATTTGAAATAGAAATTATAACATGTTACAATGAGCGCATTATTATTAACCTGTTGCCCATGTTAAGTCCTGAGAAATTTCTGATGTTATACTGCAATGGTTCGACTCAAGGTTTCTTCCTCTTAAAACATCTTAGGGAGTTTTTCCTTGCCACCATCGCCACTCAGTGGCTTGCTCAGTTGGGAAAAATTTGCACCTTAATATCTGTATACCGTGTTGATATTTCTGTAAAACTGCTTTGAGACAATGTCTATTGTAAAAAGCGCTATACAAATAAAATAGAATTGAATTCAGTTGAAAGAACAACAAGAAGCCAAAATTATCAAAACCAATCAGAGTTGTTGCCCACACCCACCATTTAATTTCAACTTAGACAGATTGGCACTTGACCCTCAAGCTCAAACTGAGAACACCATCAAAACAGTACATGATGCGTTGGTTCTTTAAAGATTCAAATACAAATTAATGAGGTTTCATGTCGATCAGAATCACCTGCCTCCTGTCACACTGCACCCATATTCCATGTCTCACTCTTGAACCAGTATTCACAATATGTCAACTGGTGAATTGGGAGGGGTACAGTCCAGAGGAACATTCCTGGATCAGTTGCATGCTTTTGATGGGATGAGAAAAACAACCAGCCAGGAGCAAATTACAGTAGTCCAATCTTGAGATGACAAGGGACTGAACAAGCACCTGCATGGACTGCATGGAGATAATGCCCAGATCTTCCTGGTGTGGACCAAGAATGATAGTTAATTATGCAGGTTGTGTTCATTGTCTGATGAAGGAGCCTGATCGTTCATCAGGAAAATGATAAAATCTCAAAATGGAAATGCAACTGCAAGAATACACAGCAGGTCAATCTTGCTGGGATTTAGTTTCAGGTGATGAGTTTCCATACTTTGTAAGATGTCCACCAGCTATGCCAAGATCTGAGCAGAAACTAAGGGAGAACGGGAAAGAATAACTTCTCTCATTAGAATAGCAGTGGTATTATCTTCTGTGCTGCAACTTGGTTCACTCTAAAAAAAGAATTCAGTGGCTTGGTAAATATCACAATAATAAAAAGCTATGCTCCCTTTAAAAAAAAAAAATTTGATTCTTTGAGTTCCAACAATTAATTTTTCCTAAAATTTACATCTATTATTTAAGTTTATTTCATGAACAAATTATATTTTTAAGATATCCTTAATATTTTTGGTGGTGGTTCCCATGTTTAATGTTAAATATAACTTTTGAATTTTAAGGTTTTATATTTTGAAACTTTTATAACGTTCCTGCTTCGTAATTTTGTAATTTATTGCTGTGAGCTAAAGCAGCAGGTAAACCTGAGGTAAATTTCAGAACCATTTTAATGATTTAAATTGACAACTTCAACACCACCGACTTATCATTTATGATTTTACAATGTAATTATTTTCTAATCTTTAAAATAGTAAGGTCATTTCAAGTGGAAATGAGTGAAGGCCCGAATTTAGCCTATTACTCAGAGACAATTTAAATTCAACATAGAAGCCAATACTCACATCTGTAAACCTAGTTGGAGATAGACAAAACACCAGCCGTGAGTGAGAAGAAGCAAAGGTCCAGACTTTATTTCCACCAACCGAGATCCACACCAATGAGAATTCTCAGAAGTGATCCCCGTCACCTGGAGCTTAATCTCCAGTATATATAATTTATGTTCACAGTAAATAACCAATATATTTCAGAAAGCTTCCCAAACAGTTACAATGATGTAAAAAAAAACCCCATCTCAAACAGTTTCAATGATGTTTAAAAAAACCCTCTCAAACAGTTACAATGATGTTAAAAAAAACCCTCATCAAGATTACCAAGAGGTTAAAAAAACCATCTCAGAAATTTCCCATTAAGATTCAAAAGTTGAGATAGACAAAACAATTCAGAGCGACGACCTTGATCTCACTGCACAGGTGTCATGTAATTCAACCATTCTTATAAGTGGCCTCTCACAGACGGTTCTCTCAAACTCCGCACACACATGGCCCCGGCGGGAATTGAACCCCGGATCCTAGAGGTGTTAAGCACTAAGTGGTTAACCACTAATTTAACGTGCTAACCACTAAGCCGCCGTGCGCCCCTTCCTGTATTCCCTACTTCGTAATATCATTATATTATCCTTCTAATATCTTAATACTCATTTTTATTATTCTTATAATGTTATGTGTGTGCGTTGGGCCTTGTGTGGTGTGTGTGTGTGTGTGTGTGTATGTGAGAGAGAGAGAGAGAGCGAGTGTGTGTGTGTTTGTGGCTATGTCTGCATGTCTGTCCTTGACTGTGTAAGAGTGCAAGTGTTATCTACAGTGGTGTGAAAAAGTGTTTGCCCCCTTCCTCATTTCCTGTTCCTTTGCATGTTTGTCACACTTAAGTGTTTCGGAACATCAAACCAATTTAAACAATAGTCAAGGACAACACAAGTAAACACAAAATGCAATTTGTAAATGAAGGTGTTTATTATTAAAGGTGAAAAAAAATCCAAACCATCATGGGCCCGTGTGTGAAAAAGTGATTGCCCCCTTGTTAAAACATACTATAACTGTGTTTGTCCACACCTGAGTTCAAACTCTCTAGCCACACCCAGGCCTGATTATTGCCACACCTGTTCACAATCAAGGCATCACTTAAATAGGACCTGCTTGACACAGTAAGGTCCACCAGAAGATCCTTAAAAGCTACACATCATGCCGAGACCCAAAGAAATTCAGGAACAATTGAGAAAGAAAGTAATTGAGATCTATCAGTCTGGAAAGGGTTATAAAGCCATTTCCAAAGCTTTGGGAATCCAGCGAATCACAGTGAGAGCCATTATCCACAAATGGCGAAGACATGGAACAGTGGTGAACCTTCCCAGGAGTGGCCGGCCGCCCAAAATTACCCCAAGAGCGCAGCGACGACTCATCCAAGAGGTCACAAAAGACCCCACAACAACGTCCAAAGAACTGCAGGCCTCACTTGCCTCAGTTAAGGTCAGCGTTCATGCCTCCACCATCAGGAAAAGACTGGGCAAAAATGGCCTGCATGGCAGAGTTCCAAGGAGAAAACCACTGCTGAGCAAAAAGAACATCAAAGCTCATCTCAATTTCTCCACAACACATCTTGATGATCCCCAAGACTTTTGGGACAACATTCTGTGGACCGATGAGACAAAAGTGGAACTCTTTGGAAGGTGTGTGTCCAAGTATATCTGGCGTAGAAGGAACACTGCATTTCATAAAAAGAACATTATACCAACAGTAAAATATGGTGGTGGTAGTGTGATGGTCTGGGGCTGTTTTGCTGCTTCAGGACCTGGAAGACTTGCCGTGATAAAAGGAACTATGAATTCTGCTATCTACCAAGAGATCCTGAAGGAGAATGTCCGACCATCTGTTCGTGTACTCAAGCTGAAACGAAGTTGGGTTCTGCAGCAGGACAATGATCCTAAACACACCAGCAAGTCCACCACCGAATGGCTGAAGAAAAACAAAATGAAGACTTTGGAGTGGCCTAGCCAAAGTCCTGACCTGAATCCTATTGAGATGTTGTGGTATGACCTTAAAAAGGCCGTTCATGCTCGAAAACCCTCTAATGTAACTGAATTAGGACAATTCTGCAAAGATGAGTGGGCCAAAATTCCTCCAGGACGCTGTTAAAGCCTCATTGCACGTTATCGCAAACGCTTGGTTGCAGTTGTTGTTGCTAAGGGTGGCCCAACCAGTTATTAGGTTTAGAGGGCAATCACTTTTTCACACAGGGCCATGATGGTTTGGATTTTTTTTCACCTTTAATAATAAACACCTTCATTTACAAATTGCATTTTGTGTTTACTTGTGTTGTCCTTGACTATTGTTTAAATTGGTTTGATGTTCCGAAACACTTAAGTGTGACAAACATGCAAAGGAACAGGAAATGAGGAAGGGGGCAAACACTTTTTCACACCACTGTATGTGTGTGTGTGTGTGTGTGTGTGTTTCCTTAAGTCTTTTATATTTCTCTGTGACTAATAAATCTTAGTGTGTTGATCCCAAAATGCGAATTCTGTTCATCATTATATATCTGCGTAATACCGCTTCTGTGTGTCTAGGTGCCCGTCATTTTCCTTCTTTCCTTTATTGGAAGGGCTGGATTTGGATCTGAGCACTCACTATCAGATCGTGCATCTCACTTCAGACTTTCAATAAAATTACGTATTACTCATACTAGGTCTCCCTGTGTTTATTTTATGTATAGTTTTAACCACAACATGAGCCATAAAACTGTTAATGCCTTTCTCAAAAGTTCAATGACGCTTGCGCAAGGCTGCAATGGTGTATGGCCAGGGAGTAGCAACCTTTATAACTGGGGGGAGGCATGTCCCACTCACATTCGGGGAAATAATAATTCGATTTTAATAAGTTTGTTTTGATTAATCGCAATGTAACCGTTCGTGTAAAACGAAGGCTTTAAGACCAAGCAGAAGCCTCTGCCAGCTGGGTGCTTCAGCAGTGAACAGAACTAATGCGCAAGCGGTAATCCCATTGGTTAGCGCTCGTCGTCGTTGATTTCAGCATATCAGTTTGGGAAAACTCATACAACGTGATTAATATTTATGAGCCCTACCAGATATCAGCATGACAGACTCTGGCCTGCTGACAATATGTAATCTACCCGAGGGAAGACATGAACAAAAAGAGAAGTCTCCTTTCGTAATTGTAAGTTAATGTTTAATACACTCACCGTCCACTTTATTAGGAACACCTGTAAACCTGCACATTCATGCAGTTATCTAATCACATGGCATAATGCAATAAATGATGCAGATACAGGTCAAGCGCTTCAGTCAATGTTCACATTGATCATCAGAATGTGGAAAAGTGTGACTTTAACTGTGGCATGGTTCTTTGTACCTGATGGGCTGGTTTGAGTATTTCAGAAACTGCTGATGTCCTGGATTTTTCATACACCACAGTCTGAGCCCATCATGTATCCCACTGAAGATAAAAGTCGTACATGGATTGTTCAATTCAGCTCACTGTTTTTGTAGTGTGGACATTGTTACAAATTTCATTTGCAAAGAAAGCCAGTTTGAATTTAAATTTAATCTCATGTTATTCTGGTGACATTTAAATGTTTCAATAAAATGTTAATGTGTATACAGTTGCTTTATGTTTATCATTTGGTTTCATTAAATATACTGACCTCAAGTGAAGTACTCCTGGAGTAAAGGGTAAATACAGTTTAAAAAAAAGGAAGAAGTAAATGTAAATTAAATATCCTGTATGAATTAAATTCAGTTAAAAACATTTAGCAAATGTGGTACATTTGTTTTGTTAAATAATAGGATCATTTTCTGTTATATCTATGCAGGTTTTCAAATATATATACTAATTTTTATTAGTAGGTTTCACTATTGCACTTAGGATTTTAATTATACCTACTCAATTTTATATGTCATGGTACTAAATGTAGTTATTCTAATTAAATTCAGATCTACTTTTACTTTTACTTACACAATTCATGAGGTATATTTAAATGATTTCACAGCTTTAAAATGTACTCAATATTTTTAAGTTTAAAAATGTTTCGCAAATTTTTTTTAGTACATCATAGTTTAAGTTTTTAGAGTGTTATCAACCCCCGGCCTTGAATATGTACTTAGGGAACCTTTGTAAAAGTTAACTTGTGTTAAATGTTTATTTCACCAACTTTTGCACTCAACTGTAAGCTGTATAGCAGTATTTAAAGTTTAAAGGATGATAGATGGATCAATTGCTTCTAAATATCTTTTAAATTGATCTTGATAATAGAGCTTCAGCTTGTATACCATTCTTGAAGGCAGTGAGATAAGCGGGTGGGGAAAATTTGACCTTGAACAAATTTTTGTAAAAAATGAGCTAGTAAAATTTGCCTTTATTTCATCATTTTATAAAGTATGCAAACTTTTATACCGTACTTTTTATAGCAGTTTTTTAATGTATTGTAAAAATACATTTTTTTGTGATGTTTAAATTAAGATAGATGGACCAGTTACTATCTCTCAGATAAATCTTTATTATAGTTTTTCAGCAGAAATTTATACCTCTAGGTGGAGGATGTGGTGAGTTGAGCATCTCACTTTAGGTAAATAAAATGAGGCGATAAAACCAGACCCCAAGAAATTTGATCTTAGAGAGAGAAGAGTGCACTCACACACCTGCTGAGAACGCGAAGAAGAATCATGTGTTTTTGGTTCTGGGCTTTGTCCTGATGCTCTACTCAGGCGCTACACGTGAGTTTATTATACATTTTTTTGTGTATAATATAACTAACTAACTAACTAACTAACTAATTAACTAACTAACTAACTAAATAAATAAATAAATAATTGATAATAATAATAATAATAATAATAATAATAATAATATTTTTTATTATTATTCTGTAATGTAATAACACAATTACTGTACATTATCATGAAATGATCCATAAACTTAACAACTAACGGAAAAATGTTAAATTTATCCACATTTCTACTTTACCAAAACACCTTATCTTGAGTTCCTCAAGTCGACGACAGTAAAGAGACTACTGCAACTGAGAAACAACACACACTCACACAAACACACACACACGCACACACACATACAAACACACCACACACACACACACCACAGACACACACACACCTAATAAACATCAAGCTTTAACAAATTATCCACTACATAACTTTGATCAACCATATGATGAGGCTTATTGCTATTACTGATTCTAACATAACGCAGATTCAAATAAAGTTCTAACTGTACCACTGGAAGAAACAGAATCTCTGATTTAAAAAAAAAACAATAAAGAAAAACACGAGATTGTATGAGTAAATCATTCTTTCATCAAAGTACTTTTAAGGGGAAATCATGAGTTTGAATCCAGACTATATATATATATATATATATATATATATATATATATATATATATATATATATATATATATATATATATATATATATATATATATATATATATATATATATATATATATATATATATATATATATATATATATATATATATATATATATATATATATATATATATAGTAGACTTTTGGTAGGATTTCACCATACTGACATATGTTTGACATATATGTATATGTGAAGTTCAAAGGGTTCTTTGTATGAATCACAATGGTTCTGTATAGAACTACATGTATTTCTCCATTAAAAATGAATGCTTTTAGTATTTCTTTCATCAGTGTGTTACACTGCCCTGTGATTCAGAGTAAGCAGCAGTTCACTTGCCTGAGAAGTAGCCCATTAGACTTGGTGTCACGTATCTGGGAAATCTGGACTCCATTTCCCATCAGCCACTGCACTGCACCACATGTCCATGCACCACAACTGCACCTGATTCACGTTTTTGTTAATGAGCATTCATGTGTATATATAGTCTTTGTCTGCACTCTCTCCTGGTCTTTCGTTGTCTGAGAGTCCTGTCTTTCATGTCGGTGTGTTTTGTTTCTTGCCATAGTCTCTTGCCAAGTTGTCTTAGTGCTTGTTTAGTAGTCTGTTTGTTTATATTAAATGTTTAAAAACCTGCGACTGCTTCTGCCTCAACCTCCAATCGTGACACTTGGATGAACTGGGGTTTGTGAAATGCATCGTAACCAGAACACACATGCACAGAATTCACACACAGATTCGGAAAGTAACGGTAATATGAACCTGTAATCTCTTATCAATCTCACACTCCACTCTCCCCTGAACAAGACCCTGAGATACTTAAACTCCTCTGTTTGAGGCAGTATGTCATTTCCAACCTTAAGGGAACATCCAACCCTTGTCTGGCTTAGAACCATGGTCTAAGATTTGGAGGTGCTGACCCTCATCCTGGCTGCTTCAAACTCCGCTATCAACTGCCCCAGAGCACACTGTAGTGTCACTGCTCAATGAAACCAACAGGACCACCTCATCTGCACATAACAAAGATGTGGTCCTGATGTCACCAATCCAGACCCACTCCGCCCCTGGCTGTGCCTAGACCTTTTACCCAGGAAAATCATGAACAGAATTGGTGACAAAGGGCAGCCCTGGTAGAGCCCAGTGCTCATAGGGAACAAGTCTGACCTGATATTGTTAATATGGAGCAGACTCTTGCTCAGGCTGTACATGGACCTAATGGCCTGTAATAACAAATCCAGTACCCCATAATCCCTAAGCACCCTCCACAGCATCCTGTGAGGGACACGGTCATATGCCTTTGCCAAGTGCACAATGTAAACTCATTGGGCAAACTCCAATGAACCCACTTTGATCCTTTTCACTGTGAAGAGCTGGTCTAGATGTTTAATATTTAAAGGATAAGACATGGATCAGTTAAGATAAATTGTAGAGCCCCACTAAAGGAAGTGGTGAGTTGAGTAGATGTGCATAGATGTATAGGGGGTGGGGGAAATTTCACTTGATTGGTTTAAAATGAACCAATACTTCCGAACTCAAAGCAAATTTGATGTTAGAGATAGAAGAGCACACATAAACACATACACACACACACACACACACACACCTGCTGAGAACATGAAGATGAGTCGTGTGTTTTTGGTCCTGGGCTTCGTCCTGATCATGGTGCTCAACTCAGACGCTATGCGTGAGTTTATTATATATTTTTAGGAAGCTGTACAACATTAGTTGTATATGTAGTTTAGATAAATATACAGTATATAGTACACAGTACACACTCACACACACGCACATATGTTTATAGTTCTATTTTATAAGTATTAGGTATTAACTCATGTTTTCTGTAGGTTTTCAGTAAGGATTGGAATTATATTACAATAAACTAATAGTTAAATATGGACAACGCAAAGTTTTTAAAAAAGATTAAGTATAATAACAATTTAATAAATATAACAATAATAATAATAATTAATATTATAATAATTATTATTGAGATTACATCAAAAAGTTTTCATTACCTGAAGATCTGAAGGATAAATAATTATTGTATGATATTTTATGCACATTTATTTTATCATTCGTTTTTATCTGATGAAAACACCCCATCTTTCTCTCATTCAGCTTATGGTGTTGATGTGCCGGAGGGCTGCTGTTTCAACTTTTTCACTGGCAAAATTCCTCCCAAAAACATTCTGAACTATAAAAAGACTGGCCCACGTTGTCCAAAGCAAGGCTTCATGTGAGTATCTGACAATTATTGTTTTGTTATGTGATTTAATATATAAAAAATGTAATTAAATTCATTTCTAAATGAGATGAGAGTAGATGAGAATGTATTCATGTGTGAGTGTGTGTGTGATTGTTTGTGTGTTCATGTGTGTGTTTCAGTGTTACTACTCTTAAGCACACCAGCCTGTGTGTTCACGAAGTCGCAACCAATGGAAAAGCTACATCTTAATGCTGGATCTGAGATGCAACACACCGTCTAATTTTGGAGCTTATGGATCTAACTGATGCTTAATGTAATTCAGATTCAAATAAAGTTATAGTGGACCACTGAGTGAATTGTATGATTTTTTAACAGAAACATTACAATGTGCTAAATAAAACTAGTAAATGAAGGAGAAAATATTTCTTTTATCAGTGTGTTATGCTGCCCTGTGACTCAGTTAAAAAAAGATGTGGTTGGCTGGTTTCACTTGTCTCAGAAGTAACATGTTAGCCTAAGAATAACTGTGGTTTGTGTAATGCATTGTACCTCAAACACACGCACAGAATGCACACATAGACTCTAATAGAGAAATTATCTGACATAAATGTTTATTTAACTGCTTTTCTAAAAGGACACTAATCCACTACATTCAATCAGATAGTTTACTTTATTCTTATTAAGGTGTAGACATGGATGTTTTCTCTTCCTGATTGAGGTATCAATTGGATTATTAATGCAATATTAAGCTACATGTAAATGATATTGGGTAAAAAGACCTGACTAGCAGACTTCTGGTCAAAAATATATCTGTCCAATCAAGTTCTTCTACATCAAACTCTACAAATGGACCTTGGTTTCTAACAGCTGCAATAAAGTCAGAAGCACCTGATTCCTTAATATGTCACTGTAGCATAAAATAAAATGAATGTCCACACAATGTTTCCTGTGTAGCATATCTCACTGGCCATTCTACCAGGTAGGCCAAATTAACACCATAAATAACCAAGTGGAGCATATATTTGTCTAATGTTCTGACCTTCAGAATCACCTGTATTTCTGCAGTGAGTGCTCATAAAATGTGACTGGATCTTCAGTCAAGATCAAGTCATAATAATACACTCATTCTGGCTAAACTAATAACACAAAGAGCTCTTAATTGTAGTCTCAGAAAATTATTATTATTATTATTATTATTATTATTATTATTATTATTTAAAGCAGAAGTAGTAGAAACTCAATTAGAAGTAACAACCTTTAAACATTTACTGTGTGGAGGAATTTTAGACTGTTATTTCCTACAGCAGTGCTTCTTCAGGTTAGCATCTAAAATTGGTTCAGACTGGACTCTGACTTGTGTTAATGAAACATAAATGTTCTTCTTTTTAAACCATTCTGTTGCTCATCTTCTTAAAGTGTGTGTTTTGGTTTATTATCTTGTTGCAGCGCTCAAAAGTTATTAAGGTGATGGAGCACCATACTCACATTTTAGTTCTTGATACAATTTTCAATTCATCACTCCCTAATGTTTTAATGCTGTCCAGGCCCAGAGGTGGCAAAACAGCCATAAACCATGATGCTCCCTCCACCATGTCCTCTGAAATTTGCTTGATCAGGGCATGGTTCATAGGGAAAAGTGCATATGAAGAGATCTTTATTAAGAAGAGCAGATTCTCTCAGACTTTGTATGTGTTTTATAATACAGTGCCTGACTTCATTTAGCATATGGACAAATTGTTAGCCCAGAGGTTTACCTACATTTTAAAACCTAGATTTTTTAATATTTAAACAGTTTATACATATTATCAGTTTAGTTGGAATTGGCTCATCTCCTATTATAACTCCTAGATGATGACCAGGCAACAGGTTATGAGTAATACAGTAACCCAGGTATGTTTTAAAATATGGAAGAGTAAGGAGCATGGGATTTTAATGAAATGTGCAAACATATGATGGTAAAGGCACACATATCTTGAATATGAATAAAAATTCGGTAACTTATTTATTACACATCATCCTTACTCAAAAGGTGCAGTGGAGATGTGGGTATGGTTATTTTTTTTGCTAAACAGCACATGCAGCAAATATCATTCAGGGGTGCGGAATGGCAGGGCATGTTAATTTTGGAGTGAAAATAAATTTTTACTATTACCTCTGATCAGGGGTGGTGAAAACATGCTATTTGCTAATGTATATAAATACAAGAACATCTTGTGATTTTGAAATTGGACTGCCTTTTTGCTCTGACATGCACTGTCAGACCTTATATACATGTGTTTTCCTGAATATTGTCCAACCCATTACTTACAATATTTAAAATAGATGACTTTTGGATTTTTAATAAATTAAAATAAATCAATAAAATAAAAAATAATAAAACATTATTTCTCTTTGTCATTATAGATTATTATTTATAGATAAAAATTTTTTAAAGTCCTGTAATGGTTTTACTGCACTGAGATACTCATGTACACATTCTCAAATGCTTTACTCAGTCTTTACTCATTACATAACCTTTATCATCATAAACACACCACAGAGTGAATTACATGATTTATGAACATTAAAATTAAAAAATGATATCTAACAGATACATGAACATGTCTGAAAACTGTTACGAAATGAGACTATAAATGGAAGCACGTGCAGTTCAAAGTCTTTATTTTCAAACGGAAGTGAATAAACGTGAAATGCAGTCTAGACTGGAAGAGATAATTGAGGTTTAAGCATGAAAATAGATTCAAGACATGAAACAAGAACAGGACAAGAAAATACGACCTCTTAGCATATTTTAACGTATTCACCTATACATTTAATTAATACTGTGTGAAGTGCACAGCAACACGAGGGCTATAAATACCAAACATAATCACGCTTGAATACAGACAGCTGGTGCCAATCATGATATACCCTTAAACATCAACCAATACCTGAACAGGGAAAGGACAAAACCAAAACAAAGGCACGTATCCATAGGAAACAGTCCTCATTACGTAAATTCATGCAGCGCCATCTGCCGGCGAGATCATGACAAAAAAACGATATCTGAAAATGAGCAAATGTTGATGAAAAATAATAAATTTTAAACAAAATAAATTTATGTACAGTGGCATAGCTTAATTATATATTCATAGCAGTTCTATAGCCTGAATAAAGGGAGTGATAATTTGAGGACAGGTGTGTAAAGCAACATTTATTAAAAAATGCAAAAAAAAAAAAAAAAAAGGTTTTTGATGAGCCAGTAAAATCTGACTCAAACAAAATTGATCTTAGAGAGAGAAGAGATCAGAGCTTTACACACCTGCTAAGAATATGAAGTGGACTCACGTGGTTTTGGTCCTGGGCTTTGTTTTGATCATGGCAATCTAAGCAGATTCTATGTGTGTTTATTCTAAACTTTTTATGTAGCTGTACATCATTATCTATATATGTAATATTTAAATAATTATTTAACAAACACTTTATTACACACACTCCTTTATCAATTTTAAGGAGAGATTATGAGTTTGAGTGATGATGATGCCACATCCATCCATGGCCAGGAGCCAAGGGAGCAAAACTGGTCATGTTCTCTGGGTGGGAGGGGCATACTCCACCATCTCCTTGTCAATCACAGTGACAGTAGACAATTGTGCATAGCTGTGAATTAAGTATGCAGAATTGGGCACTTGCCTATGTGTATGCTACAGTGTCTTGTGAAGCAGAATGAGCGGTAGACTGGTGTCACATGTCACGTGATAGAGCAGAACTGAGTGATAAGTGGGTATTGGCTGGTGATTAAGGAGACAATAATAATAGAACAATACAAATTTATATCACATCACTGTTGCTACCTTAACACACACACAAATTTTTGCTGTTACCAGCGATAATTAGGGAATCACACTTAACTTTAACTCACGTTAAATGTTGGTTTCATCATCTTTTGGATGCAATAGTATGCATTATGAGTGTTCACTGTTCAAAGAACGAGAGATAGATCAGCTACTGTCTACTAGATAAATCTTGATTAGGGATGTTCAGGACATGTTTGTACTGCCTGAGTGGAGGATGTGGTTAGTTGGGGACATGTGAGTAGAGATGTATAGATGTACAGGCAACGTGAGAAAATCTGCATTTAAATAAACGTTGTATAAAGCCACTGAAACCTGATTCAAGCAAATTTGATCTTCGAGAGAGAAGAGACCTGAGCTTCACACACCTGCTGAGAGCATAAAGATGAGCCGCGTGATTTTGGTCCTGGGCTTCGTTCTGATCATGGCGCACTACTCAGATGCTATGCGTGAGATTATTACACACTTTTCTTTAGCTGTACATTAGTTTTGAGTGTGTGTGTGTGTATGTGTATGTGTATATATAAGATGTATAAGAGACAGGGAGAGAGATTAACTAATATTTTACTACTACTACTACTGCTACTACTGCTGCTAATAATAATAATAATTATTATTATTAATGTTATACATTACGTACAACTTTCATGTATATACATATCTGCATTCTACATTCTACATTAGTACTCTGCACAAAGTGTTTGTTCATCAATGGAGAAGGCCTTGGTGGCCTTCTCCATTGTCGATATAATTTTTGGTCAATGAAAATTTCACCATTCATCAAAATGAATGAGCGGAAGTCAGTTATTTTACACCTACAAAGTGTCTACAGTAGTTATACTTCAGAAAAATACTACACAGCATATATATACATACATACATATATATATATATATATATATATATATATATATATATATATATATATATACACACACACACGTGTGTGTATATATATATATATATACATATAATTTAGAACAGCAGTGATTATATTTGTCCTGTGTATCAAAAGTAAAACCACATCTCATACTTATGAAACAATAACACATTTGAGTGCATTCTTTAAAATATAAAATGTCTGATGGGTTTATTAATTCTGATAGTTTCTAATGATGTTTGCTTTTTAACAAAGCCGTAGTGTTCATTTACCTTTAAGCACTAATTTCAGTGTAATCTGAAAGCCTGTCTCTTTTATTCAGCGCAAAGCCTTAACTCCGTCCAATGCTGTTTCAAGTTTTTTGAAGGCAGAATTCCTACTCAACTTATCCAGAAGGTGAAAAAAATTAACTCGCACTGTACAGTGCAAGGCTTCATGTGAGTATCTGCTTTTAGACATTAAAAACACACTGGTATTACTGTTTTATTATGCAGTAATTACAAGTGAATTTTGATGTTAACCCAACTTCTGAACCATCTGTTTCAAGACTCTGCTGGTGTGTGTGTGTGTGTGTGTGTGTGTGTGTGTGTGTGTGTCTGTGTTGTGTCTGTGTGTGTTTCAGTGTCACAATGGCTAACAGGTCTAGCATCTGTGTTCGCAAAAACCCCTGGTAATACTGCAGCTTCGATGAGAGAGAAATGCAAACTAATAACAAACTTTATGTAACTCAATGCAAAATTTTATGCAATGTGTTTCAGAATATCTTAATGTATATATTAGATTCTCAGTGTGAAGCTTCATTTCAATGTTACCCATGCTCAATGCAGAGAATAAAATAAATAAATAAATAAAGCCCACTGAGTAAATCAGATGATTTCCTAAAATTAAAACACATTAAGTAAGGAATAAAACACTCTGTTATACTAAACTGTTAGCATCCTGAAGTTGATTTTTTTCTCATTATAACAGCTTGCTGTTGTAGTGTTTTATTCCTCCTGTACCAAAGTGTTCCAGTTGGTTTCCTCAGGGGTCTTCGGTTTCCTCCTACCTCCCAAAAACATGCTGATAAGGTGGATTTGATACTTTAAATTGCCCATATGTGGGTGTGTGAATGGTGCACTATGATAGGTTTAGCCTTTAGGGTCACATTTTAGTTTTAAAAGAAGAATTTCTTGTTTTCTGTGACAAAGGGAGGAAAACATGAGACAATATTATTTTAACAATATTATTATAACAATATTCATTGCTAGCATTAGACTCCAAAACAACAAGCTATCTAGCCAGTAATGATAATGACTGTTAGATTCCCAGAGTAAGTAAGGTCTAGGGTGAGTGTAAGAACAAGAACAATTCAAGATTGTGGGTAGATAGGATGATTGTGATGGTGGATATGAGTAAGACAGGAGGGTAAAGATATGGTTATCAGTTTTATTTTTGACAAACAACAGGACGGGCATTTACAGATAGACACAAGACAACCACAAACCAGAACAAAAGGGGAACTAGTTTTACCTAAAAGAGAGAGAGAGAGACAACATGGATGGCACCAAAGAAATTAACATAGCAAAAAAGGCTACACTAGGCTGTATTTAAAATAGCTAACCTGGCTGCCGAGAACATAAAACCCAAAACTAGCTAACTATACTAGGCTAAACTAACAAGAAATACAAACAGTGGCAGCCACCCTCTAGCCTAGGTTGTCTAGACATTCAAACACACCTGCGTGATGGGATGTAGGTAGTACAGGGAGCTAGTATAAGGTTAGAACTGAGAACAAAGCAACAAAAAAAGCAACAATCAAAACAACAGGCTAACAATGAGCCAAGAGACTGACACAAGGGCTTCAATGTGTTGCGTTTAAATGGACATCTCCGCCTCTTTGGCCATGTTTCTGCCTTCCACCATTGGTCAGATCTTGTCAACCAGTTAATGGTGATTGCCACAGTGGGAAAAAAATGTAAACACTGACACATAACAACAACTATTGAAAAAAGGCCTTATGTTTCGTTTAGTTGGAAGACATATACTGCACATGTCACGTGCTTCTCATCATTACATGGGGATATTGGCATTTCACAGCTCAACATTCAACCTGTGGAACTATACGCAGTTAAGATATCTAGCAAAGACTATCTAGTCTATGAAAGCTCAGTATATCTTATGCTTAAGATATACAGTATCTCACAAAAGTAAGTACAACCCTTACATTTTTGTACATATTTGATTATATCTTTTCATGAGACAACACTGAAGAAATGACACTTTGTTACAATGTAAAGTAGTGCTAGAATGTAAGGTAGTGAGTGTACAGCTTGTGTAACAGTGTAAATTTGCTGTCCCCTCAAAATAACTCAACACACAGCCATTAAAGTCTAAACCGCTGGCACCAAAAGTGAGTACACCCCTAAGTGAAAATATCCAAATTGGGCCCAAAGTGTCAATATTTTTTGTGGCCACCATTATTTTCCAGCACTGCCTTAACCCTTTTGGGCATGGAGTTCACCAGAGCTTCACAGGTTGCCAGTGGAGTCCTCTTCCACTCCTCAATGATGACATCACGGAGCTGGTGGATGTTAGAGACCTTGTGCTCCTCCACGTTCCATTTGAGGATGCCCCACAGAGACTCAATAGGGTTTAAGTTTGGAGACATGCTTGGCCAGTCCATCACCTTCACCCTCAGCTTCTTTAGCAAGGCAGTGGTAGTCTTGGAGGTATGTTTGGGGTCGTTATCATGCTGGAATACTGCCCTGCAGCCCAGTTGCCGAATGGAGGGGATCATGCTCTGCTTCAGTATGTCACAGTCCATGTTGGCATTCATGGTTACCCCAATGAACTGTAGCTCCCCAGTGCTGGCAGCACTCATGCAGCCCGAGACCATGACACTCCCACCATCATGCCTGACTGTAAGCAAGACACAATTGTCTTTGTACTCCTCACCTGGTTGCCGCCAAACACGCTTGACACCATCTGAACCAAATAAGATTATCTTGGTTTCATAATCAATGTCCTTAGTCTGCTTGTCCTCAGCAAGCTGTTTGCGGACTTTCTTGTGCATCATCTTTAGAAGAGGCTTCCTTCTGGGACGACAGCCATGCAGACCAATTAGATGCAGTGTGCGGTGTATGGTCTGAGCACTGACAGGCTGACCCCCCACCCCTTTAACCTCTGCAGCAATGCTGGCAGCACTCATACATCAGTTCATTGAGGGAACCATGAATGCCAACATGTACTGTGACATACTGAAGCAGAGCATGATCAGTATGCAGTATTCCAGCATGATAACGAGCACAAACACACCTCCAAGACAACCACTGCTAAAGAAGCTGAAGGTGAAGGTAATGGACTGGCTGAGCATGTCTCCAGACCTAAACCCTGTTGAGCATCTGTGGGGCATCCTCAAACGGAAGGTGGAGGAGCACAATGTCTCTAACATCCACCAGCTCAGTGAGGTCATCATGGAGGAGTGGAAGAGGACTCCACTGGCAACATGTGAAGCTCTGGTGAACTCCATGCCCAAGATGGTTAAGAAGAATTCAATCTAAACCTAACCCTAACCCTGTTCCTTCTATTTACTCTCCACTCTTTTCAGTGAATGATCTCACCTATTTTGTTGATGTCTTGTCTTTTCGACTGTACTGAGCTCTGCCTGTGACCTTGCATTCAAATTACCCTTTGGAGATTATTATTAACTGCTTCACCTGTGTATGGCTTGGAACTGAATTAAACATGAAAAAAATGATGTAACTGCACAGATGACAGCTGAGTGACTCTACAATACAGAGTATCCTGTGTACTCTATATAGCAGTGTTTGATGATTAAATCATGATTGGTGGACCAGTTACAATCTTTTAGATAAATATTTTAGATCTTCAGCTGATGATTGTACTGTCTAGCAGAGGATGTGGTGAATTGAGGAGGAGTCCAGTAAGGGGGCAGTATGTCCTGGGGGGCGTATTTGAATCTGATTTTAGATAAATAAAATCAGTTGATAAAACCTGACCCCAATATATTTTAAGTTAGAGAGAGAAGAGATCAGATCTTCACACACCTTCTGAGAACATGAAGATAAGTCATGTATTTTTGGTCCTGGGTTTCGTCCTGATCATGGCAATCTACTCAGACGCTATGCGTGAGTTTAATACACAGCTTTATATACATGTTATATATGTATATGGTTATTATATTCTTATATTATAGGTATTATGTTAGGGGTGTATTACAATTCTGCCATCTGTATCTAGATCTGTTTATCTGTATAATGCTCAAAAGTTTCATATCTATATTCAGTATCAGAGTATATTACAATCAATTACAAAGCTGCTGATTTTCATAAAAATTTCAGGAAGATTTTTAATTAAATAAGGATGGAAAATGTACATTTACACGCACAATGAATGTACGACTTAATATTTTATTATGATTATTTTTTGGGCCGCATCCCAAAACCCTTTGTGCATGGAGTTTGCATGTTCTCGTTGTACTTCGGGGGCTTACTCCGGGTACTCTGCTTTCCTCCCCAGTCCAAAGACATGCAAGGTAGGCTGACTGGCATTTCCAAATTGTCCATTTGGAACAATTGGGTGTGTGAATGTGTATGTGCTGCAGTTGGCTTGCCCCGCATCCAGGGTGTCCCCCACCTTGTGCCCTGAGTTCCTTGGGATAGGCTCCACATCCCCTGCGACTCTGTGTAGGATAAACTGTACAGAAAATGGATGAATGGATTATTATTGGAGACCACAGCAGAAATATGCTCCTTTGTGCACAGTGTGTGATCTGAGTGGGCTTTCTGGAGCAGTGGCTCTACAAATAAAAGCATCTTTCTCTTGTGAATTTCAGCCCAGTTTTGGAAAAAAAAAAAAGTAGAACATATTATGCTTATAACACATTATCTGCCCTATATCGAGCAACTGTCACTGCAAGACTCTCCACACAAACTATTTCTCTCCATTCCAACATATTTCTGCCTGCATACTCTCCCTTTCTAAACCCAATAGAGGAGTTTTTTTTCCGGCATGGCGGTGGAAAGCGTATGACCGACAAACTCACATGCATGTTCACCTCCTCCAGGCCATAGATGAAGCCTACCTAGACATTTCTATGATGCATGCCAGATATGCAAGAGGATTTCACCCCTGCTGCCTGGCTAGGGCCAATATAGCCTGTGATGTTGATGAGATTCTCTGGCCTGTCCCACACCAAAGATGGGATGCTGAGGCAGAATAAAAAATGTGCCAATGCATTTGTTGTTTCTTTTGTTGTGTGCAGCATGTGAAAAGTTTTTTTTTTTTTGCTGGGGAGAACCACAAGGAACATAACATTATCAGTTTTTGTAGTACTGTTTTGAATTTATCTCACTAGTGTGTAAGACTATGTTGTAGTGTGGGATTTTGAGGTTGTGTCATGTCTGAGGGCAAAGTTTGGTTTTTCAGCAAGATTGAATGGTTTTGAGTGGAGAGCTTCATTTTGACCTGAAAAATAGAAGTTTGGGGAATTGGGTGACTTATGGATTTGTGATTCGCGTTTCGAGAAAATGAGGCATAATTTCAAGAAATGTTTTCCCCCTTTAAGCAATTGAAAAAAATATAATCAACAACAACACCAAAAAAAAAAATTTTCTTTAATAAACCTTTTGCTTGGGGGGGTGGTGTGGTTTTTTTTCCCCCCCCCCCTCCCCCCCCCCCCCCTCCCCCTTCCCACCACAACACAATAAAACAATATTAATTTTTTATTCCTTTATAACATCCCTACACCACCCCCCCCCCACTCTTTAATTTTTTTTTTTTTCTCTTTTTTTTTTTTTTTTTATTTTTTTTTTTTTTTTTCTCACCTTTTTTTTACATCTTTAAATAATATTTTAATATTACATTTTCTTTTTTTTTTTTTTTTTTCTTTTTTTTTTTTTTTTTTTCCAAACGAAGCACAATACTTTTTTTTTCCCAAATCCCAAAAAAAAAAAAAAAAAAAAAAAAAAAAAAAAAAAAAAAAAAAACCCCTATTCAAAATCTGTACTTGTATTCATTTAATGTGCAAAGAAGCCATAAAAATAATGAAATGAAAGATTTTCTGCATAACAATAATTTTCTGTAAAGGGCATCAAACAGTAATAGACCACACCATCATCATCATCATCATCATCATCATCATCATCAATAAAATAACAACAAACCAGTATTTGCCATGAAAATACTTCGCCTTTAAAAAATCAGTATTCAGTAGTCTCAGGTACTATTGATACAATTTTCTCACAATATTGGCTGTTAGGTTTTTCTAAGAATCCTGCACAGTAATATCCATAGTGTTGAATTAACACCCAGAGTGTTTATATGAGTCCAGTGGACTTATACAAACACTGTAGGGTGTGAATTCAACACTGTGGGTGTTAAACCAACATTGGTGATTTTGCTGTGATGGAGATTCTGCTAGTTATTCTGGGGACAGTTGCATTTGCTTCTGTTTTTGCAGATTAAACCCATCAGTTAGACAGCAGCAGAAAGAACATGGTGTAATTGTGTCAGGTTACTGTTGGATGTTTATCAGATACTATTGCGTACGCACCAGATATTATCTCATGCACAACAAAATGCTGTTGCGTGTGCACCAAATAGTTGCACAACATCGCTTGAACCAAAGTTGGGGCTCTATGACCAGCATGGCATGAATCTGCAATATAACACTGCTGCAGAGAGAGAGAGAAAGAGAGAGAGAGAGAGAAGGAGACTTTGACATTTAAACTCTCTTTATTTATCAAATATTTAGGGAAAACAGAAATAATGACTCATTCAGAAAGAAAAAGAAAAAAAAGATCTACATGTTTCAGTATGGAGGTAAAGGATGGTTAAATTAATAAACTAATAAATCACCAGTGAAAAACAATTTCACCATCATCCATTATCAAAAACAAATCCTCATTTGCACACCATGTCTTTTAAAATATTTCCACATTGTCATTCATTATACGTTTAATCCGTAACGCAATTAGAGCTTTGAATAAATTCATGGTGTTGATGTCTCTTCCTTCTGTTTTTAGTCTATAATGTTAGCTAATGGCTACTTTTGCCTGTCCAACTAGAAAGTTAATTAATGTGCAGCATTCTCTGCATGAACAGGAATATTACAACCTAAAATAAACATTGCTTTAGAAAAAGGTGACCCGAGGTTGTTGATTATTCTGTCCAATGTGTTGAAAAGAGGATCCAGTCTGTGGCAGTCACAGAAGAGGTTACACTTAAACAGGAAGGTATTGCTCAGCATTGCAGAGTGAAGAACTCGCCACTGTAGGTCTCCAGATCGCTTGGGTAGCAGACTCTTATAGAGCACCCTCCACATAGGGGACTGAGACAGAGGAGTGGATAGGTGTGTTCTCCACTTTATGTCTGTCCGGCCATTGAGCTCTCTCTTCATTTTTTATGCAGGAGTTGTACAATTGGTCCTTTGTTGTCACTGAAAAGGGGACGTTTTTAAGTCCTTTGTATGAGAGAAGTTGACCTGTGCCATCGTCATCTGGAGCTTCGCTGGGAGTTGTACAACTCTGGAAAAGACATTTGGTGAGGATCTCCAGTAATGTAATTGTTTATGAATGTCAGTAGGGGTGTGGGGACCAAAGCCTTCAAAGTCCTTACCACATTCCCTCCCACCTTGGCTACTCCTGCTGAGATGAAAGCAGTAATCTCGCTTCTGGACTCAGTTTGTTCAGGGAGCCAGGTGTTACAGAAAGTGGTTCGTTCAGACCATAATGATCTTTCCGCTGCATTCTAAGCTGAGCCCCGATTTTAAAAACTGTTCCATAAAAGTGACTGATAGGCACGGTCTTTGTGGCACTATTGGACATAAAGAACATCTGTCTGTTGAGTCCCTGGAAGCCCAAAACTAACCCATGGCACAGTGCTTGGACAATACAACAGTTTCTGAGTAGTTTGTTGTCTCAGGGCCTTCACCTTGGACTGAAGATGGATCAGGCTCTGCCCACCATCACACACTGGTAAACTCAGTGCACCGGATGGTATCCAATGGTTACTGCCCCAGACAGAAGTCCACAAAGCACTTCTGAAGTTGGTGTAAGGGTTCTTGAGGTGGATCCAATACTGTGAGATCTGTATTACTGTGAGATACTTTGCCCCTATAGGACAGCTATGATTGAATCCATCTCCATCTATTTAGCTTTATAGAATATCCTCGCTCTCTCAAGCTTCACATCAAAGCAACCTCAGTTAATGGTAACTGTGCTCAGCTGGATTACCGGACTGCGCTTCAGGGATCTAACATTATTTTGTTAGAGGTTGTAGTCCCTGTAGTAAATTACTTCACATTACATTGGTGCAGATCTGAATCTTAAAATTTGCATATTTTGTATCCCTACATGCATAAGCTCTAATAAATATTGTGTGTGATTAATTAATTAATTTAAATTGAAATAACTCTAGGTCTTTATAAAGTTGATTCTCTATTGTCAAATATGATGAGCATTCATTTTGAACATAAACCATATGAAAACATTATATTTAAAAACATATTTGAGTATAGGATTAGAAGTTTGAGGAATAGAAGGATCCATTACTTTAGGATGCTGTTTGGAATGAATGTGCAACACTGATCTTCAAACATCACACATCCTTCCTTTTCTGCTAATAGCCATGGGAAGGCTTGTCGGTTTTGCATATCATTTTACTTGTAGCATTCAACTGTTCTCCGAAGGCTGACAAGGCATCATCTGTGTAGTTGATAAACCTTTGCTGATTGTAGTAAATGTAATTAATCCACTCTGTGTACTTGTTGGATATAATCCAGACCAGTACAGACTCAAAGACTGACTTCACTTCATCCCTAGCTATGAACTCATTAGGTATACCCAATGGTTGCCCTATAGCGTCTATGTGCACTTGAGGATCTGGTTTGTAGGCCGTTTTTACTCTGCGTCTTCTTTTTAGCAAGTTGTTCAGGATCCCAGTTCATTATAGTGATTTCCTGAATCATTTGCATGCTAACACATATTCCTGTCCACTTTTTAAGTAATGTGGCTCTCAAACGCTTTTCTCTGCCAAGCCAGAAAAATCTGCTACTGCTGTTGTCTGTTCTTCATATGAAAATGTTAATGGGAATGCTAAAGTCTGATGCTTGCAGTTTGGCATGGTTATTACTGTCAAATTTGCTGACACTTTTGCTGTGGCATACTTCTCTATTTTACTCGGATTGAAATTGACGATGAGCATAACAAACAATGGTTCATTCTTGAATTCTTTGTTGTGCACATTGCCGACTTATACCAATCATTGTACGGTGATATTTTCAATAGATTCTCGATTTTATTAGAATCTACAGTGAGGAAAAAAAGTATTTGATCGCCTGCAGATTTTGTATGTTTGCCCACTGACAAAGAAATGATCAGTCTATAATTTTAATGGTAGGTTTATTTGAACAGTGAGAGACAGAATAACAACAAGATAATTCAGAAAAACGCATGTCACAAATGTTATAAATTGATTTGCATTTTAATGAGGGAAATATGTATTTGACCCACTCTCATTCAGAAAGATTTCTGAAAGTTTGCCAATGAACATCTGAATGATTCAGAGGACAACTGGGTGAAAGTGTTGTGGTCAGATGAGACCAAAATGGAGCTCTTGGGCATCAACTCAACTCGCCGTGTTTGGAGGAGGAGGAATGCTGCCTATGACCCAAAGAACACCATCCCCACCGTCAAAAATGGAGGTGGAAACATTATGCTTTAGGGGTGTTTTTCTGCTAAGGGGACAGAACAACTTCACCGCATCAAAGGGACGATGGACGGGGCCATGTACCGTCAAATCTTGGGTGAGAACCTCTTTCCCTCATCCAGGGCATTGAGAATGGGTCGTGGATGGGTATTCAAGCATGACAATGACCCAAAACACACGGCCAAGGCAACAAAGGAGTGGCTCAAGAAGAAGCACATTAAGGTCCTGGAGTGGCCTAGCCAGTCTCCAGACCCTAATCCCATAGAAAATCTGTGGAGGGAGCTGAAGCTTTGAGTTGCCAAACATCAGCCTCGAAACCTTAATGACTTGGAAAAGATCTGCAAAGAGGAGTGGGACAAAATCCCTCCTGAGATGTGTGCAAACCTGGTGGCCAACTACAAGAAACGTCTGACCTCTGTGATTGCCAACAAGGGTTTTGCCACCAAGTACTAAGTCATGTTTTGCAGAGGGGTCAAATATTTATTTCCCTCATTAAAATGCAAATCAACTTATAACATTTTTGACATGGGTTTGTCTGGATTTTTTTGTTGTTATTCTGTCTCTCACTGTTCAAAAAAACCTACCATTAAAATTATAGACTGATAATTTCTTTATCAGTGGGAAAATATACAAAATCAGCAAGGGATCAAATACTTTTTTTCCTCACTGTAATAATAGTAATAATAATCCATCCATCCATCTTCTACCGCTTACTCCTTTTCAGGGTTACGGGGAACCTGGAGCCTATCCCAGGGAGCATTGGGCACAAGGCGGGGTACACCCTGGACAGGGTGCCAGTCCATCGCAGGGCACAATCACATAGACACTCATACACCCATTCATACACTACGGACACTTTAGACACGCCAATCAGCCTACCATGCATGTCTTTGGACTGCATATAATAATACTAATTACTACTACTACTACTACGATTAATAATAATAATAATAATAATAATAATAATAATAATAATAATAATAATAGTAAAAAATAATACTTAAACAAGTGTTTCAATAATTGGAGAATTGAAGGATGATTTTTTTGTATGACGTTTCACATTTATTATGCACAGAAATGTTCATTTATTTTACTGGGAGTTTTTATTTAACTAAAATAGCTTGTTTGTCTCTCTTGGTCAGCTTTAAGCCTTAATCCTGCCTCTTGCTGTTTCAAATTTTACAATGGCAAAATTCCTTCTGACAAAATCCTGCGGGCTAAAAGGACAGACTCACGTTGTTCAAAGCAAGGTGTTATGTGAGTGTCTCTCTCACACACGTGGATTACTGTCTTATTGAGTGATTTAATATAAATAATTGTCATTAAATCCAGTTAATTTCTAAATGAGACAAGAAAAGGAATTGCATTAATGTGTGTGTGTTTGTGTGTTTCAGAGTTACTACGCCTAGGTTCCCCAGCCTGTGTGCTCGTGAAGTCACTCTCAATGAAGACGTTACTCCACCTTAAGCTAAACTCCACACAGACACAACCTAATAATCTTCAAGCTATACCCATTTATTCACAGTATACATTTTTAACAGTCATTTGTTATGATGTTTATTGATGCTACTGATGCTTATTACCGTGCAGATTCAAATAAAGCTGAAAATGCACCACTGAGTGAAATACATGCATTGCAGTTGTTTGGCCATAGTAAAGGGTTGGGGACATTAAAAGGAAAGCCTTAAACCCAGTGACATGTCAAGTCAATTTATAAAGGTGACACTATTTAGGAAACAGACAACCAAAATCAGAGGGGAAAAACTAATATCAAAAATCAAAAGCAAGCAAAGGGTCATACACAAGTATCTATCATGTTCAAATGCAAATCACAACAAATGAGCACTAGGCTGTCAACGTTCCCTCTGGTGGCACACTTTATACCGATGGGGATGATGACCTAAGAGCACCTGCAGATGGCAGTAGATGATGCGAAAGGACCTCGGAAGAGAACCCAGACACAAACACACCCAGACCAAAAAAAAAAAAGGGCAGAGCATAACAAATTGCATATAGTAATCAGTTTCACGTTGTGAAAGGACAGATCTGGGATCAGATCTTATTTTATTACAGTTCTCAGTTCTTATATTATATGCAATTTTATATCCATTATGCTATATATGAAAAAAAGATAGCTATTATGCTAAGTAGTAATAGTAATAATGTGTATGGATTGATATATGCTAGCTGAGTAGCACAACATCAGGGAAGAATAGAAAACCTAATAACGTGTACATCAAAATTTAAGACAATTTAGTAGTTATTAAGGTCTAGGTGACCAGATTTCACAAACCCACAAATATAGAATTTATTATATTTATTATTGAGTTATTTTATTTAGTAGCTTGTTTAACCGGTCATTTCACTTGAATGGATTTTTGAGTCAGGAATACATCTCACTGGTCTCAGGATAAAACCATGGACCCTGGAACTGGGAGACTGCAATGCTACATAGTTCACCACGATGCCAAACTCTCTGTACACCAGGGGTGTAACCTGACCTGGGCATTTGGGGCTGTAGCCACAAAGATTTTTTCATTAGCCCCAAATAATTCTCCACATTGGGCAGTTTGTCAATACGTAACTGAACATCAGTAATAGAAGACAGCAGTGTTGTAATTTTGTATTTTCAGTGAACAGAAGTAAGACCAATCAGACAGGGTGAAACTGAAATGCTAATATGAACAGGGTAAAGCAAACTTGAA
Source organism: Ameiurus melas (assembly GCA_012411365.1). Classification (NCBI taxonomy): domain Eukaryota; kingdom Metazoa; phylum Chordata; class Actinopteri; order Siluriformes; family Ictaluridae; genus Ameiurus; species Ameiurus melas. Next base: position 38,245,346 of record CM022752.1, read on the forward strand.
AATCTCATTAGAACAGTACAGTATACAGTAGCTCATAAAAGTGAGTACACCCCTCACATTTTTGTAAATATTTGATTAAATCTTTTCATGTGACAACACTGAGGAAATGACACTTTGCTACAATGTAAAGTAGTGAGTGTACAGTTTGTATACCAGTGTAAATTTGCTGTCCCATCAAAATAACTCAACACACAGCCATTAATGTCTAAACCGCTGACAACAAAAGTGAGTCAACAGTCAACTTCTTTGATCGACCATGGCCTGTTCTGAGTGGAACCTGTCCTGTTAAACCGCTGTATGGTCTTGGCCACCGTGCTGCAGCTCAGTGTCAGGGTCTTGGCAAACTTCTTATAGCCTAGGCCATCTTTATGTAGAGCAACAGTTCTTTTTTTCAGATCATCAAAGATTTCTTTGCCATGAGGTGCCATGCTGAACTTCCAGTGACCAGTATGAGGGAGTGTGAGAGCGATGACACCAAATTTAACACACCTGCTCTCCATTCACACCTGAGACCTTGTAACACTAACAAGTCACATGACACCAGGGAGGGAAAATGGCTAATTGGGTCCAATTTGGACATTTACACTTAGGGGTGTACTCACTTTTGTTGCCAGCGGTTTAGACATTAATGGCTGTGTGTGGAGTTATTTTGAGGGGACAGCAAATTTACACTGTTACACAAGCTGTACACTCACTACTTTACATTGTAGCATAGTGTCATTTCTTCAGTGTTGTCACATGAAGAGTTATAATCAAATATTTACAAAAATGTTAGGGATGTACTCACTTTTGTGAGATACTGTATTAAAGGTGCAATAGTATATATATATATTTTGTATATCTCACCTTTACAAATAATCATGAAAAATATATAGAACATGATCAAACATAATGGTTTAAGACATGTCCTTAGCACATGTGTATTATCACACTGTATCATAGTGACTCAGCTTCCTAACAACCAGGATATGTGGGGGGGGACGGGTTCGGATGGGGTGGAATTATTTATCTTCTAGGAAAATCTATATTATCAGCATAAGTGTGATGACAGCTTGATAGCTTAAGGAAGTGATGATTTGAAGGCGTGTGTGAGGATGACAATTAAAATCTGTATAAAACGAGCCAGTAACCCCAGCTCAAGCAAATTTGATCTTAGAGAGAGAAGAGAACTGCTTCACACACCTGCTGAGAACATGAAGATGAGTCGTGTGTTTCTGGTCCTGGGATTCGTCCTGATCATGGCGCTCTACTCAGATGCTAAATGTGAGTTTATTACACAACTATATATTTAATGTCATTAGGTGCAGATTATAGTTTAATATGGAAATATATAAACTATTACAACAACTTATATTTGCATTGTTAATAATAATTTATTAATAAAATTATAAAATACACTTTGCTACAAATATTCAAGTCTAATTAAAAAATTATTTGTTAACAGTTTCTGTTTTGTTAACGAAGCTGTTGTGATCATTTACATGTATGGACAGTGTAACCTGAATGAGCTTGTCTGTCTCTCTCACTCAGTGCCTGAACCTCATCCTGTCTCCTGCTGTTTCGAATTCTTCCTTGGCCAAATTCCTCGTCCAAACATCCTGAATGTGAAAAAGACGGACGCACAGTGTGAACAGCAAGGCTTCATGTGAGTATCTGAACATACTCTAGACATTAAACACATTTATTATTGGTTTATTATGTGATAAATAATACGTTATATATCATATTAAAATCCATTTAATTTTTGAAGCCTCCATTAATGTGTGTGTTAATCTGTGTGTGTTTCAGTGTTACGACTCCTAGGTTCCCTAACCTTTGTGTTCGTGAAAACCCCCTGAAAAATTAATGAACCATGATTCTGCAGCGGTGATGGGAAAGAAATGCAAACCTAATAAACGTTATGTAACTCTTCATGCAAATTTGAATTCAGCTTCAATTCAATATTATTGAATGCTATGAATAAATAAAATGATTTATAATGCACTCTGACTAAATTGCATAATTTCATAAAATTTAAATGTATTGACTAATCAATAAAACACTCCATGTAATGCTGTCATTACACAATGATCCACTACAGTGTTATGTGCTACTGTTGCCCCCGAACATTGATTATTTTCCAATAACTGGCCTCCTGATCTTTATATATCATATACCACAGAGTATATATATTTTTTAATTAAACAATGAAATGTCATAGGTTTTTTTTTTGTAGTTTGCTGTTACATTTAATGTAATGGAACGTCCATTAAGCGTACATTAGTTCCTGTTTTTACTTAGCAGTTATAAACAGTTGTTCCCACAACACACACTAATTTTTTCTCTCTTTTGAAGTTAATAAAACAAAAATGCAGTAATGAAGTAAAAAAAAATGCAGATAAAAAATAAAAAGCAGAAATTTTTAACATGTCAGTAAGTTACATCTTTACATCTGACTGTTACAAAATGCTGACACTGGAGACTCCTTCCATATATGTTAAATAAACAACCATTTCAAGCATAATTTAGGACTATTGGTCAAGAAGAGACTTATGAAAACACAAGTTATCCAGTGAATATGTGGGGTTTATTGGTCCGATGATGAAGAGCAAGATACTATATTTGGGCAAGTTTCAAAGTGCTGTGTGAGTTGCAAAACTAACACAGGCCATACCTTAATTATACCACACCATCTCTACAATGAAATATGGTGGTGGTGGCATCATGCTCTAGGGAAACTTTACATCTGGCTACAATCTGCTTAAAAAACAAAACAAAACAAATAACTAAAGCTTGGGAGAAAGGTCAACTTTCACCAGGACAATGACCCCAAGTAAAAAAGCAAAGCAACGGTGAAGTGACCAAAAATGTCAAAAGTTGAAAAATAAATAAATTTAAATTAATGAATTTAAAAAATGTCAAAGTCCAGATCTTTGCATTTCCATTTTTACAAGACCCTGGAGAAAATCTACCAGGACGAATGGGCATGAATCATCAAACATTAAAACCAAACAGTGATCAAAATGAAAGCTGACAGCAACTTACACCAACAGACTTAAAGCCGTTATTGTAGCAAGCTTCCACCAAGTCTGAAGGGGTTGAAAACTTATGCAAGCAGCATTTTTTTAATGTCTAATTTTTTTTTTAAGATGTGCTGTCAAGTAATGAATTTTGCCTTTAAAAATTTACTGTAAGAGCAGATTGATTTGCAAGAAAAATACTGATGGGAACTATCTGTGTACATTTCGTTTGTAATCCAAATTAATCTAATAAATTTTGAACTGGTTGAATACTTTTGCTAAGCGCTAAAAAAGTTGCACACTATTGTACATTTCTATAAAATGGTTATAAGCCAAAAATGTAACATATAAGGTATGAATATGAGAACACTAAATAAGCTCTTAACATTTAATAATTGCTGCAGTCATCACTTATTAGTAATATGAGGTCCCTGATGCAAAACTTTAGTCAAACTGATTAGCAGTGTGAGAGAGAAGATGACTGGGTTTGATAAGGTTGCATTTAATCTGACATTTTTTAGTAACATTGTAATCTCACACTTCTGCTGAAGTTCAGATGCTGTGAGAGATTTGCTTTCATTAGCAGGATTCGTATGTATATCTTTTATATTTTAAAGCATGTTCTGACTAGAAACTTTATTTCCATCTCATTTTCTCTGTCAACCTTTGAAACATGGGCAGAGGCCTTTAGCGTTACTGCATACACGCCGAAGGTTGACATTGGCTCCATTATTATGACCACTTAGTAATCATATTGTTATCAATAAAAGCCCATTTGCTTCATCTCTCCAATGCAAAGGCAAATGCATGTTTTCTTTTTTACATATGAAACTTGTGCTTCAAAGGTATAATGCAAAAAGGTGAATGAATGAACTTTAGTTAAGAATAACACTTGTGATTTTATATTCTTCTTGTTATTTTGTGCTAGATCCATCATGCTTACAATCATAATATTATAATTATGATATTTATCAGTAGGCAAGAGATTATTACTTGTTTGTGGAAGTCCTTTCATTGATGTTATTATTTGGCATGGAATCATGTTGGCTGATCAAAACACTCCATGAGTTTTGGGGGAATGTACAGTGACTCTGATAGCTTTAATAAAATTGATTTAAAAAATATAGTTTTCCATAAATTTAATGATGGTACCAGAATTCACAAACCAAGTTTTTCACTGCAAACACAATTGGGCTTGCAAGTCATGTGGTAACATGGTAGAGTAACATGGGTATTTTCAAAATTTTCAAAATACACTAAATTAACTGCAATCCAAAGGACAAAGTAAAAATTTGGTGGAGAGTTTGGAATCTGATTGATTGCTTCTGTGGACAGGTACCTTTTATACAAGTAACAATCTGAGATTAGGAGCACTCCATTTAAGAGTGTGCTCTTAATCTAAGCTCGTTACCAGTATAAAAGACACCTGGGAGCCAGAAATCGTTCTGATTGAGAGGGGGTCAAATACATATTTCCCTCATTAAAATGCAAATCAATTTATAACATTTTTGACATGCGTTTTTCTTGTTTTCTTGTTTTCTTGTTGTTATTCTGTCTCTCACTGTTCAAATAAATCTTCCATTAAAATTATAGACTGATAATTTTTTTGTCAGTGCCCAAACGTACAAAATCAGCAGGGGATCAAATACTTTTTTTCCTCACTGTGGATCTCCAGGAATAGGGTTGGTGACCATTGGTGTAAGTGCACTCAGTGTCTAAATGTGTCTCAGTTTTCCAATGTATAGATTATATTTTTGCAAATGTTTGCTTTTGTGTGGATGTTTGAGATGGGCTGATACCTGACAACCCTGCTTTGTCTCACACATTCAGTTCAATTAAAATTTATCCCAAACCACTCAAGATGAGCTAGAAAACTCTATGCTGGATGACTGTACAGTATGTTGTCAACTCTCAGCTGATTATTAGTGTAAAATTTGATCAGATGGTAGGCTATAGCACATGTCAAGTGTGATAGCTTCTTTACTTTATTTAGTTTGAGGCTATGATATTTTCGATGTCATCTTGCAACTTCAAAATTTACAGTGCCATTGTTGATGTTTTCTAAAGTCTGATGCTAACTACTATTAGATACCAAACTCAACAATTTCAGGTAACAGTCCTGGATAAATAACAGCAAATAATGACTACATAACTAGTGTTAGCTAAATAATAGTGTCTTTCAAGCTTACCCTTCACCTCATTTTATTTCACCTAATGCTCAGTGGTCATTTTGTGTGTAACATTATGGTATCTATCTGTTTTGTGAGGGGAACAACTCATGCATAAAGAAAGAAATAATGTTCTTTCAGCTGTGACGTTTTTAGCTCTTTGTGATATTTGTGACTGAGAATTTGAATGGTTATGTGCTCCGTCCAGTGAGGTTGCAGTATCTGACCCAAATATTGGTTTATCAGCTTTCTAAAGGAAAAAAACATGTTTTCTCATATAAACAAAAATTTAAATATCATCGAAAAGATCATTTTTTCCATATTTTCAATTAGAAATTACAGATCTTTCTCGCACTCCATCTGTGCATCAGCACGTCTACACAGTGTGTGATCAGCAATGGGCCTCGTGACTAACACATCACTTACGTAATACAGCAAATAATGACAATAAACTTGAATTAAACTAAACCTTTTAAGCAACTCGTACCATTTTCACCTGCCCCTTACACACAGTAGACCATTTTGGATATAAACATAACTTTCTGCTCGTGCAGCACTGTTTGATCTCCGCAGTGTTTACTATTAACTGCTCCAAACCTTAGAGGACTTTCTTCCTCAGTCACGTAACATTTTTGCCTTAGTCTGTTGGAGACTGAGGTCATGTTGGGAATAAAAGGTAACTGCACTTCTGGTTAGTAAAAAAACCCGCTAGTGATATATTTGAGATGATATTACCTTTCTAAAATCCACAAAACTAGACAAAACTTTAGTATTTACTCTCCGAAGCGTGTTTTCCGTACAGAAGTAACATACTGAGTAAATCTCCCCTGTGCCGCGCGCAGACCAAATAATCCATAATGAGATTCATTGACAACGATTTTCATAATTGAAAGTCTGCTTCAAGGCTTCTTGTGAGTATCTGCCTTTTGTAAACACATGTATTACTGTTTTATTTTGCAATAAGAAGTTATATTTAACATTAAACCAATTTCAATCCTGAATGAACTATTATAATGCTCTGTTGATATGTGTGTGGTGTGTGTGTGTGTGTGTGTGTGTGTGTGTGTGTGTGTGTGGTGTGTGTGTGTGTGTGTGTGTGTGTGTGTGTGTGTGTGTGTGTGTGTGTGTGTGTGTGTTTCAGTGTTAGGCTGTTTGTTCGTGACAGACATGCTCTCACCTCCCTGAGGTTTCAAGTCCAAGTCAAGTCTCGGGTCTTTGAGGTGGATTCCAAGTCAAGTCTCAAATCTTTGTTCAATTTTTAGCAATAATTCTTTTAGCTAGTTATTGTAATTAACGGTGTATGAGGCTAAATCAATTTGAAATATTCAAACTGATTTTTGCTGAATTTTCAAAATTGTCTAATAAAGCACACAAGGTTTTATTTCATCATTGATACTAAATCATTGATTCAAAATGAAATCATTAATCAAAAAAAGTATTAGTTTCAAACTATTGCATTTGATCCAGAAGTTCACCCTATAATTACAGGAAAGCAGAACATTCATAGAAAATTCAGGAAAGATATTACTTTTTTCATCATTTTTTGCAAAATGCCAACGTGCTGTGTATTTTGAGCTTTTTGAGTTGCCGTAATGTTTTAGTTCTCAAGCAATCAGTGTGTTTACATGGACAACAATAATCCACTATTAACTCGATTAAGACAATACAGTGATTAAGAAACTACCATGTAAACAGCAATTTTTAATTACCTTAATCTAATTAAGGTCATACTCGAAGTAAACACTAAACAAATTAAGACAGGTGGAGTATTCCTGTTTAAGTCGCATTATGGATGTGTATTACAGACATGTACACACCTTAATCACATTATTAACTTACTGTGAGAGTTTTCACCGCATTTTGTGACAGGACACGATCACACACGGCAGTGCTCAACATTTTATGGCAAACAAGAGACTATGGGGCATCCAAAACTGCATACTTGTCTGGTATAGGCCTAGTATACTATACAGTAGGGACAAATACATGTATCTTGGCTACTATATAGACGGTAAGTATGCGGTTTGGGACGCAGCCTACGGCTTCAAGCAGTTCTCTATTTGCACGTACAACATGACAAATAATGAACAGCACTTAAAGTGTAAATTTTAAAAAATTATTAAAAATACCCAAAAGTGTACGGTGCCATAACGAAGACGAACTGTATGTTGATACGTGAAATTCTGGAGGGACGTCGGACGGTGTGGCGTGGTGATGTAATGATGTGTGCTGTTAATATAATTATTAATCTAAGGAGTATTCTAAAAGCAACTCATGTAAACACCTTATTAATCACATTATTATCTTATTCAGAGTAAGGTCAATAATTAGATTACTGGTGTCCATGAAAATGTAGTCAATGATGGGTAAGGTAGTCCTCCAATGGGCGCCAGGGGTAACAAAACCCCCATGCATAAAGTCTATTGCATTTACGCTGCTTGCGTATTTCCGGTACAATCTCAGCCAGTGACTTGACTTCCATATAGTGCATTCCTATAGTGAAGTGTACTAGTGCCAAAACTCTTCCACATGATTAATTTAACACACACACACACACACACACATATATATATTACATTTTTAGTAATGTAACTCAAAATACAATCATTTGTAATGTCATTATGAAAATACATCAACAAAAATACATTTCTTGTTTACTGTTTATGTCAACATTACCTTTTATACCCAACCAAATGAATCTGTATTATGGAAAATGTTTTAAAATCAAGGTTGGAAAATTTGTCAGACGCTTGGTGATGGTGACTTTGATGCGACCGTGATGTAGTTCGTTTATAGCATACGGTTATCTTTTTATTTCTGGCAATTGCATTTACAAAACAATAGCTTTTACTTTAATAATTATCCAACAATATTATTGGTGTCACATAAACCCAAATGTCGAGTCCATGCCTGGACGGGAACAATATTAGGCAGCTGGTTTTAATGTTATGGCTGATCGGTGTAATAATTCTGCTTGAACTATGTCTGTGCACTGGGGGTGGATTTTAGGGAAGATAATACTAAATAAGCTGCTGACATTGAATAATAACTACTGTATTCACTATGCAATAGTTTCAAATTAATGACCATTATATGACCTTCAAAGCCAAAGTATTACCAAATTTATGAGCAGTGTAACTGAGAAGATTGTGCTTGATTAAGATTGCATCTAACCTTAACGTTTTGCAAACACTGCAACCTCTTACACTTCTTAACTGCAGAAGTTCAGATGCTGTGAGAGATCTGTGCCTACTAAGCACAAAGAGGAACACAGTATAATGTTTCGTTTATAATGTAAGCGATTGTATACATTAATGTATAAAGCTCAGCTGGGCTGTGTTGTTTTTAGTCTTGGCAAATTTCTTCAAAAACATCCTAAAAGTGTAAAAGACATCATCAACACCCTTTCAGCATTGGTTCTACAAATGCTGCTTACGGGCCTTGGCTATGTCACGGTTCCCCTTTGAGACAACGTGCTCGAAAGCGCAAATACGAGAGCGCGTGCTTTTCCCGAGTGACAGCTGGACACGTGGGTGTTTGTTTATGTTTTTGTCATATCTCCTCCCGGTTCTGTCATTGGTTCTGTTCATGTTTAGATTTAGTTCATGCTGGGTTATCCGCTTCCAGGTACACGTCCTAGTTTATGTTCATGTTCATGTATATGTTTGTTTGTTTCTCAACCCTGTTTTCTGTGACCTCGACCATGTTCTCTGTCTTGCCCTGTTTATGCCAGTTTGCTGTTCGCCTGACCTTTGCCTGTTTCTGGACTTTGTTTATGGATTACGTTTTGGATTTGTCTGCCTCTCTTTAAATAAAACATCCGGTCTTATTTGTGATTGCATATCTAAAGACCATCGCACATTGTATAGAAATAAGTTGTCATCATATAGAAAAAATGTGTCATCAAGCTATCCGAGGTAGGTTAACTAGCAAAAAAAAAAACTTGAAAGAAGTTAAAGTTATTCCGCTAACATTAGCTGAAGTAATCCAAGTGTCTCCCCATTACACTAGTTAAGGCTAGATTAAATAACATTTGGTTATTTAATACTGTTATACTTCAATCGTCATTATCTGATCCACTTTCAACTGTATTGCTTTTTTTTTCTTCTTCTTCTTCATTCTCTTTTTTCTATTTCTTTTTTCACTTCCTGACAGAAAATACCTCTTAATTTTCCTTCACTTATGTTGTTTTCTGACAATATTACCACCGGAAACAGGTGCACACAATCAAGGAAGGTAATGGGGCAGATAAACTATAATAAAAAATAAGATGGATGGATGTATAAAAAAATGTGTCAGGGTGCCCTCTGGTGGTCTGAGGAGGAATTATATACGGTGGACATAAATAATAGCTTGTTAAATACAGAAGAAATATGTACATTCAAGAACTAAGTATATTGTCCTACAATGTACATTATATCAATATGTAAAAGCGACATATTGATCTTTTTAGAATGTATAGGAAATTACAAAACACCTTTTGATTCGAGAATTCAACCCTAAAACATTGTGACATGCTCTTATCAAAGTAATCAGTGACAGAGTGATGTGATGAAGCAGCATTTCAGTTACCAACACAAAGTTGATTACTTTCCTATAACAGCACACCCAAAGTGTTTTATTCCTGATATGCCACAGCAGTTTGAAAATGAATGTAATGTTAGCATCCATCAGGTCCTGCAGTAACGAACGAGCTAAAATATTAAACTGATTCAAAATAAGTGTGTGTGTGTGTGTGTGTGTGTACAGTCCAGTTCTGCCTGATGACACAGCACTGAGTTTACATGCCATGCTTTTATCAATTCTTACAGTTTTCCTCTTTGTGTATATTGAGAGGAAAATGTGGTGAGCGGGGGGACATGTGTTTGTGTCTGATGGGTGGGGGTGGGGTTAAATGGGTTGAGGGATGTGCCTAACATTAAATAAACATTTTTGTATAACTCCGCTATAAAACCCTGTAAACATCTCCATCATACAATTTCTGAGAACATGAAGATGAATCGTGTGCTTTTTGTCCTGGGCTTTGTCCTGATCTTGGCGCTCTACTCAGATGCTACCTGTGAGTTAATTTACACAACAGATTAGCTTTAAAAGACTTCGCTTTAAAACGCAGTAATATCTTTTAACATTAACTTGAACATTCCAAAAAAAGTTGAAGATAATATTCCCTCAAAGGTATCTTGTATTTCCAGTAATTATTTATTTATTTATTTTATAAATGTGTTGGTGTATCAGTAATGTTTTAAAATGAAAAATAATAATAAATAAAGTTATGAAAATATTAATATGAAACAATAGATCAGAATTTCCTAATATTTACATCTAGTTGTTGTTTATTATGGGGGTTTCTCCCTTCAGTGAGAAGATCTGGTGATTGACTTGGCCAGTCTAAAACCTTCGACCTCCCCCTGGTGAAGTCCTTTGTTGTGTTGGCAGTGTGTTTTGAGTCATTGTCTTGCTGCATGATGAAGTTCCTCGCAATTTGATTGGATGCATTTCTCTGTGAATTGGCAGACAGATTTCTGAATTCATTCTTCTGCTACCATTATGAGTTCCATCATCAATAAAGATTAGTGAGCCTGCTCCAGAAGCAGCCATGGAAGCCCAAGCCATGACACTACCTCCACCATGCTTCACAGCTCATATGTTTTAGATCATAAGCAAATCCTTTCTTTCCCCACACTTGATGGACTTTTCATCACTTTGGTAGAGGTTGTGTGGGCGGCTGTGGCGCAGTTGGTAGAGTGGGTTGTCCACTAATCGTAGGGTTGGCGGTTTGATTCCCGGACCAGGTGACTACACATGCCGAAGTGTCCTTGGGCAAGACACTGAACCCCAAGTTGCTCCCGATGGCAAGCTAGCGCCTTGCATGGCAGTTCTGCTACCATTGGTGTGTGAATGGGTGAATGAGATACAGTGTAAAGCGCTTTGGATAAAAGCGCTATATAAGTGCACATTTACCATTTAATCTTAGTTCCAGAACTTTTGTGGCTCATCTCTGTATTTCTTTGCAAATTCCAATCTGACCTGATTTTTTTTACTGCGGATGAGTGGTATAGCCTTTATATATCTACTCTCAATGTCTTCTTCGATGGTGGATTGTGATACCTGCCCTGTAGGGGTTGTTAGTTATGTTACTTGACTGTTGTTTTTGTTTTGTTTTTCTTCATAGCTCTCACAATGGTTCTGTCATCAGCTCCTGTTGTTATCCTTGGTTGAGCTGTTCCATGTCTGGTTGTTAGAACACCAGTGGTTTCTTTTTTTCTCAGGATATTCCAAATTGTTCTATTAGCTATGCATAATGTTTGTGCAACAGCTCTTCCCTCTTTGCTCAGTATCAAAATGACTTGCTTTTCTTATAGTCAGCTCATAGACATTTCCACAGACAGCTCTCATCTTCATGTTGGTTTATCCTTTTTAATAACAAATGCAGTCTTCACAGGCGAAACACAGAGCTCAAATCCAAGAGTAGATGTTCAGAGCTATTCATTGTTTAAATCAGTTTAATAGGGCACACCTGGGCATTTTTGATGACTTGAAAAAATGTGCCATTTTTTATGAGGACGTCTAGATGTAAATATCAAAAAATGAAAGCTGAAATTCTGATATATCTTCTCATATTCATGTTTTTGATCACAAACCCAAATGTCTTAAAAAAATAATAAAAATAAAAATGATTTTCATTTGTTTTGCTTTAATTATAACAATCCTATAATTAAATTATAAATAAAACATCTAGCATGCTTTTAATGAATTATAATAGTTTTTTGTATTATTATTGTACAAACATGTGTATTATTTGTAATTAATTCAGTTGAAATAATGATATTCATAATGAAGCTTATTTATATTAATTCATACTGTATATAAGATTATATTCTCATTTTAGAAGTAATACTTGTAATGATTAATTAAATATTTTTATTTCTTTGTAGTTATGTATATTATTAATTTATTGGGGCTTATCTCATCTCTCTCTTGCTCAGTTCAAGCGCTCATCAATTCCAGCTCATGTTGTTCCTCCTACTTCCATGGGAATATTCCCCCCAAGTTAATCGTTAAAGTGGAAAAGACAGACCCAAGTTGTGCAAAGCGAGGCTTCATGTGAGTATCTGCATCCGGAAGATGCATACAGGAAATGATTAGCTCATAAATTATCAGCAAGACTCATTCCATATGTTTTTCAGGATCACGACACTGAGACAGCGGCTGTGTGTTCGCAAAGTCTCCGCTACGGGAAAGTAAACTAACACTGCAGCTTTCACGCAACTGAAATTCGACACAAGCACCAGAAAAGTAATCAAAGTATTTCAGCGCATAATGTTGGTCATTTATGTTCGCTGCCAAGCTTCATTTCATATCTGTGTTTAATCCAGTGTAAAATAAAATACTGAACATTGAGTCAATCTCATGATTTCATTACATTAAAAAGTTTTATACCACAGTGATGCTGAGATCTGATTGGTCAGAAGGTGTTGATTAATTTCCTATAACCGCAGCTTGTTCTAATGCGTTAGTGTTTAGATTTTTCCTCATTTACAGGGACTTGTACGGCGGATGATGTGCGTAAACAGGTTAAAAATGTGTGTAATCGTCGATATGGTGACGTCCTCTATAAAACATTATTTATTTCTCATTTATGGAAGGAGTCTCCAGTGTCAGAGCTTTGTAACAGTGTAACAGTCAGAGGTAAAGCTGAGACTGACATCTTCAGGACGGAGGAGTTTAGACTTTGTTACGGTTTCTCGGTAACATGACAAATGATAAACTGCGTCGTTTTTTTTTGACGTATTAATTTGAAAAGAGCTAAAAAAGAGAGAAAGAGAGGCTGGTGAGGTAATGACTTGCCTCATGGAAGTCTCACAATATTAAATGTAACTATAAACAGATAAAACATACAATCTCATTCTCATTCTCTAAAAAAATAAAAAAATTGTTGGAAATTTGCTGTAGAATAAGAGAAAAAAAAAAATTGCTGTTATGGCAAAATGATCAACTTTAGGATTGTAAAAGTAACTTTGCTTCTTTGCACAACCCTGTTGTTGATTATTTTACTAAACCAGCACAACACTGAGTGTTTTATTCCTTACTTAATGTTCCTAACTAAGTAAGCACGTGAGAATGTAGGTACATGTTACTCATATCCAAACACATAGGGTTATACGTCAGTTTTGTTAAACATTTGTTGTATAATAATAATAATCTTTTATTGTGCTATTATTAAAATCTGATCATGTGATCTTCAAGAGAGAAATTTGATAATTCAGTTTCTGCATCAGACATTTGCTAAGACACTTGGTTCAGTGATCAGAGCTGTGTGTGCATGCGTGCGTGTGTGTGGAGAGTCAGGATAAAGAAGACCCACCATGATGTATTTTAGCATCACCGTCTCATCTTTAATTGTAGTAATGTACAGTTAGGATGGACAGAATAGAAAATCATAAAATGCAAGACATTATGATGAAAACAGAATACATATAAAAACAAAACTGTGTGTGTGTGTGTGTGTGTGTGTGTCTGTGTGTGTTGTGGGGGATTGATGTTGGGTTCTAATATTAAAAGTTGAGGAAATGTTAGATGTTAGTTCTACTGAGGGTTTTTTTTTTTTTTGCAAGTGTGAGCATTCGCTAACTGATAGCCGGAAGAACTGTTTATGTTGCATAGTGGATATCTGTGTGTGTGTGTGTGTATGTGTGTGTGTGTAACTGTACAGACAAATGCACCATTACTGATTACAAATTCCTCGGAATCACTAGCTGACGTTAGCAGCTGTGTGTGGGTGTGTGAGAGTGTATGAATGTGTGTGTGTGTGTGTGTGTTTTGCAAGTATCTGCCTGCACTACTGTAAATATTCTCTTTCGTCCGGCTGAAGCTAATCTTAGCGTCTCTTAGCTGTCCATCAAGCCACTTTGTTCCGGTTTCTGTCTTCGAAAAAGCAGAAAAAACGTCAGAACGGACCGACACACTACAGAAAAACTGTACATATTAGAGCAACTTAAAAAAAAAAAAAATAAATAAACTTGGTGAATGAAAATATCTTACATGCAATCAAATGTAGTTAATATTTCCTATTATAAAATTACAATAAACCAAATATACTGCATTAAAACAATTTCTACAGATTATTAAGCTTGAACAGGCAGATCAATCATTATTTCCTATAAAGAAACAAACAAATCTGACAAAATTATACGAAGATGTAAAGCTTTCACAGAGTAAAAGCATTTAAAACAGGTTGAAAATTATATATTTGATTTATACTCATCTCATAATTAGAAATATTGCATACATTTGTCATATTCATGGTAATCCCTCGCTCTCTCCATCGCATTCTTTCTTGGTTAATAGAACTTATTTTTCATTGTTTTAAAACTTAAATTACTCAAAAGATGATTAGCTAAAGCTAGCTAGGAAATTTTCTCTGCAAACACATTAGCTAGACAGCTTACCCTTTTATATTTGACTATGTATGTATTTAGTGAGATTTATTAAAGCAGGTAAGGCTTTTTTTTTTTAAAGTCACTGTTGTAGGAGTAGATTTATAAATAAAATTTACTTGTATGTAATTAAATGTGACGATGCGGTGACTTTTTTAATTTTCTTTTTTTTAATATACATTATACCATAACAAGATAAAATCTGTACTTTATCATCACAGACTGAAGAAATATCTTTGAAAAACATGAATAAAGTCAATGTGAGCTTGTCTAGGGCTCTAATATGTACATCTATACTATCTGTGCACGCACGCACACACACACACACACACACACACACACTACTGTTTACATGATCAAATGGGGTCAATATTAAAGCTCAGGTCTCCTGAGTACATACTCATAGTTCCAGGTTTTGAGAACGGGATATGTATGTGTGTGTGTGTGTGTGTGTGTGTGTGTGTGTGTGTGTGTGTGTGGAGAGAGAGAGAGAGAGACTGAAACAGAATGACCAGGCTTGCTATTAGCTATCAGAGGACTAGTAAATGAAATCCTCTTCGTCATTAATATCTAGGATACGCTCAGCCATGAGTGCAGTAACAGTCGGGGTCCACAAGAGGGAGCCTCACATCACCTAACCAGAGCTACAGAGCTGTGATACTAATCCACAAAAATAAAATAAAATCATGCGTCTGGAATGTTCCAAATGTCCCAACAAATGTTGGTGCAAATTAATTAAGTGTATGTCTTTTGTGTGTGTGTGTGTGTGTGTGTGTGTGTATGTGTGGTGGGCGTTTGTGTGGAATCTGGGGGTCATAATCATGCGAGCAGGGAGTTTAAAAAGGAGCGTGTGGTGCTGAAACAGAGGGAAGGGACGCTGACCTCGTTAAAAGATTTTCCCTTTTTTCTTGTTCTTCTCCATGGTTCTGAAAAAAAGAGAGAGACAAAGAATAAAATTTAGCAAATTTGGGTGTGGTTGACTGTGTGTGTGCGCAAGAGTACATAACTGGAGCACATGACAGATTTTAGCCTTTAAAGGAGACCTATTTTGATCCTTTTTACAAGATGTAATATAAGTCTCAGGTGTCCCCAGAATGTGTCTCTGAAGTTTCAGCTCAAAATACCTCAAGGATTATTTATTTCTTATCCCATGATCTAAATGCCCCTTTTTGGGTGGAAGCAAAAAGACTCTGATTTCGTGTCTGTCTCTTTAAATGCAAATAAGCTGCTGCTCCCCGCCCCTTTTCCAGAAGAGAACAAGTGGTGCTTCAGGATACTACTGTAGTGTGGAATCTGCTAACATGCTCATTCACAGAGCAGCCTGGTGTAAAATGATTCACACAAAACATACACAGTTTTCTAAAAGACAATCACCTTACAGTACTGGGCATAATAAAGGTGGTTTCGGGTTAAAAATAAAAATTTTGACACCGCTCTGGTCTCCGTGAATACATTCAGAGACGACTGTAAATAGCCACATTAGCCGTGAGTGTGATACTGAACAGTTGGGACTGACTCATGCGTGAGAATAAAGTTAACCAATCCTGCCAATCCTGCTTTGTAATGACCCTCGTTCACAAAGCAGTCTGGTGTAAAATAATTTAAGGTATTTCTGAGGCACATTTCCTTCAAAAAAATAATTTCACTGCGTCTCCAGTGGCTCCCATGTTTAGTCTTACAGCCAACAACAGAACACTAATGACGCTTACGTAGGTGAGACATTCTTCTTTATCAATGTAGCTGCTCCAGCGTGGAGAACATGGTGGACTGTGTGCCGCTCACTCGGGGGAGGAGCTATGCTAATAGGGCAGAGTCCCTGGGCGGGGCTTGTTCCAACTTAACGTTAACGAAAATGGAAACGGCTCATTTTGAGACACTGTTTATGATTAATTGGGAATATAAAAGGAGTGGGTGGATTTTTATCATTGTAGGGTGGTTGTGTATACACTCTGCTGACACACATTTGTGTTCAAACACCATTTAAAAGTGAATTTTGCATAATAGGTCTCCTTTAAGTGGAAGACTCTCCAGTCATCAAGGAGAAAATTGTGTTTGGGATTTGTGTAGGAACTCTGAGGCTTGTATGATGTGTGTGTGTGTGTGTGTGTGTGTGTACTTGGAGGCGTCGAGTTTCTGCTGCTCCAGCAGACGTTGCTGTGCCTCCCAGTTTGCCTTCTCCTCCTCAAACTGCCTCTTTTTCTCATCCAGCTCCTTATACTGCACCTCCAGGTTCCTCTTCATCTGCTCATGTCTCCTCTCCAGCTATATATAAACACACACACACACACACACACACACACACACACACACACACACACACACACACACACACACAAACAGCGTTATACATACATGTATCCACCACTACATTACAAATTCCTTACGAATTTGTGTAAACGCATGACGACTCGTTTTTTCCCCCTGGGCAAAAATGTCTACCAAAAATAAATTCTAACTCTGGAAAGGAAAATTATGCTCACACGCTGAGCTACAACACACACACCTGATGAACATCACAAAGAAAAATTCTTCTTACAATATTTACACTGTATTATTTACACAAGGGGAGGGATGATAAAGCTGTGACAGTACTGCATCATGAATCTAGAAATATTGTTTGCTACAAGAAAGACACACACACACACACCTCTGCCTCAGAATCCTTCAGTTTCTGTTTCTTCTCTTTGACCTTCATCTCAAACACCTGCTCCATTTCTCCCTCCATCTTCTTCATCTTCATCACGTGCTCCCTCCTCTCTTCCTCCATCTGAGCCAGTGGGCTCCTGAGACAGACACACACACACACACACACATGTCATGAATGAGTCGCCTTTTTGAGACCCACTCTATATATATATTTTTTTTCTTTATAGATATAAACAATGCTGTTATTCTGACTTTGCAATTTAATTAAAATGAAGTAAGACAGGGAGCACTGCTGTACCACTGCTTGCTGAAAAAGAAACAGAATAAATAGAAATGAATCTTCTTAATGCAACAAGAACATTATTCTGGGAATTCTTACTGTATTTGTAAAGACTTCCTGGGTTTATAATTATTTATATATGTTTTCTAAAACAAGATTCAAGTGTCTGGTTTAGTTGCATCTGTGTTAATCAGCAGATGAAAGAGACGACTCTTACTGGGGAGTCAAATGATCTGACTTGCTGAAAAAAGCTGAATTTTCCATCTTCAGCTCAGAGAGCAAATAACTGAACACTGAACAAGGGGCGTGTGAGGGAATGTTTTTTAAACTCCATGCCAATCCACTGCCAAGAGAATTTGGACTTATCCTACCAAAAACACTTTAATTAATCCCACCTGCTCATGAAGACACTCTTGACCATTCCAACCCACTCCCGCAGGTTTTACCAATCCCGCCTGCTCCAGCAGAAGATTTGACCCATCCCATCTGCCCTCAGAGACACTCTATCCAATCCCACCCACTCCCACAGAAGGTTTGACAAATCCCACTTGCTCCTGAAGACACTCTTGACCAATCCCACACACTTCCACAGGTTTGACCAATCCCAACTGCTCCTGAAGACACTCTTGACCAATCCCACCCACTTCCACAGGTTTGACCAATCCCAACTGCTCCTGAAGACACTCTTGACCAATCCAACCCACTCCCGCAGGTTTGACCAATCCTGCCTGCTCCCAGACACACTCCTTACCAATCCAACCTACTCATGCAGAAGATTTGACCAATCCTGCATGCTCGAAATTACACTCTATACCAGGGGTGAGCAATCTTATCCGGAAAGGGCCGGTGTGGATGCAGGTTTTCATTCCAATCAAGCAGGAGGCACACCTGATTCCACCTTTTAATCAGTTGATATTGGTTTTCAATAGACTCAGGTGTGGCTTCTGCTTGGTTGGAATGGAAACCTGCATCCACAACAGCCCTTTCCGGATAAGACTGCCCACCCCTGCTCTATACCAATCCCACCCACTCCCATAGAAGGCTTAACCAATCTTGCCTGCTCTCAAAGACATTCTTGACCAATCCCACCTGCTCCTGCAGAAGGTTTAACCTATCCCACCAACTCCCAACGACACTCTTAACTAATCTCACCTGATCCTAAAGACATGCTTAACCATACCTGCCCCCACCCATAGTAATTTTGCCCAATCCCGCCTGCTCCCGAAGATACCCTTGACCAATACCCACTCCCACAGTTATTATTGTTCATCACTCACAATATTTTCTAACAAATGTAACAAACCCTTTAGTCATTTACACAACTGTGACTCTGACCAGCATGAAGTAGATGCTAAAAATGATAATTCCCTGAATGAATGAATATGCAGTTTGACCTGAAGAGACAAGGTTGGAAAGAGTCTGGTGTCCAGATATTAAAATATTACAATACAATCTGTATTGTTGAATTGCTTATACACAGATATATCCTGCACTCTACAGACACTGAGATGAAGGTTTGTGTAAAAAATGTGCTGTGATGTGTTTTATGAGCATCAGGGATATGGTGGTGTAGGTCGTACTTGGTCAGTTGGCCTTTACTCTTGCTGGCATCCACTCCGTTGCAGGTGACTGCGGCCAGCTTCTTGCTGCGGTAGTTCTCGTAGTGCACGTTGTTAGTCACGTCCTTCAGATCCTGCATGTGAGTTCTGAAAAGGAAGAAAACTTTGAGCTTTCAGTAGATTCATGCAATTCCTAAATCTTGTTTATCACCTACCCCAGGCGTATTTTGGAGCTACTTGTCAGGTTGATAAATGACTGCTGTACACATATTATTTGATTGTTTGTTATGAGAGTATTACAGTTATTATATTTCAGGTTAACCAAGAAAGTGAGGAAGTGAGAGAAAGGATACATGGTACATTTTCAACAAAGTTCTTTTATAAGTTGCTGGTCTTATGTTCTATGTAGTGATGGCATTTTTACCGAATGTAGTGGTATTGTTTTTTTGGCCAGTTTTTTTGGGCAAAAAATTTTGGTGGCCATAATTTTGCTGGCATTCCTAATTAGTTTTTAGCTAAGTAAATGTTTAATGTGAACACGCACTGCTTTATTTCAAATCAACCAACTCAAAAGATTCTCTATTTACCGTGACAGAAAGTGAGGATGGCGGGCCAATGCATCTTTTCAGCAGTAAAATCGAATTGAGACAAGAACACCAGCCATCTTACTAATGTGAGATGGAAATAAGTGGGGACATCTATGCAACAGTCACTCCTATCCTGATTCATATTCTGATTGGCTCATCTGATGGGGAGAAAAATGAAGACTTCTCTATTTTTCAGTACTGATATTAAAATGTGGTGTTAATAATGTGGTGTTAGTAATATGTGTGAAGGTTGGGAAAATAACCTGCGTCTAGACCTGTGTCTAACAGTGTTAGAAAGTGGTGTGTGTATCTTACCTGATGAGCATGCTTCGTAGGACAGTAAAGTCACAGTGCTCGCCGTTCTCCACTAAAACAGCAACAGAAACACACACTGGAGTTAGCTTAG